>OY728153.1:210451713-211051713 GCA_963277665.1 Viscum album | reverse complement strand
TATAGAAATATATCATGTAAGAATATTTCCTTATATTATTGGTAAATAAAAGAATTACATAATGATAGGATAATGATAAAAAAATATGTTGTCATAATACCTTATTTTTCTGAAACAATGCCCTTTTAAATAATCACAGATTTATGAATTTGAGGCATTTAAATTTTATTATATCATTCACATGTTTTTGATTTATGACCTCAATCACTTCCTATAAATATTTACACTTTTCCTCCATGTCCAATTTTCACTCCCCACCTATGTTCTCTTATAAGGAAACCTAGTTATATGTTGCATTGGGTAACCATTACGGATCTAACTTTCCTTTTCTAAGTGATGTTTTAGTAATCATTTTTATAATGTTGGTTTATGTTAACAAAATATTCAAGTATTAAACCTTTTATAACCTATATTAATTTTTATGTTTAAATTCATTTTAAGGGGGGGGGGCGAATGTAACACCCCGATATTTTTTGAAACATTTTTTACGAATTAATTTAATCTTTTTGATCTTTTAAATTTCATGCAACACCAATAATAGATTATTTTATAAAAAAGAACAATAGTTTTCTTGAATTATTTGAAAAATCAATTCAATCATTCACTACATGATTTATAAATTTTATCTTTCTCTGCATGGAACTCTGTGGTTAGCTTACATTACACGGTACAATGGCTTCCCTCAATGCCTTGTATGACACGCAAGAACGGGTTTTACGAATAACGATATATTATTTAATATAACCAAGATGTTAAATTAGTAGTTATGAAAAGGCTCAACTATCTTATGAAAATATATTGTTTACAAAAATAAAAAATTAATTCATTGGTTACAAATTAAATAGAAATGAATATGAAAACTGATTAAATATAAATAAAATTTTATTATACACACAAAGTTCTTTTACCGTAATAAATTAAATTAATTACAATTAATTATTGATATTAAAATGATATATATATATTATATATTTAATAAAATGTTTTTTATATTATTCAAATATATTTAATAGTCTTAATATTATAAAAATCCAATTTTCTACATAAAATACTATATTCCATATTAAGGTATTTTTACCACCTTAAAATGGAGAACCTATATTAAATATAATTTTATGAAATTTTATGGATTATATGTGTCAAAATAATATTTATATTATAAATATATACAAAAAATTAGGTTAGTTTAAATTTCATATATTTTTCTATAAGGTTTCATTTTTAATGAATAATTAAAAATAATGAATTTTAGTTCAAAATGGCTTTTTCATCAAATTAATTTTTAAGATTAAATTAAATTTTAAATGGATTTTAAATTTTAAATAGATTTAATTATTATAAATTAATCTAATTTAGTTCATTGGAATCAATTTAACTCTGATAATGACTATGGAAACAAAGAAAACTTTTGAATGTTTTTACTTTCAAACCCAGCAACATCATCTTGCCCGTGGGATTAAATCTAAATTAATTTATTCAACTTATGTGATTGAAATTTTAAAAAATGGATTCATTATTGGGAATAAGGAAAATTTATAATATATGATATGGTCAAATTATTTTTTTACCACAAATACTAGTGAATATAATTAAAATTAAATACAACGATTAAGGTAAAATTAATCTTAACAAGGGAATAAAAAATAATTTTAAGGGCACAAATGACCTAGAAAATTTTTCAAGATCCATTTTATGTCAATATATTTACCCTATACTCATTTATAATTACTTTAGTCTATTATGGGAGCCACTATCCATGTGAAAAACGTTGGGGTAATTCTCTTTCCCAAAATATAGAGAAGCGTCACACCTCCTCCACAATAAAAAGGCCTCCTCTCCTCCCACTTCCTTAATCCTCTCAAGAAAATTTGGATTGATGACGTTTTACCAAAATAGATCTAATACATCCTTAACCTCATCTCATAATCCTCTACTTGTGTAGAAATAAATCCAAGGAATCCCTTTGGTGCAAACCAAAAAGAGTTTCCCAAATAAGAGACAATATTCTTCATCAAGTTCTTTTATGTTCTTTCCATTCTACACCACATGAAATCATCTTATTCCATGATTTTATAACAAAAAAAGTATCCTAAATATAAAAGGATGTTTTTATACTATGTTTTAGACCTAAAATTACAAACACATTAATATAATTGGTAATAAAGATACTATTTATGTGTGTGGAGAACTACAACCTCATGAAACGATGATTGTTCATTTTTTAATGTCTTTCATGGTGTAAAATATGATTGAAAATATGTTTAAATATTTTATATCATCTATTTATTATGTATTTAATCTTATATTAATCCTTTTACAACACATATCTTTATACTTTCTATTTAATGTAAACATGATAAATTTGATTGAGGAAATGTGGACTTCCACCCCCTAAAAGTGATGTGATTTGTTCACAAACTAAATATAATTTATTATGGATGTGTTTAGTGAAATAAAAAGATATTTATTACATAATAATTATTATATAATTATATTATATACCAATATACATATATTTCATTTTATTTCTCTCCTTCAATAGGACAATAAAACAGAAATGATGTTGATGCATACGTATGGCCTACTATCTCGATGAATGAGGTATTCTATTCCATACATCTATATTATATAGATTATTATAATACACATATATTGGATATAAATGATATTGATTTCATTGTTTAAATTATTTAAATCATGATATATGTATAAGGACCAAATATGTAACAAATGAAGACACATGAAAAGAACAAAGAAAATATTACCTGAAGTGAAACCTTAACGTAGAATTGTTAACAAGAGGGTAATATAATGTCATAATAAAATTATATAAGGTATTATATAGAAGAATAATTTTTTTAATACATGTATAATAAAGTTATATTTATTATATAGTAATTTATTACGATTATGATGAGAGTCAAGACACAATAAATTGGGATTTCACCTCACCTTTTTTCTTTCCATGAGATACATACTTTAATTACCACTCATTTCATTTCTGTGATGTTTTCAAATCACATGAATGTATTCGATGGTTATTATTCATAAACATATGGTTATTTACATATCCAATCTATGATCTTTCATTCATTTTTATTATGTTTCAAAATTTACCAAATTAGTAAGATAGTTTTGTCTCGATTTTTCTTCTTTAACACACAAGCCATTTTATGCACCTTTATTTTTCCATGTGGTGTATATAATACCTGTGAAATGTTATGTCATAAATCTCATTATTTCCATGATATTTTCATCTTTATGTAATTTCATTTTCTTACATGGAATGTATGGTTAAAAGTTACCAAGTGGTAAGAGTTTACTGAAATAATCTCAACGATTTTAGAGATTGTTTATGTTTATGCTTACTTTGGTGAAATATTATGATCCATATCTCATGAAATTTGATGAATTTGTTTTTCCTATAGTTATTAATGATATATTCATGTATTGTTTCCATTTTTCAATTATTTTTTGGACAATATAGTCAATAAATTTATTTTAAGATAGCCAATCTTTACCCTCTCTCTAATCAGAAATGTGTATTCCTTCAAATCCAATTTTCAAAAATAGGAAAATATTTTAGAAATATTATAATATTATCCTATGATATTTAAAAGATATTTATATCCTTGTTTTACCTTTTAAAAATGGGTTCCTTAAAAAATTGATTCTTCTTTTCATTTTCCAGTCGAGAAACTTTTCGAATCTTATTATTGGGAAAAACAATGGTTGATATATACAGATTTACCCAATGTAATGATCTTCATTCCCTTGAAGCTTCCTTTATAGGATTAATTATTTTTAAAGAAAATATTTTCCAAATATTATATAAATAATTTGTTTTAATGTTTTTTCTAACATAAATGTTTTCCAAAAATGTTTTATGTTTAAAAAACTTTTTTAATGATTTTCAAATATTTATTTATAGGATTTTGAAATTATTTTTTCAATGAAAGGGATTTAATGATATTAAATAATCATTATACATTTTCAAATTATTTTCAAGAAAAATGGTTTTCAAATTCTTTTCAATATTATTTTATAATTTTTCAAGAAAAATGGTTTTCAAAATGTTTTCAAGATTTCATTATAATTTTTCAAGAATTTTTTAAAGGAAAAGGATTTCAAAATGTTTTCAAATCTTATTTTATAGGTTTTCAAGTTTATTTTAATTAAAATGGTTTCAAATGGTTTTATTTTTAAAAACAAATCAATGAAAAATGAATATCTTCCACATGAAATGTTTTTAAACGATAATCAAAAATTATTTTCAATATATGATGTCATCTGTTGGTGTTACTCATCCCTTTTGGGGGAAATGATTCAATGATTCCATTCATATTATATCTCTGAATGTATTATGTTTTGAAGAAATAATTTTTTATGTAACCTTTTTCTATTTAATGGGTAATATTCTTTTCAATCCCACTAATTTTTAGATGTTATTCTTTTGATGAAATCAATATTAAACCTATATCCACTTCCACAGGTTTTGATAAGATTAGATGTTTATGTACCCATTTCATTTCATGGGTTATGAGATGATTTTTAATGATCTTGTGGAACTTGAATTTATGATTCAACATTTAGATGGGTTTGACTTATATCTCATGCCGATGAATTAGGTAAGGATTTATATCTAATGGGATAGACTAAGATGGTCTTGGGAGTGAAAGATGACTACTTAGATGGCCATGATAGTGAACCATGACTACCAAGATTGTATGAGGAGTTAAATCATGCTACTAATATAGACATGGATGTGAATCAAGACTACCAAGATGGTATGGGGAGTGAACCCAAACTGCAAATATGGCCTTGGAAGTTATTATCTATCTAATATGGAAATCATACTATTTGATTGTGTGTTTTACACAATTTCAGGTATTATTACTATGTTATGATTTTAGTGATACTTTTTTTTCTAATGATTAATTTCTATGAACTACAAAGATTTATTAAAAGATTAATGTTTTTGATCATTGATATGAAGGGTATAATCTTCTAATATTTTGATCACATTTTCATACCCTTATGCTCAGGTTTATTGTTACATTCCTCCCTTGTGAACCCTAAATGGGCATCTGAGATCACCCATTTTTATGTTTCCTTTCCCAAGTTACGAAGATATGTGTTATGTATGATGTGTCTAATAAGGGTTATAATCATAAATAACCTAGTGGGAGATAATTTATCTCACTTATGTATCATTGATTATGTTTCCATGTTTCCAAAGGCACTAAACTGTTAGAGTCTTTGGGTTATTGTATGTGTAATATTTGAATTATTACACAAAAGTAATTTAATGTCTATGTATGTTAAGACTAGGTCATTATAGACCCTACATTATAGTTTATGGGCTTGATAACCCTACCATTTTGAGATATAGGAATGGAATCCAAATATTGTTATCCAGACATGATATTTCTAATTCTTGTGATACTAGGCATAGAATCACTTATTATTTTGATAATGGGAATTGCATCCATTGAAACTTGTGAGACTCATGATATATCCCATGGACGATTGAGTTCTACCTTAGGTCCAGGATAATAAATGGATAAATATATATTTTTATAGACATCACTGCATATACTGACTATATATATGTATACCTGTGGTTACCTATTCATAGATCATCTAGAATATGACAATGTTTGTAGTGCCATACTGGTATCCTTAGGGAAATAAAGTTGACCCTTCATGGATATTTTTACTACTTACCAATGTATCTTCACACTTATCATATTATATGAACTGACTTGATATTTATATACACTGTTGGTTTTGGATGACATATGTTATCTCCCAGCCTATTCGAGTTGTCGACGGTACCCATATAAAATTGTATAGATGAAAGTAGGAATATGGGAAAGTGACTAGTTTTTGATACTTGATTTCATCAAAGATTTAGAGAAGGGGAGAATATGACTGATCTATGTATCATGATTTTATTGTAGATATCATCTTTCTTTCTTTTTGTTATTTTTATTCATGCATTGTATTGCATATCTACTCCTATTATTTCCAACTTAATTTTGATAGAAACATAACATTAACTCATTTAGTATATTATGATGGATATTGTCGATGTTGGTTATTTATTGATTTTTGAATGTTTTACCTTCCACTATCTATTATTTATTATGCTTATTCTATTTATCTATTTATTTCACTAATGTGATACTCGGGTCATGAGGGTATAGTCTCCCCATTGTACCTCCTTGAACCCTCACTTCTATTTGTAGCCTATGGAATACAGGTTGGAACACTTGAGCTCTTGTGGACCACCAGCTCAGGGCACCATTTTGTGGAATCTGAGTCATGATGTCACAATGTGTAATCAAATCCATGTTATTTTCTTCTATATTATTATTTGAGAATATTAGACAAGAGATCAAGAATGTGTCAGAATTTAGTAATGAGTTGTGTGAAGTGGTAGCTAAGCCATGTAAAGGGAAATGCCTGATAACCTAGGATGGGATATTATGTACTTATTTATGCTAATTATAGATTATTTTATCCCACCATTGGGTAATGCACATCATGTGTGATTTTTATTATTATAATCGAGGATTATACTTTATCCTCATCCCGATATAGAAAGGAATCATGATCATGCGTCATTTAAAGAACCATATTGGAATCATATGTCATGCATTATTTCAGGCCACATTTACTTACTGAATGCATTGCCTACAACTTATTTTTTCTTATTTATATATCTTTGAATTGTGAAAACCATTAAGAAGACACTTTATAATTGAGTGTTATATATTTATTGGACACCACACTTTTATTTGTAAGGTGTATGGGACCTTATAAATTGTAATTGGTGACCCATATAGTTTAATCCTTTAAAGGTATTTTTTATATAAATGTAATTGAAATATAAAATGAAATGGTCGCCATTAAATATGGATGATAATTGAATAATAACTTTTTTTCCCTCTATATATTGAAATTGTCACTCAACATACTGGGACATTGGAATTATAACATAGAGCATGAGCCAGAGCCAACCTTGGTAGTATGCAGTAGGCAGTGTCTCTTGTGCATCATATAATGGTTCTTATCAGCTAGACAGAGACTTTCAAGAAAGTATAGTGGTTTGATTGTTAGATAAGAAGTTTTATACCTATACTGTTTGTGTATTTCTAATCCTTATCATTATCAAAAACTATTTGAGGTGTTTTCTTGTAATTTGTAGAGCTATTATACCATTAATTCCTATAGTTTTATTCCAAGAGGGTGGTGACGATCATGCTCTGAAGTTGGTGGGCCCTAAGCCACTAGGGATTCCCCTAGTAGTGCCCCCAATGGAACCTTTTTTTATCTGTAATGTATGAGATGATGTCCATTTTTGGGTGAGTTTTGGGCCTTGTGAAGAATATATAGGGATCTATGTGACCCTCCCCTTCTATGGTAGAGTAGATGTGGGAGTTCCAGGAGCATCGTCAACCTAATATTTATGGTGATTGTGGACCCGAGGCTATAGAGTTATGGGTGGAAATATTCTTACCAATATTAAATAACCTTGATACAATTATTAAGAGGAGGGTGAATCTCACTATATATATGCTACAAGGATCCACCAAACATTAGTGGGATATTCTGACCCTTGAAGGTTAGTATTCAGAAGTGATTTGGAGGGATTTACAGCTGATCTATTATGTCTATTTGATATGGATACCCAAAGGTCTAATCATAGAAGAGAGTTTTTGAACCTGAAACATGATTCTATGTCCATTATGGGATATTCATCTCATTGCATAGAGAATTAATTCTTTGTTCATATCCATACTCCAGATGAGACATCAATAGTGAGATGATTTGAGGATGGCCTTAGGCATCCTATTAAATCATAATAAAAGATTTCTAGTTGAGTATCATATTAGATATTGTGAACCTAGATCTCATAACTAAGAGGAACCTGAGGAAAGCATAAGGTGTGTGTCATGGTAGTTCAGAAACAAGAGAGGGTAGTGGTTTGACAAGTGCTCAGAAGCGATGCTTACAGACTACGTGCATGACCAGCAGAAGCTAGTTTACACCCACAAATAGTTATGTGGATTTTCACTAGTGTGTGAAGCCTCATCATAAGAATACCTAGTGTCCCAAAGACCCCATTGATTACCAAGTCTATGATAGGTTGGGGAATCTTTAGTGTTTTTGCAGGACCTTCCAATCTATTCCTAGTGGATAGGATCCATATTTAGACTATATGGAGAAGAATGATTAGGAACACCACACCCGGTAGGTTTCTGGTGAACTACATACCATACCAGAAGAGTAGGAGGTCACAGACACTGTATATAGGCTTCAGATACATAGTTCCAATAAAGTGGACCCACTCAAGGTAGTCAGGTTGTAGAACAGGGTCATAGAATTTCCCATATTTATTTAGTATAGCCTATAAAAGAGGAGAATAGTTTCAGGTCATCTAATATTGGAGGTATTATTCTAGTGTCCTCTAATATTTCATCTTCTTTATTGGAAATGGGGGTTTCAGACTCATTTTTCTTTGTGTTTATTTTCGAAAGCCTTAGGATTTATATTGATTTCTCATTTGGCATGATGATGGTTGACACCCATTTGAGAATATGATTAAAGAGTGTATTCTATTACAAAGAATTATCCCTTGAGGTAGGTGTATATCATTTTTTATAGGGCCTACTAAATATCATGATGAAAGGATTTGATTTCATTCTCGTGATGGGATAGTTGGTCCCTTATCACACCTATATGGATTGTTATTGTCGGATGGTTTTGTTCCCATCACTATAGGGTACTACTTATATTTAGAAGGTCGAGTGGGATGTCCAGGTAGGTAGACTAGTGTAACACCCTCAAGTTTTGTGAGAAATATTTTTTTTATGTCTTATGTTATACACAACACCAAAGGAATCTTTCACATCACACAATACGGACTTGGCTTGCATTACACACAGTCGCGACCTTCCTCGATAGCGTGTGTAGTACGCAATATCGAGTTTCACTAAACAACGATATATTATTATGGACTAGCCATTATGAATAGTATTAACTACATTTTGAATTTTATAACATTATTATTCATCTTACACATTTTCTAGAATATGGTAAGAGAACAAAATAAATTTTTCAGGTAAAATAATTATTTTTAAAAAAATGATGTTTTGCCGCCTTTTGATGGCGCACCCACATTAAATCTAGTTTTTGACATGTTTATAAGTTAAATTTGAAAAAATGAAATTCTTCTTTTGAATCAGGGTATAAAAATTTACTTTGGATAAATTTTTGATATTTTTCTGATAACTTTCATATTTTGATGAATAGTAAAAATACGCTAATTTTTAGTTAAAAACAACTTTTTTCATTGAGATACTTTATATGGTTAAATTATAATATTTAATGGTTTTAAAGTATAAATAGAATATATTTTTACCATTTAATATAATGTATGTCATTATCATTAATTTCACATTGAATTCATAGGTAAAAACATTTCAATCTTTGGCAATGTTTTAACTTCTAAAACCCGTTTTCTTAACAACGGGATTTATTTTAAATTAATTAATGCAACTTATAAGTTTTAAATTTTGAAAAATGGATTCCATATTCGGAATCAGTGGGTCCAAATTATGTTAATAGGATACTTTATATATTTGGGCATTATGAATAGTAACTACGGTAAATTTTATTTACCATAGTTAAAGGTAAATCGGGTAATTAAGGGTAAATATCAGATTATAAAATTACCCTAACACCTGACAAAATCCTATTGTATGACTAAAAGTCGACCCATATCACCTAAGGGTCGGATTAGATTCATTTAATGGACTTTTTTCAATGAAAATAATTTAATTATTATTAAAACCAAAGAATGTGACAACATGTCACTTTCTTAAATCTTATTAGTATAATAATTTTAATTTAGTGATAAACTTAATAAAACATAGAACATGAATAGTCTCTAGAAATCTAATACACTTATCTACATCATAGAAATTTATTTAGAATTTTTATGGATTAAATAATTATCATTAATTATGACACAATAGTGATGTTGAAATTTTTTTATTAATTAAAATATCAAATAAATGGTTTTAAAAAAATTAAAATAAATATTATATGAACTATTTAATGTGCTCCACTAATTTTCTAGATACATATTATATTTTATGGAGCTATTAAATCTTTTAGTTATAACATATCTTCAGTATATAATTTATTTAAATTCAAATAAATGAATACTGTCAAAATTGACACTATTGTTATATTATAAAAATAACATATTATAAAATTGTTTAAAATTCACAAAAATATTTAAAAATTATAAATTAAAATTTATATGGTCTAAAATGTAATAAAGTGCCAAATTATGGACAATTCGCATAAAATAAGTTATTATTTGTTATAATTTAAAATTTAGAATGTAATTACCACAAATAAAATTAAATTGATTAAATAAGGATAAATCAAGTTGATAATGTTTAAAATAAATTACTAACATGTCTGAGTTTTATTGGTTGATTATATTACAACCCTATATCATCTAAGATTCGGATATGAGTCATTTTGGAAGTTTTTATGTGGGGTTGGGATTTAATATAAACTAATATTTCTTATATTTCCAAAGGTGCCCCTCTCATCCCTTATAAAAGGGAACCTTCTCCCTCTCCTACTCACACCAATTTGAGCCTTTAGGCTCGGACAATCCCTACCCATTTCACTTCCCACTTCCCTAGAAACATCCTAGAGGTCCTCGTCTTCTTCAAAGACCAATTGTAGTGCCCTAAGTGGAGGTCTCAAAGAGGCGCTTCAAAGAAGAGGTGATGTCCGTTACCGATTCTTTTAACTTTATTTATGCTTACACTTCTTCTTCTTTAGTTGTTTCATTATGAATTAATAACATTAGTATCACTCATATACTTATATTTTATTATAAGTATGAAACAGTCATATTTCACCATCTATTCATCCTACGGAAAACGAAATCACCGCACGTGCGTAAGTACGGAATACCGTCTCCACGTCGTGGTGTAATCTATTTTCCATCACCACCTTACTTGGATGGGTATAATGGTGCAAATAAATAACTATAGATGATTATTGTAAAGTTTTATTGATTCTGAAATAGTATACATACACTCCAGTACAATTCCATGATCATGGGAACGATATCATCGCTCGTGCGTACGTACGGAGTACTGTCTCTACGATGTGATGTGATTCGTTCTACATGATCTTCATTTAATAATGATTATATAAATTAATTGAATAAATAAATATGATATATAGTACACTAATACCATTCTGGGAATGAGGTATCTATAACCCAAAGAGATGAATAATAATTTATTCGATAAAACACGCATAAGAACAAAAAGTAATAAACACCCAAATAACAAGTAGTAATGAAATATTACTAATAAGAAGATAATAATATGACCATATATGATATAATAACAATAATTATGATTCTGTAATAAGTTAATAACATTATTTAAATCATTATACAAGAGTTTCGGACACTTACGAAGAAAATCGGACCTAAGGTAAAGGAAAATATCGCAATCTCATTTTTATCCGAGATTTTTTATACTTTGGTATTTATTGGGGTGTATTTTATCATCCACATCCATGTTTCCTAAATATGTAATATTTATATCCTTCTACAATTTTTTATATCCAATTTTACCCTTCGGTGAGTTTTTAGTAAAAGATATGAAAGGAATCTGTTGTCGTTTTTCGTACGAGGTACTTTTTGACTTTTCCGAAAAAAGTACAAGAAGAATGTTTTTTTAACTTATACGGAATGAATAGATTTTTAAAATATTATTTCCAAGAAGCTTCATTTACAATATTTCAAGTTTATTTTTAATCAAGTTATTTTAGTTTCAAATTGTATGACTTGTTAAGAAAGGAAAAATGTTTTTAAAGTAGAAAGGATATTTTCCTCAAGAATGGAGTTCAAGTGTTTTATCAAAATTATTTTCCATCTAAGATAATATAGGGTTCTTTTTCAATCCCTATTATTACATTGATTTGATTATGTTGTGATGGAAATATTTTTATGAATTCCTTTATCTTATATGAATTGTTTTATGATGTCACGATGTTTAGGAATCCCATTTTAATTACATGGGTTATGCAATGATGTATGATTTATGATTTTGTGGCACACATAAGAATGGTATCATTATGAGATGGGTGGGACCTATATCTCCCTCCAATGCATTGGGTAAAGATTTTATATCTCATTATATAGACATGGCTGGAACGGGAGGTTAAACCGGTTCATTGAAACAGGACTGAAATGAGGAGTGAACTCGGTTCAGAAATGGACTTTGTCTGATAAGATAGTCTTAGCAATGAGTCTTGACTACTAAGAAATGATTATATATGATTATGTGTGTATGCCACAAAGTTTCATGTTTTAAGTTATGATTATTGGGATTACATTTCACTACCATGATTTATCCCATGTTATGAAATTATGATCTCTTTTGCAGGGTAAGATTTCCAAAATGTTATGTTCTTATGAATTTGATGTGATTGATATTTCTTTTGTTTACCTTTACTGAGCATTTGAGCTCACCCTTTTGTATGTTTTCTTTCCCCAGGTCAGGAATAAGGTTATTAAGTTTGATATGCCAAAAAGGGACTATAAATATGATGAAATAAATGGGAGACAGTGTAGATGCTTTATGAACCAGTGGTTTATGTTTCTCATTTTCTAAAGACACTATACCTATATGGTCCTTTCATGGTTTTGTTATATGTTGTAATAAGTATTCTTCAATTTTGAAGTATTAACCATGTATGTAAAGTATGGGTCACTATAGTTGGTATCAGAGGAAAGGTATAGTCAACCTTTGGAAACTAGGATGTGAAAGCCTTGGTAAGAAACCTAAGGATATGTCTAAGCATAGAACACAATCTTAGTGTTTTAGAAATGGCCATGAACAACCTAAGATAAGACCTTAAGTGTGAAATTTTATTCTTGATTATGTGGTTTTCCTATTATAATTAGTGTTTCTCACACTATTCTTCTTGGTTTTAGTCAATGGCTGGAACCCGAAATAACCGTGTTAATGCGGAATGCGACGGGAAAAGCAATGATTGTCCCCCTGAGAAACCAAATGTTATGGGAGTTGGAATGAAAAATCTTGTAGCCATGATCACATAACTTTCTCAAGATATGAATCATGCAGGACTTCCAAATGAGCAAATGAAGGAGAAACATTCTGTCGAATCCTTCATGAGGCAGTGTCCACCTTCATTCAGCGGGTCTTCTGATCCATTAGTGTCTGAACAATGGATCAGTACCACTGAAAAGATATTTTCAGTTCTTCAATGTTCTGAACATGATAATGTCATATTAGCAGTGTATCGTTTGGAAGGTGATGCTGATCAATGGTGGAATCTTATTAAGAATATGAGGAAAAGGAATGAAATTGAGTCCATTGAATGGGACGAGTTCAAGAACTTATTTTTCAATAAGTATTTCTATTGTATTCTTCGAACAAAGATGGAGAAGGAGTTTCTTGAACTGAAGCAAAAGGATGATGAATCGGTTGGTACCTACGAAGCAAATTTTACAAGACTTCCAAGGTATGCTTCCGGAATTATTATCCAACCTGAGAGTAAGATCGATCGATTCTTTAGTGGCTTAAAACAAATTCTTTGAAGGGCGTTAGCCATATGGGACTTCAATAGCTACAAGGAAATTGTTCGATGTGCTCTCAAGGTTGAGATGTATATTGGTGTAACCCATCAGTCACATGGGTTTGATAAGAAGAGGAAAATGGAATTCAAAGGAAAATTTAAAGACCACACTGAAAAGAATATGAGTTTTCCCTTATGCTCAAAGTGTGGAAAGAAACATGGAGGAAATTGTCTTAAGGGGACAAGCAAATGTTATAAGTGTGGAAAAGAAGGTCATCGGGCAATTGAATGTCGAAATAATGGGAAGAAGATGTCTAATGATGCAAACAAAGGATGGGATACACAGAATTAACATACTACACTTAAATGTTTCAAGTGCAAGGAGATGGTTCATTATGCCAATCAATGCCCAAATCCAAGGGTTGATGATGATGATCGACGTCAACAATCTCTTAAGTCCAAAGACAAAGGAAAGTCGCATGCAATTACTATAGGCGATGTGGATTACGACAACAAAGTGGTGAGAGGTACACTTACCATCCACTCTAAAGTAGAAATTTTTTTATTTGATTCTGGATCCACCCACACTTTTATTTCTGAAGAACTTTCTAAGGGTATCATCGTATTACCTCCACAATTATATGTTGAGTTAGCTGTGACAACTCCTAATGGCACAACAGTCACATCAAAATTTTAAAATTCTTCTCCGATTGATGTTTGTGGGAACGTGCTTCCTGCAAATCTTGGGATCCTTCCTATAGTGGAATTTGATGTGATTCTTGGCATGGATTGGCTTTCTTTATATGGAGCTCATATAAATTGCCAAACAATGTAAGTCACATTTCATAAACCAGATCAATCTATGATCATCTATCGATGCAAGGATGAACATAACCTTCCAGTGGAAATTTTATCCATCTTATGGGTCTTGATTCCACTAAATGAAGGTTATTTATCTCAAATGGTTGGAGAGAAACTCACGATTAATAATATGCACATTGTACGGGAATTTTATGATGTCTTTCCAGAGGAATTTCCAGGTCTTCCACCAAATCGTGATGTTGAGTTTTCAATAGAACGCATACCGGGTGCTTTGCCTATTTCAAAGACACCTTATAGAATGGACCCAATTGAGTTGCAGGAATTGAAGAAGAAACTCCAAGAGAATCTTGATAAAGGATTCATATGCCTCAGTGTGTCACCTTGGGGAGAACCTATTCTGTTTGTTAAGAAGAAAGATGGATCAATGAGACTCTGAATTGATTATCGAGAACTTAACAAGATCACTCTCAAGAACAAATATCCTCTCCCACGCATTGATGACCTATTTGACCAACTACGCGGAGCTCAATACTTTTCCAAGATTGATCTTCGTTTAGGGTATCATCAATTAAGGTTCAAAAGGGAGGATATACCAAAGACTACTTTCCGTACAAGGTATGGACACTATGAATTTATAGTGATGCCATTTGGTCTTACTAATGACCCTGCTATATTCATGGATCTGATGAATAGAGTCTTTAGAGATTATCTTGATCAGTTTTTAGTAGTATTTATAGATTATATTCTTGTCTATTAAAAGAGAAAGGATGAAAATAAAGATCACTTGAGAATCGTATTAAAGACCCTAATAAAGGAGAATCTTTATGCCAAATTTACCAAGTGTGAATTTTGGCTTCAAAAAGTTGCATTTTTGGGTCACGTAATCTCAAAAGAGGGGATATCTATGTATCCAGCAAAAACAGAGGTTATCGAAAGATGGTCGAGACCAACAACAGAAACCGAGATCCGAATTTTTCTTGGTTTGGGTTGATATTATCAACGTTTTGTGAATGATTTTTGATGATTATATTATCCACTCACCAAGTTGACTTCAAAAGGAGTTAAGTTTGTTTGGATGGAGGAATGTGAAGAAAATTTCAAAGAGCTAAAAATAAGGTTAGCCAGTGCACCTGTGCTCACACTACCTTGCAGTAGAGAAAGGATTGTGATCTACAGTGATGCATCCAAGAAGGGACTGGGGTGTGTTCTCATGCAAAATGATATGGTGAAAGCTTATGCCTCACGATAGTTGAAAATCCATGAGCAAAATTACCCAACTCATGATTTGGAGTTAGCTGCAGTAATCTTTGAATTAAATATTTGGAGGCATTACCTTTATAGTGAAAGGTGTGATATTTATACTAATCATAAAAGTTTATAGTATATTTTCACACAAAATGAGCTGAATATGCGTCAAAGAAGATGGTTGGAGCTGATTAAGTATTACGACTGCTCAATTCATTACCACCCTGTGAAATCAAACAAGGTGGCAGACGCATTAAGTCGACAAGACCATGCTAGCTTATCCATGACGAGGATCAAAAAAGATCAAATATTTATGGATTTAAAAAGGATGGATCTTGGAATTTTAATGTAAGGGGAGAAATCTTATCTTTCTCAAATGAATGTTCAACCATCTATACATGTGAAGATTAAAGAGGCACAGAAAGAAGATGTCGAGTTACAAAAGAAGGTGAGAAATGTTCCATAATTCAATATTGATTGTGATGGGATAATAAATTTTAGGAATCAGGTTTTTGTTCCTCCCATCCCAGAATTAAAGAAGGAGATGCTGGATGAGGCTCATAGTTCTTCATTCTCTATTCATCCTGGAAGCACGAAAATGTATAGGGACTTGAAAGAGTACTTCTGGTGGGATGGAATGCAAAGAGATGTTGTTGAATATGTCTCTCGATGCTTGGTTTGTCATCAAGTTAAAGCTGAGAGACAGATGTCTAAGGGGATGTTACAACCGTTACCCATACCAGAATGGAAATGGGAAAACATCACTATGGACTTTGTCACTGGACTTCCTAAATCATCCAAAGGCAATAATGCTATCTGGGTCATAGTTTATCATCTTACAAAGCCTGCACACTTCATTGATATTAGAGAGGATTTCTCTATAGATCATCTTTCCATGATATATGTAAAGGAAGTGGTAAGATTGCATGGAGTACCACTTTCTATTATATCTGATCGGGATCCAAGGTTTACCTCAAAGTTCTGGAAAATTCGTCAGCATACTCTAGATACAGAGTTGAGTTTCAGCACTGCTTATTATCCTCAGATAGATGGTCAGTCTGAGAGAACAATTCAAACTCTAGAAGATATGTTGAGAGCTTTCTCTATAGATTTCAAATGTGGTTGGGATAAACACCTACCTTTGGTGGAATTTTCTTATAATAATAGCTTTCACTCCAGTATTCATATGGCTCCTTATGAAGCTCTCTATGGAAATAAATGCAGGACTCCAACTTGCTGGGTTGAAGTTGGGGAAAGAAAGCTATTAAGACCTGATATTGTTGATGAAATGGCAGAAAAAGTCAGATCTATTCAACAACACATAAGAGCATCTCAGAGTCGACATAAAAGTTATGCCGACAACCAAAGAAAATACCTAGAGTTTGAAGTGGGTGATAAAGTGTTCTTATGAATATCTCCCTCGAAGAGGGTCATGAGATTTGGAAAGAAGGGAAAGTTGAGCCCTAGATATATCAGTACTTTGAAATTCTGGATCATGTTGGGAAGGTAGATTACTGATTGGTGCTTCCACCGAATCTCTCTCAGGTTCACGATGTGTTCCATGTATCTCTCCTGAGAATGTACATACTTGATCCTTCACATGTACTCAGCTCAGAAGTTGTACCGCTGGAGAAAGATCTTTCTTATGAAGAACAGTCGATAGAGATTCTGGATCATAGTTAAAAGTCATACGGAACAAGACCACTCACATGGTTAATGTTTTATGGAGGAACCACCAATTATAAGAAGCTACATGGGAGCATGAGGATATGATGAGGGAGAGGTATCCTCATCTGTTTGTTACAAAGTGACGAATTTCAAGGGCGAAATTCATTTTAAGGGGGGTAGAATGTAACACCCTCATATTTTATGAGAAATATTTTTTTTATGTCTTATGTTATACACAACACCAAAGGAATCTTTCACAGCACACAATACGGACTTGGCTTGCATTACACGCAATCACGACCTTCCTCAATAGCGTGTGTTGTACGCAATATCGGGTTTCACTAAACAACGATATATTATTATGGACTAGATGTTATGAATATTATTAACTAAATTTTGAATTTTATAACATTATTATTCATCTTACACATTTTCTAAAATATGGTAAGAGAACAAAATAAATTTTTAAGGTAAAATAAGTATTTTTAAAAAAATGCAGTTTTTCCACCTTTTGATGGTGCACCCACATTAAATCTAGTTTTTCACATGTTTATAAGTTTAATTTGACAAAATAAAATTCTTCTTTTGAATCAGGGTATAAAAATTTACTTTAGATAAATTTTTGATATTTTTCTGATAACTTTCATAATTTGATGAATAGTAAAAATACGCTAATTTTTAATTAAAAACAACTTTTTTCATTGAGATAATTTATATGGTTAAATTATAATATTGAATGGTTTTAATGTATAAATAGAATATATTTTTACCATTTAATATAATGTATGTCATTAGCATTAATTTCACATTGAATTCATAGGTAAAAACATTTCAATCTTTGGCAATGTTTTAACTTCTAAAACCCGTTTTCTTAACAACGAGATTTATTTTAAATTAATTACTGTAACTTATAAGTTTTAAATTTTGAAAAATGGATTCCATATTCGGAATCAGTGTGTCCAAATTATGTTAATAGACTACTTTTTATATTTGGCCATTATGAATAGTAACTACGGTAAATTTTATTTACAATAGTTAACGGTAAATAGGGTAAATAAGGGTAAATATAGGATTATAAAATTACCCTAACACCTGCCAAAATCCTATTTTATAACCATAAGTCGACCCATATCACCTAAGGGTCAGATAGATTCATTTAATGGACTTTTGTCCCTGACAATATTTTAATTATTATTAAAACCAAAGAATGTGACAACATGTCACTTTCTTAAATTTTATAATTTTAATAATTTTAATTTAGTGATAAACTTAATAAAACTTTGAACACTAATAGTCTCCAGAAATCTAATACAATTATCTACATAATAGAAATTTATTTATAATTTTTATGGATTAAATAATTATCATTAATTATGACACAATAGTGATGTTGAATGTTTTTTAATAATTAAAATATCAAATAAATGGTTTTAAAAAAATTAAAATAAATAATATATAAACTATTTAATGTGGTAAAATAATTTTATAGATACATATGAAATTTTATGGATCTATTAAAAATTTTATTTAGAAAATATCTTCTTTATATATTTTATTTAAATTCAAATAAATGAATACTGTCAAAATTGACACTATTGTTATTTTATAAAAATAACATATTATAAAATTGTTTAAAATTCACAAAAATATTTAAAAATTATAAATTAAAATTTATATGGTATAAAATGTCATAAAGTGTCAAATTAGGGACAATTCACAACAAATAAGTAATTATTTATTATAATTTAAAATTTAGAATTTTATTACCACAAATATAATTAAATTGATTAAATAAGGATAAATCAAGTTGATAATGTTTAAAATAATTTCAAAACATGTCTGAATTTTATTGGATGATTATATTACAACCCTATCTCATCTAAGCTTCGGATATGAGTCATTTTGGAAGTTTTTAAGTGGGGTTGGGATTTAATATAAACTAATATTTCTTATATTTCCAAAGGTGCCCCTCTACTCCCTTATAAAAGGGCACCTCCTCCCTCTCCTCCTCACAACAATTTGAGACTTCATGATCATCCAATCCCTGCCCATTTCACTTCCCCACTTCCCTATAAACATCTTAGAGGTCCTGGTCTTCTTCAATGACCAATTTTAGTGCCCTAAGAGGAGGTCTCAAAGAGGCGCTTCAAAGAAGAGGTAATGTCCGTTACCAATTCTTTCAACTTTATTTCTTCTTCAGCTTCTTCTTCTTTAGTTGTTTCATTATGAATTAATAACATCAGTATCACTCATATACTGATATGTTATTATAAGTATGAAACAACCCTATTTCACCATCTATTCATCCTACGGAAAACGAAATCACCGTGCATGCGTATGTACGGAATACCGTCTCCATGCCGTGGTGTAATCTATTTTCCATAACCACCTTACTTGGATTGGTATAATGGTGAAAATAAATAACTATAGATTATTATTTTTAAATTTTTATTGATTCTTAAATAGTATACATACACTCCAATACAATTCCATGATCATGGGAACGATATCATCGCTCGTGCGTATGTACGGAATACCGTCTCCACGATGAGATGTGATTCGTTCTACATGATATTCATTTCATAATGATTATATAAATGAATTGAATGAATAAATATGATATATAGTACACTAATACCATTATGGAAATGAGTTATCTATAACCTAAAGTGAAGAATAATAATTTATTCGACAAAACACGCAAAAGAACAAAAAGTAATAAACACCCGAATAACAAGTAGTAATGAAATATTACTAATAAGAAGCTAAGAATATGACCATATATGATATCATAACAATAAGTATGATTCTGGAATAAGTCAGTAGCATTATTTAAATCATTATACAGGAGGTTCAGACACTTATGAAGAAAATCAGACCTAAAGTAAGGCAAAATATAACAATCTCATTTTTATCCGAGTTTGTTTATACTTTGGAATTTACTGGGGTGTATTTTATCATCCACATCCATTTTTCCTGAATATGTAATATGTATATCCTTCTGAAATTTTTTATATCCAATTTTACCCTTCAGTGAGTTTTTAGTAAAAGATATGAAAGGAATCTTTTGTCGTTTTTCGTACGAGGTACTTTTTGACTTTTCCGAAAAAAGTACGAGAAGAATGTTTTTTTTAACTTATACGGCATGAATGGATTTTTAAAAAATTATTTCCAAGAAGCTTCATTTAAAAGTTTTCAAGATTATTTTTAATCAACTTCTTTTAGTTTAAAATTGTATGACATGTTAAGAAAGGAAAAAATGTTTTTAAAGTAGAAAGGATATTTTCCTCAAGAATGGAGTTCAAGTGTTTTGTCAAAATTATTTTCCATCTAAGATAATATAGGGTTCTGTTTCTATCCCTATTATTAAATTGATTTGATTATGTTGTGATGGAATTATTTTTATGAATTCCTTTATCCTATATGAATTGTTTTATGATGTCACGAGGTTTAGGAATCCCATTTTTATTACATGGGTTATGCAATGATGTATGATTTATGATTTTGTGGCACACATAAGAATGGTATCATTATGAGATGGGTGGGACCTATATCTCCCTCCAATGCATTGGGTAAAGATTTTATATCTCATGAGATAGACATGGCTGGAACGGCAGGTTAAACCAGTTCAGTGAAACAAGACTGAAATGAGGAGTGAAATCTGTTCAGAAATGGACTTTGTCCGCTAAGATAGTCTTGGCAATGAGTCTTGACTACTAAAAAATGATTCTGTATGATTATGTGTGTATTCCACAAAGTTTCATGTTTTAAGTCATGATCATTGGGATTACATTTCACTACCATGATTTACCCCATGTTATGTAATTATGATCTCTTTTGCAGGGTAAGATTTCCAAAATGTTATGTTCTTATGAATTTGATGTGATTGATATTTCTTTTGTTTACCCTTACTGAGAATTTGAGCTCACCCTTTTGTATGTTTTATTTCCCCAGGTTAGGAAGAAGGTTATTAAGTAAGATATGCCAAAAATAGACTATAGATATGATGAAATAAATGGGAGACAGTGTAGATGCTTTATGAACCAGTTGTTTATGTTTCTCAGTTTCTAAAGACACTATACCTATACGGTCCTTTCATGGTTTTGTTATATGTTGTAATAAGTATGATTCAATTTTGAAGTATTAACCATGTATGTAAAGTATGGGTCTCTATAACTAGGGCTAGAGAATATTGGGCTAGGTGGGGTGACTACCCAGATTTCTAGCCTATATATGGATGAGTAGGTATTATATCAAGTTGAATTCCCTCCTGTAGTAAACTATTTTAGGAATGATTTTCCTGATGAATTTTATAGACTACCTTTTGAGAGAGAAGTATAGTTTTCTATAAATCTAGTCCCTAGAGATAAACCAGTATCTATTCCTTCATACATAGTTTACACTAACAAGTTGTAGGATCTCATGTTCTAGTTAATGGATTTAGAGTCCAAGGGTTTTATATAGCCCAATACTTTCCACTAGGGTTCCCAGGTTCTTTTCTCCAAGATTGTAAATAGAACCCTTAGGCTTTTTGCAAAATAATTTATGTTGAATCTGTTTATTGTGATGAATCATTTTAACATAAATTTAACTAGTGATCTCTTCAACCATCTCAGAGGATATAGGGTGTTCTTAAAGATTTATTTGGGATCAGGATATGGCCATTTATGTGTTAGAACTTAAAACATACCACTTATGGATTTATGTAGTCTGTATAGTTTAAATGAGTAACTGGTTATGTCATTTGTTCTTATGAATGTACCGTCCATTTTTATAGATTTAATTAATTATGTTTTCCACCATTTTTGGGATTCATTCATGTTGGTCTTCATAGATGGTATCATGTTTTATTCTCACACTATACATGACAATTACAAACATCTTTAGATTGTTTTTAATACGCCAATAGAGAACTGATATATTATAGTATTAGAAATTCAACTTTTGGATTGATAAGTTTCACTTATTAATTTATATTATCTCAGAGGGAGAAGTATAAGTTAACCAAGAGATGGTGAGTGTTATAGTTAACAACTATAGTCGAAGAACGTCTTTGCTATATATAATTTCTTGGGGCTAGATGGTTATTAAAGTTATTTTATACGGAACTTATCACAATTATCAGAACCTCTTAAATAATTTATTGATAAGGGTTCAACATTTATATGGTCATAATCCTATGGGACAGTCTTTCAGGAGCTAAAAGGGATACTAACATCATTGCAGATCCTATTCCTCCATAGTTGGGAAAAAGAAATATAGTGTAATTGTATACCTCCAGTATCATGTTTGGATTACTACTAAAATATTATGATATATTAAATTTGGTATGGGTTGTGATAGATGAGGAATCATGAGTGGATTTACCTGATGCATGATTTTGAGTTTTCAACTTGAGTTCACGTTTTTCATTTTTGGAGGCATTACTTTTTGGGAGAGAATTTTATGATGATTCCAGACTAGAAAAGCTCAGATATTTTGACATTATGTTAATTGAACCTTAGGTATATAATATTTTTTGAATATATACATTCATTTGAATTTCAACTTGCCTAAATTCATAGGATGTGAAATTCTGTTATCGATGCTCTATGTAGCATGACTCATACAAAGATATTTCCAGAGGCTAGTAGTGAGTAGAAACTTGTGGCCCTATTTTATTTGATACACATAGATGTGAAGGACCTTCATGGATAGGTTTCACTTACACTACTATTAGTGGTATATTAATTTCTTGAGGGAGTGTAGATGAGTTAGGTTTTAGATCTTTAAGGATTGGTCCTAAAAGAGCATATTTCTTGTGGGGACTCGCCTCTAGATTGGTCTATTGATGGATATGACATCCTATTTATACATGGGAATATATGGGTTCTTATGGATATGAGAGTGTATGTGACAAGATATTACCACACTTCTATGTTGGAAATTAATCATGGAATCTTTAAGATGTATTTTGATATTCTCCATTAGTATTGTTGGCATGGGATAAAACATCATATAGAGAGTTTAATCACTAGGTGTTACACTAGTCAGTAGGTTAGTACAGAGCAACAATTACCTGAAGTATTATTCCAGGTTTTAAAAATATAAAAAATAGAAATGGGAATATTTTTTTATGGATTTTTTTTTTGTAACCGATTTCTCCTCGATATAGAAACTTTGTTTGGGTAGTCATGGATCGACTATCAAAGGTATCCCACATCTTTATTTTCTGAAGACTTTATCAATTGATGATTTAGGAAGAATGTATATCCATGAGATTATATGCCAACATGGGGCCCCTCATACTATCATCTCAAATAGGTATTCTCATATCACATCGAGGTTATGGTAGAGGTTATAGATAGATTTGGGTATGAAGGTGCTTCTGAGCACAAATTGTTCACCCTCAAACCATTGGCCAATCGTAACGAACTATACAAGAGTTAGAGGAAATTCTCTAAGAATGCGTCATTGATTTTGGGGGTTCTTGGGAGAAGCATATACCTCTTATCATGTTAACTTATAATAATATCTATCATGTGAGGATTTAGATGGACTTGGTTGATTCTTTAAATGGTATGTCATGTCATACACCTCTATATTGCCAAGAGGCTTTGGAGGTAGTTTTATAAGGTCCTCCTCTCATACATGAGAATTAATATAAGGTGATGTTTATCAGAATGAATATTTCTACCTTTCATTGTATTAAAAAATTCATATGTTTATCAACATTAATGACCTCTTGAGTTTCATGTTGGGGATTATGTGTTCTTGCAGGCATCACCTTGGCTTAGGAATAGATGGATAAGAAGGAAATGGAAGGTGGAAACACATTATGTTAGGATGTTTGAGATATCATAGAGTGTTGGATGGGTAATCTATTGGTTTTTATTAACTTGGAGGTACTATTCCATGTATGATGTCTACCACATACTAGAGGTTTACCAATATCATTCCAAATCGTCTCATATTTTTGATCTTGAGGATATGGAATTAGATGTAAATTATTATTTTGAGAAGTATCCCATATGCATCATTGATTGGAGAATGAAGGAATTTTATGGATGGTATTTCCCATTAGTATAGAGGATGTGGAATAATTTTCAAGTATAGGATAAGACATTGGAGTGGGATTCCAACATACTTTCTCAGTGGGCGAAGTTGTTCTTTGAGAGAGTTCTATCACTACTATAAGGGAAACACTTGGATTAGTTAATTTAACAGGGGAAACTATAATAACCCTATTTTTCAATGAGGTATTTACACATTAATATTTTATTTAACTAGTTATTTTTAACCAAATAATAATTCTTAGTGGGGCTAAAGAGGATAAAGGGGTTTTTGGTCCTTGTTTGGAGGCCGGAACCCAAGCCGGTGGGAGAAACCACTTGGCCCCTTGGTTATTAGAAAATGTGTCATCCATTCTACATGGGTTATCCAAAATATACACATTTTTCAATGAGTAGAAAATGGTGAATGGCTTTCCTTGATCTTGCGACTTAAGGAACACACCTGTGTAGAGGCTTTTCAATTTTTTCGTAGGGAAAAAATATAGTTTGTGCATGGTATCCTAAAACATGTTGAAGAACCATTCCATTACCCTCTTTAGATAGATCTAAGAACACAGTTGGTGCACAGTTTGGCTATTCATGTGACCAACCCATGATCCCCAGTTATAAAGGGTGGATTTACAATTTTCCTTATGAGATTATGTGTTTAATACCACATTTCTTTCCTCATTCCAGCACACAACCTTTTCCCCCCCTCTATTGAGCGCACTTATTCTAGCATCTTAGATTCATTTAAAAATACTCCATTTAGTCTCTAATTCAAACACCATCGATCTTGGTGGATTACTCTTAGAGAGTTCTCCGTTCTTTTTACACCTTTACTCGATTTTATTCTTCTATACAGAGTTATTTTGGTGTAGGATATTATGCCCTATTTTTAGTGTGTTCATCTATTTTACCATTTTATTTTGATCTAGACCAAACCAAATTCTGATACAATATGAGAGTTCCACTACAATAATAAGGTTCGTATTCTAGTAATAATACTTAAAATTTGAGAAGCATTAAATTATATGTTGGGTTCCACATGAAAGTTTCATCTTTAATTTCCCTAAAATTAGTTTATTATGAATTGGTTGTCCATAATGGAACCTGATGACTTTACTAGATCCAAACTTATGTTTCATGATATCAACCTAAATGTTGGACACCACTTCAGGTGTTCCCTTTATATGTCTTTTTTTCACTATGGTCATATAACCCAAACACCCTAAAGTGTGTTTAGTTTGACTTATAAATTTTGATATCATAAATTAAATGGATAATTCATATGTTTTAGCATAGCTAACACACTTAGCAAACCATATTTAGTTATATGGTAGGTCAGTACTATTCCCCTGTCACCTAGTTCAATAGGAAAATGGTTAAGCCCTTATTAAAGAGAAATGCTATTGAATTATGAGTTTCAAATTGGCTCTTATAGAATCATTTGATTACTTATCAACGTTATTATATATAGGCATGGATTCCCATTCTTGATTATTATACATGATAAATTTTCCCTTTCTCGACTACTATATATGGGCATAGAGACCCTGGTAAAATAGGATGAATGGGCTTGGTGACCCTTATTAACCTTGATAAATGGAAATAGAGAACCTTTTGGATTATGATAAAAGGTCATAGAGACCATGTTGATATGATATAAGGGTATGATAACCTCATTGAGATGATTCTAGCATTAAGACCCTATTGATATGATTTAGGTATAGTGACCCTATTGATATGATTTGAGCATCAAAACCCTACTATTATGATTCAGAAATGGTGACCCTATACGGGTATAATGACCTTACCTTTATGAGATACAAACATGGAACCCCAATATTATGATTTGGGAAAGGTTTCCCTTGTTCTTGTGATATTGGGGATAGTGTCCTTTATTTCTAAAATATAGGGAATTGCATCCATTGAAACATGTGAGACTCATGATATTGCACCTGGATGCCTAAGTTACACCTTGGGCCATGGCTAGTAGTAGTATCCGTATATATCGTTATAGACATCGTTCAATATACCGACTATATATATGTATACATATAATCACTTTTTCAGTGATCATCTGGCCTGAGCTGAAGTATGTAGTGTTATCCTAGTATCTTATAGAACTAAAGCTGACCCTTTATAGCTTTTATTAATTCTTACCAATATATCAACACATTGATAACATTATATACACTAATTAGATATTTATATATATTATTGGTGATGGCCTACTATGTTTATATGACACCCTATATGGGATGTCGATGGTACCACAAATGATTATGTGGATGCAGGTAGGGATTGCCCAATAATCCTGTTTTTTATTCTTGATTTTTTATATCTTGGGATAATGGGATAATATGACTAAGATATGTCTCTTGATGCTAATGGAGATATCCTTTTAGGTCTTTGTTTTTCATTTTTTACATGTATTTCATTGCATCCATGCTATAAGGCGTGTCTATTTTCATTTTCTAAATATATGAAATCAAATCATTTAGTATCTGAGGATTAATATTATTGCTATTTTTTATTACATTCAGATGTTTTACCTTCATTTCTTACTAATTTTTTAATATTTCACTGCTAATCTATTTTTTCAATGTTGTCCTACTCTGTTCATAAGGGTATAATATCCCCATTGCACCACATTGGAACCTCAATGCTAGCTAGAAGCCTCTCGTGTATGAGGAGTGACGCACGCTTGTCATGGGGAGTGAAAAAAAACAATTATATTTTTCCTCGTGCACCATAGGGGATGACCAGGGTCGTCTCTCTTGAGAATCCTTTCAGTTTGGTTAACTTACTTTATTTTAATTCACATAAACTATTTTTTTGTGTTTTTTTAATTATTTAATACAATGAAATTCAAAGTAATAATTCTAAATTTATAATTACATTCATGTCTAAACGGAATAAAGTTAGGAAGAAAGGACTTCATTTTGGGGTTTAGTTAGGGATTCAATCATTATTCTCCTTTATATGTTTGACTTTAGATTGATAAATCATACATGAAATCTCACGTTTGAATCACTATTCTTTACCAGAATAGAAATAGCTTTAGTTTCATGAAAATCGGGACCATTACCAAATCAGGGAAATTCACCTCACCCAAGAAAACTACTTAAGTCTATCACAAATTTAGAATAAATTTAATAGAAATTCAAGAACACCTTGACCTCCACCCGGGCCAAGCCTCGGGGTTAGCCTCTCATTTCCGAGAGTAAGAGATCACAATGGTGGAGGGATTAGAGATAGAGAAAGATAGGAGAGGGAGAGAGGAAGAATAAATAATTTATAATGATTGTTAAAATAATAATATTGTTATTAGTAATTAATAATAGTAATATTATTATTAAGAAAATCATTTTTGAAAAACATAGAGGGAGAAAATAAAATATCTTTAAAATAAGAATGTGATAACTATAATAATGAAAATTAAAATAATATTAATATTAATAATAATATTTTTATTAATATTAATATGAATAATAATGATAATATACTAATTATTATAATAAGAAAATTAAGAAAAAAATGAATTTTGGTATGGATGGTGAAACACAAATGCATGGAATAATAAAAATTAAAATATAAATTGAAATTGAAAATAAAACATAAATAAAACTAAAATAAAAATATAATAAAAAGAAAAATTTGTGGGGAATAGAGGAGCATCAATTTCCCATTCCCTGGTGGGATCCCTCCTTGGATATGGGTGTCAAGCTGATGATTTGAGAAGGAGGAGAGGGCCTCCTTTTATAGGCAGATTTCTCCCTCTAAAGGTTCCAGGTTTTGTCCCCCATAAATGAATTTTTTTTCACATTTCCTCCTTCATAAAAATTTTTCATAAATTTCTTCTTTGTCTCCCCTCAAAATATCAGCGAATGTAACCACCGAATGTAAGATTTATGTAATTTTCATTGAATACGACTTTTTCTGGACGAAATTTCCATGCTGGTTCCTTCAAATGTATAATGATAAATATCAACCTTAATTTATACAAAACTCCATGTAATTTAATGGGTGAGCGCACCTATGATTGATCATCCATATCTAGTTTAAATCTCAGAAATTTTAGTTGTGGAGACGGAGTTGTTCATCTGTTATGGTTGGGGGGTCCACGCTGTCTGTCGACAAAAAGATTTCCACTTCAATGATTTTTTCGGGCAAGTAGATGTTCGAATCAGCTCTAGGTACTAAAGATAATGTCAGATGAAATAAAATAAGGATCTTAAAAAATAATCACAGAATTTGGAATTATATTTTTCAAGAAATGACAAAACTACCCTTGTGGTCAAAATTTGTCCAAAACCCAGAATTATGAATTTTTCACAATTTTTCTCATTTTCATTCTAAAATTTTAATTACCCGATATTTTTACATAACAATTAATTACATGGATTATATCATTTAAAAAAATTAAAAAATAATCATTATTTGATAAAACAAATATGCACGTAAATTTTCTCTGTCAGGGAGGCTCACTTTTGGCCACGTGTTATAACGTCTTAGGGAACCATTTAGTGGCATCTGGGTCAGGATTTCACAATCTTCTTCATCACTGGCTTTATTTTCTGTTAGTTTTGGAAATATTTTTTTAAAATTTCTAATGGACTCATAATTAATGAATTTAATTTTTAGATTCCACTTTAAATTTTCACATTTATAAAGATGATAGACATTATTTTATAAAATATAATATTCACATATGAATATAAATTTGAATTTATAACTTCATCATCAAGACATGAAACTGTATTACTTTTCTCAGATTTTAAGGATTTAAAAAAATATTATTTTCAGCCTTTCCCTTACTCTTGATAGTATCATTTTTATCAATTCATAAGATACTAAAATACTATGAAAATAATTAAGAGGAATATGACATAGATATTTATCTTCTAAAGATGATACTTCAACATAAAATGTATATAGTAATATGCTTAATTGCATTTCAACAATATCATAATCTCTTTAATTATCACCATAGCATCTGATTGTACTCATAATGTCAAAAATCATTGTAAACAAACTATTTCATTTGGAAATCTTTATACTTAAGACTACATAATTAAAACATAG
This sequence comes from Viscum album, assembly GCA_963277665.1. Classification (NCBI taxonomy): domain Eukaryota; kingdom Viridiplantae; phylum Streptophyta; class Magnoliopsida; order Santalales; family Viscaceae; genus Viscum; species Viscum album. The sequence goes on along the minus strand of OY728153.1, from coordinate 211,022,200 downwards.
CATTATTACCACCAGTTCTTCCTTCATGTAAATTTTAATTCTTATCGCATATATCTTTTTATTTTTTGAGTTTTTTTAATTTTATAAGTTCATTCCCTAAAGGATATTATAAATTGTAATTTTTATCACAACCATCATTTTCCAAATTCTTCTTATATACTACTATCATGGAATCACCTTTAGTATGAGGAAAATGTTTCAGTTATAACATCCAAGACATCATAACTGATAGATGAGAGGTAAAAGAACATCATTTCTATCAAAATAGAAAACCCTTTATATCAAACATCGGAATCCCTATATGATTAGCTAATTTTAAATTATCCATTTAATATAATTGAATTTAGTGACTCCTTCAATTATATAGAGTATTTACAAACCATATCTTCAAATGACTAAACAGGAATGAATGTACCAACCTCTAATAACATTTTTTGGATTATGAATAGGTGAAATCACTAAGTGGGGGTGAATCAGGTATTTATAAATTTTCAGTTTAAATATATAAAAAAATCATCAATTGTTATTGGGAATTATTTCTTTTCTATCCACACACAAGTTCTAACTAAAAAGGAATAATATATTTACAGGTCTCACTACTCATTGTGAGTAGAAAGTCCTTTTCCTAATCCATTAGAACTCATGACCACATTATTCAATAGTAAAATCTTCTAAACAAATATGAATAGGGAAAATATTTAGAGAATTATTTATAGGCCACCAGACTATTTGAGTAAATCATGGACAGTCAGTTCACCCCACACATATATAGTAATATCAAATGGGTAAAAAATTGAATATCATTTAGTCAAGTAATGTTAATTATGTTTTCCATGTGATAAAATCTTCTTTCTCTTATATTACTGCATTAAAGAAATAATTCACCAACTTTCATGAGCAATACTGCATGAAACCTATTCACTAGTTAGTTGTTTCTTCACCATGAAAAGATTTCTTCATACTATATTAGAAATAACAGTTAATTATTCTCTCTCCCTCTCTCTTATGAACTTTATAACCAACTCACCCTTTTGGTCTTCAAGGTTCCTATAGTCACCCAATCCTTTCATCCTCCTAAAATAAATATATATTCATGAGATATCACATAAATAATAATACATATAAACTTATTTTTTCTATAATTCCACTTATAAAATTTTATCTATGTATTCAAATTTTAATTCTTTTATATACATGGATCTCAAATTTCAAAAACTCTTACTACTCCTCCTCATAATGGTTGTGATAAATGAAAGTAATAACTACCTCAAAAATCATGGCATTATTCCTCATTAAAACATCAATCCTTTATTTTTTCCATGATACATGAATTTAAATTTATTCATGCATCTATAATAATCATAATCACCTATAATTTTATTGAATCATTATTTGTGGAAGAGACTATGATATTTCTTCTTCCATATTTAATATTTTCAATCTTCCTCTTAAATCCATCAAGGATTACTCTTGTTCTTATCATGATATTTCATGTATTTAAACACCATTTTTATGCATAAAATAAATTTCATTAAATTTTTTTCCATGATTTATATCAAAAATAACCCACATTCAATAAATATGTATATAAATATACGTATTCATGTAAGAACTATGTTTATGGTTCCATAATTTTCAGCATAAAACTACCCAAAATTATCTTTTTATTCATATTTTAAAATACTTTCTTGAATCATGATAAAATTTATCATGATATTTAGTTTTCAATAAAGGGATTATTGCCTTGAATTATCCAAATTGAAACACACTAAATTTTTGAAATTTTAAAAAATAAAATATCAAATAAATAAAAACTCATCAAATATCCATTTGGATATTCAAACCTGTAACACTTTTTTTCACCTATATTTTTATAATATTTTTTCTATATATGGAACTTAAAGTCAAGAAGATCAACTTTATGAATCATTACAATCAATCAAGCTTTTTTTAATAACAACATGAATTGACTATAAGAATTAATCAATTTATTTCACCTATCTAATTGAATATATGATCAACCACAAGAAAAAAATATATCAATCATAAAAGTATGACTGACCATATGGATTTACCACAAGAATAAATCGATCAAATTTGTATATCTGAATGAATTTAGGGATTGACCACATAAAAACCCAACAGTCATGTATATCGACTGTATGAATGAGAAATTGCCCATATGATTTTACCATGAGAAAGCAATATCTATTTTCATATAAGCATCAGATCAACAATATCAAGAGGTCATACCTTAGAGATCCAATTGGACACACATAAATATCTAATAAACTATGTGAATCTATGTTTAGTGGATCAATTGCAACGTTATCTCAGTCTGTAAATTCCACACTTCACTAAAATTGACATAGGGCCACCTAAAAACAACTTCAATATTTCACATAAAAATCAAAACAGCTTCCAATATGTTGTTTATTGTGTTTATACATGTAAAAACACTTATACCTTATTTCGTTTAAGAACAGTACCATGATCATCACATATCTTTTTAACATGACTTATGTGTTACAAAAATGAAATATAAGAATCAGATCTACTTTGACCAACATCAATATTTATTCTCTAGTTTAAAAACATAATATAATGTAATTCAATAAATTAAAATAATTAGTCTCAATAAGTTTAAATTCATTATCATACATTCAATAGATATTACAAATATAAATGATTCCAATGTTTTGATAATTATCTTGGGAGGATCAGTGGAAGTCTTGTTCATGAGGTGTTAATAATTTTGAGGCATAGTGAACTGATTATTAGGGTTCTAAAAAAAGAGTAGAATTTGAATTTGAGGATAGAACTCAGTATATTTGGGACGATTTTATGACCAATGATGGAAAATAATTAAGGTCTAAGGACCCCTATAGATTCTTGATAATGAGAAGAATTTTGGTTGGAGTTTTTAATTACATGATTATTTTATGTATCATAAAACTATGAAGTGGACTTGACTCAGTGATGTTATAGTCAAGGTGAATTTTAATTATCAAAATTCAATTGAATTTTAGATCAGTTAGACTCATCTGGGGGATGGTTTTTGAAATTTTTGAAGGTTCAGTGGTGGTCTCGTAGAATCAGGTAGTTGGTTGGTGGGGATAGTAGTTTTATTTTTTTTGCATCAATATAATATCACACCAAAATAGTGTTTGTAGTGATGTGAAGAGGGGTCTTTCACCATTATGGTTTTTGATCACTACAAAATGTTTTGTGAAGGAATAACTTTAGGGTGAAATCAAACCATAATGTGGTGAAATTTCACCATATTTTGTTATATAAGAATAGAAATTGATGATGAAGGGTGGATCATGTTGCAACTAAAAGGGTTTCATAGTGAATCATTTGATCATGCTACAGTAGGTGGCTATGAATATTTATTTATCATCTAGATTATATAAATTAATTGTGATACTAATGTTCATGATGTCATGTGACCTTGTGAAATTTTTAGGACTCCATGGTTAGTTATGTTGCTCCATTATTTAGTGGAACATGTTATAATGATTGTTTATTTTATTTTTTAAATTATTTTTTATTAATAATATATCAAGATATATTATTCCAATTAACCAAAGATAATTCAGAGATACCCCTTGGATTCTCTATTCCTCCCTATTAACTTCCTTGGATCTAAGCATGTTGGGGTCATTTATTAGTATAGATTTATGTTTGGATCCTCTTATTAATTATTCTTTCTCTTTATCCTATAATATTTCTTTATTTTGGTTGTTATGGTTTGGGTTTTGACATGTGATTATACTAGTGAAATGTGTAATTTCATCAATGAGAATGGGATTGATTTTGTGGTGTGTCGAGGATGATCAGGAATTATGGATTGTTATTATTTTATGCCATTTATCCTAAGGTGTATTTCATGAATAATTTTTATATGTTTTTTTGAGAAATTGGATTTAATTTATTTTTTATTTTTGTTTATAAATAGGTGTTTTTTCATGGATATGGATTTGGAGTGTGTTGTGAGTGGAAAAAACACCATCAGTCATGGTTTTGGTGTTTCTACACCACCAGTTAGAATTTATACATATTATTCAAAAATAAGTAATAGAATTAAAGGGATTGGAGAATGATGTACTGGTAAATATTTATGAGATATGTTCTTATGGTTTTATTGTTGTTTGGGGTGTGCTAGGTTGCTTATCCTAGATCATTAGTTATGTTAGGTTTACTTTACATTACTATGTATTATATTCTTTTGGCTTATTTTATTCTCATGTGATCATTGTTACCCTTATTGGAATATTTCATGATGTTGTGTGATTTCACTAAATAAATTTGGCCAGGCTCACATTGGACAAATAGTTATCAAGGAATATATAGCTTTTTTATTGGTTTTATTGAGGTACCTTGGTATATATGAGAATTGGTGGACCACTTTATGGATATATTAGTGGAGTGAGTATTTTTGAATTAGTTTTTAAAAGGAAATGGTATTTTTATTTATAATTTTTGACTTAAAATAATATTGGTTTTTAATGGGATTCATATTGTAAATTGCGATTTATGTAATTTTTTTTTTGAATTTATTTTTCAAATAAAAGCATAGTTTTAATGGGGTTTTGGTATATTATTTTAGACAAGGGAAAATTTATGAAAAAATCCAACACTTTTTTCATTTTTAAGAAATCATGAGAACTTTTTCATTTTTTTTAATGGAAATAAAAGATGGTTTTGACATGGTTTTTAAAGGAAATATGGAAAGTATTTTTTGTGACATGTTTGGTTATTTTGGATCTAAGAGGTTTATTCCCTATTTTCTATGTTATGTTTTCACCTTATTTTATCTCATATTTCATGATAGTATATGAACTATAAGAGAACCCATACCTAGGTTAGAAGGTTGGTTAGACTGGGTTGAGACACATGTTATGTTTCCTCTTAGAGTATCTCCATAGGAGCCTTTGTGTACCCTTGATATAGGTATGAGTCAAGAAATAAACCAACTGATGGGTGAGATGTCTACAAGTCTCATTTGGGAAATTATTTACATTCTTGATGGGTTATATGACCTCTTAATTATTTAAGAATGGGTCTTTTGATTTGGACTTAGCGGTTGAGGTTGGAGTTAGTCCCTATGTTGTTTGAATGATGGCTTAAAATATATTCTTGAGTTATAAAATTATTGAAAGGAAAACATTTACCAAGGATATGGTGATGAAATAAAATATGATATATGCCTTCTTTTTGTTTTTGAGAGGATTTTGGTGAGTTTATAACATTTTTTACATTGGATTATTTTATTAGTGAGACATAGTAGTTATGTAGGTAGCCTTAGAGGTTTTTTGATTTTTGTGACAGACCACTTGATGATGTATCAATACCCATGAGTGGTGGGTACCTTATCAGTTATAGTAGGCTTTCAAAGTCCACATTGAATCCCTCTTTGATCACTCTCAATGGATTATGGGTCAAGGAGAGGTTAGTTTATAGAAATGTGATTATGGGGTGGAATCTTTGGTTTTCCAAGTATACCTACCTTAAATATATCCGTCAAGGAGTCCATCTTTCATCTCTCTATCATTTAGGATTTCCTCAACCTCTCTTAACAAACATATTTTTATAGAATTTTCCTTGTGGAGTCTCTAGACCGCGGTGTTTTTTGGGCTCCTCATAAGGGATATTCTCAGCTAAGGATTGTAGGTGGGCTTTGAACTTCTATCTGGGTAGTGATCCATGGGGTACTCTCCTGTGATTTAGGGAGATCCCTCCCAATTTTAACACCTTACCATGGAGAATCTAGAACCAATATATTCTTTATGATATATAAATTAAATGAATGGATATTAACTTGTCTTCTAGGTGTTCCTACTATTTATATTCAAGGGAGGAGTCTATGGTACAACTATTCTTTCAATGTAGCTAGGATGGTCTTATATGGAGGATCCTGAGTAAGACTTTTGACCCCAAACTGGTAGAGGATTCTCTCATTTCCTTTCTACAAAATTGATTATTCCATTGTCTCAATAGAAAGATGGAGGATCATTCCTGGGTACTGATGTTGGATGCAAGTTGTTGGAGCTTATGGAAGGCTGGGAATCATGCTTGTCACATATCTCATATCTCCACCATGGATTTTATGATGAGTTCTACGTGAACTGTAGTTTAACTATTCAGGATCACGAGTCAGGTTGTTTGGGATGCACCTTCCTTTAGGGGATTTCAGCTTGGGAATCCCCCTCAGGCCTCCATCATCCTATGTAACTAGGTAACAGGGTGTGTTGGTTTCCACACTCTGGTGAAATTAAACTCTATGTCGATAGTGATTTCACTCAAAGCTGAATGTGAAGATGTGGTGTGCTTTGAGACAACTTTGTCTTGACATTTTATGCTATTAGTTCTTTTTTTTGGTCCTAGAAACTCCCTTCGAGTGGAGGGTATGGCCATTCTCATCATCTTTTCTATTTGTATATCAAAAAACATGACCCTAAACATGGTTGAAACTGACTCCAAGATCATATCTGACACCAATTATAGTGTTTCCTTCCCTCTCTAAAACATCACCTACCTAATATTGGAATGCATATCTTTTTATCAGATGGAATGGTGGTTCATCATACTAGTCATGAAGGTATTTTTTTCCTAATTTCCAATCTTATCTAGTTTCCTAGGACTCCCCCTTTCTGTAATATTTCTCTTTTGGTTCCTTTCCCCCTTTTAGGATGGATCATGTTATCAGGGACTCCCTCAGTCTTCATTTCATTAGAACAACAAGTTGTTGTACTCTTTTCTCCTTTCCCCTTTCCCCTTTCCCCCTTTTTAATAAAAAAAATATTTTGAGTGGGCATGAGTGGTGGTGCCTTAGGTGACCCTGGATATTAATGTTTATCTCAATGAACATGTGTATGATATTTTTGTAGTTATATTTTTTTTATTACTGAAGTAGGGTGAGAACCACTTTATGTGTGCTCTTCCTCATTGGTGAAGAGGCATAAAAATGACTAATGAGGCTCCAAGTGGGACAACGGTCAATCCATGGGAGGTTAGGGAAGGATGTATGAAATAGAGCTAAACCAGATCCTTCCAAGGAACCACCTAATATAATACTATGACCACAACACACAATTTATTTATTATATTGATTATGTACACTCAAAGTGATCAGGTTATAGCTAGAGAGCAGTTCTGTAATGTCCCAGTTCTTGAAGCCACCCAGAGGCGCCCCGTACCCGGTTGGTCACACGGTCTCAAGAGAATTTCCCAGAACACCATAGGCTACCAACTATTAGTGAGGGCCTTGGGTGTGATAGAGGGGAAACTATTCCCTCATTGGAAGAGTAACACAATAGAAGTAAACGGATATACAATAGGTAATTTAGTAAAACAAGTCATACAACAGTAAACAGTGGAAGACTAAAAATACGAAACCACTAGAGCACATTTATATATATGATGCATGATACATATGTCTAGGAAAATAGCCAAACAAGTTACAATGATGGAATACAACAAAACCAAGTACAAAATTAAATAGATAAACAAATCCATGGCATCACAAGACACTACAACAAAACCGCCGTTTAGTAGCGGTTTTGTAGTAGCGGTTCTAGGAACCGCCGCTAAACCTTTTTTAAAAAAGGTTTCCCGGCGGTTTATAAAAACTGCCGTGAAACAATGTATTTTTAACCAGTCCCAACCCTTCCCCCTCCTCTTTCTCAACCACCGTCCCCCGCTTCCCACGCGACCTTGGCCCCCCCGCGGCCCCGGCCCCCCGCGACCCCGGCTTCCCCGCGACCCCGACATCCCCACGACCCCGGCCACCCCGTGACCTCGGCAACCCTGGCCCCCCGCGACCCTGGCGACCCCGCGACCCTGGAGACCCTACTTCCCCAATGACCTATACGAACCCTAGGGTTTGATTTCTATGTTTTCTCTTGTTTTGGTATTAGTTATTTCTTTATTATTATTGTTTCTTATAATAAATTTTAAGGTATGCAGATGTTTATTAGTCTTGAATGTTGAACTAGGTTCATTAAAAGGGTAATAGAAATTTTATTATCACATCTTAATAGTAATGGAAACTTCACTTCAACTTTTAAATCTCCTATTTGAATCTTAATCCACATATGCTCCACCAGATATCAATTTCCTATTATCAAAAATCATTCCCAATCTGTATCTAAATAACCAAAAAAATCATGATTCCATTTGATTTCATATTTCAATTCATAGTTCGAAGTTTCATTTATTTCATTATGTATTCTCTTTCCATCCATGAAATGAGACACTTTTGAAGCACTTTTTTACTAATCACGAAGAGTAACAACATACATGATATTTGGTCTTGAAGCTGTCATGTATAGTATACTACTAATAAGATTTTATAATTCCCTTAGATCCACATTCATTCTTTATTCATCCTTAGACAATTTAGTACCTACTAAAATTGGTGTAGAAGTTGGATTCAAATCCTCCATTCTAAAAATATTCATCATTTTATTAGAATAAATTTCCAGATATAAAAATATACAATCCTTTCTTTGAGATATTTTTAATTGAAGAAAGTATCTCATCTCACCAAGAATATTCATTTTGATATTATTTTTCATTTATTTATAGAACTCTTAAAACATACATTCTTTATTTCTAGAAAAAATAATATCATCTATATAAAAAATAACAATGGGAAAAATCTCTTTGTTATCTATAATGTTGAGATTTATATCCACTCTTCCTTTCTTGAATTTCAATTTGATCAAGAATGTGTTAATAATAGATTGGAGGGATCTTGTAGATTTCATTAGACCATATAAGTCCTTATTTAACCTAAAAAAATTAACCTTCACCAAGAAATAAATCATAGGGTTGTTCAATATAGAGTTTGTCTTTTAATTCATCACCAAGGAAGGATGCCATGAAATTTATTTCAAATATATTTCAATGGATTTATACTAAAAAGTAATGAAAATTTATTATGGTTTCAAGTCTAGAAACTGGTGAAAATGTCTCATCGAAGTTACCTCTTCCAACCTGTGAATAGCCTTGACACAATAATCCTGATTTATTTTTCACAACTTCCCCTTTTTCATTCATTTTTGTTTCGAAAACCCACTTTATTCTGATAATATTATTCCTTTTGGGATTGGGTTCTAACACCAAACTATCATTATTTTTTATTTGATCTATCTATCTCTCACTTCAACATTTCTATTTCATTTCATATTGCACATCTCTTGGTTAAACATGAGGGAACAATGATATATGAGAGGTTTTCCTAAAAGTTCTTCTAGTTTGAATCTATTTTCCATGATCTCCAATGGTATTTAGAACCAGAAAAGGAATATTAATCCATGGATAAAGTGAACAATATTACAATTAATTAATTAATTTTTATGAATCAACCTCTTCAACTTGAAATCCCTCTAAATATTAAATATTTTCTGAAACTTCACCTTGTTTTTTCACAAAAATATATTCATCATAATCACTTATAGAACATTCATATTCTTGAGAGTTCAAATTAATTTTTTGTTTCGTCACTTTCACATGAACAGAATAAAAAATATTTCCTATTTGTTTTTTATAACATTGATATTCTCTTACATTTGGTGGATAACATTGGAAGATATCATCTGCACCATTTCTTTCTAACTTTCCATTATTTTCACCTTTAACTTTTATTTCAAAAGTTCTTCAAAAAACTCTTAGATAATTCAACCGTGTATATTTATTCTAATAAACCTCATATAATGACATATTACTGTCTATCCTAAAATGAAAATGATTTTAATATAAACCATTTAACCAATGGATTGTCTCCGGAAATAATGATATGTGTCATGCTCTAATGATATAGGTTGAGTCAGCTTACCAAGCACTCTATTCTATCATTTAGTCACAACATTCATTATGTCTGTTTGATGCACTTATTTAATGAGGGATAACACGTTTCTTATAGGCTTTAAATATTCCAATGGTATACTCAACACAATTATATGTTAAAATATTCTTTAAAGAGTAACCACCCTTCGCCTTCTTAACCTTCGAGTTCGGCTTTCCTGATCAACTGAAGAATAACATGGTTTTGAAAAGGAAGCAGAAGTTTAGGTAAACTGACCCAAACTGCCATTGACGAAGAATCGCGGTTCATATGAAGATCAAAAGCCCAGCGAAGGATAATAAAACTCATCCCATTGAAGCTTTGCAGTGCCCTGGACCATACCTGAATGAGGTATGCGTCTGATTCAAAGTGGATCATAATCTGGCGGCTGTCAAGAAAACCAACCACCGTCCGTTCCTGTAGATCCCAAGAACGAAATACAAACCTGTAAAAAGCATCAACAAAAGGTCTCCTAAGCTTGAATTGAGCAACCAGTGTGAGGTTTAGAAGTTCCAAAGACACTAAGAACTCTGAGTTCTAGATTTGAATGTTAGGGTAACCATCGAGGAGTTCCGGTGCTTTAGGGAAAACCGAAACATTTGAAAAAGGAGTGCTGAAATATTATTTATTTTTAGGAATTTGTTGAACAATAAGCTTACCTGATCCTTGATTTATCATATTATTGAGGGTTGTCATGATTCGGATGGACTTATTTTTCAATTCCTTCAATTATGATCAATGACTGGTGAGAGTGGTATATTGACTATTTTGAGATTTAATTACTTGTCTCAGCATGTCATTCATGAAAGGCTCTTGAAATTTTCCATAATGGTAGATTTTATAAGGTTATAAATTTTATCTTTGGAATGGAGGGGTTTTGAAGGATTGTTGATAAGAATGTTGTAATACTAGTTGTAATGGTGGCCTCTATTGTTTTTGGTTCACATCTACAAATTGTTTGGAGGAAAAATATTTTCATCCATATTTTCTAATTGGTTGGTTCTAGAGTTTCCATCAGAGTCTCATATTTATTATATTATGTTTCTATAATGTTACATTATCGTATATATGAATCTCTTTCTATATTTAGTAGTAACTATGTTTTTTAATTATTTTTATTATTGTGTAGGCACATTGTGATATACATGGATAAAAGATGGATCACATTACCGACGAACACAGCTCATTATGTTAAGGGTTTGAATGAGTTTTTAGATTTTGAAATTTATAATCAATCCATTGATGGGAGAATAAATTTTCCATGTCCTAAATGTAAATTTAGAACATGGTTGAAGATAGATGAGGTTTATGAACATTTAATACTGAAGAAATTCCCTGGTCAATATTTGTGTTGGATTTGGCATGGAGAATCAAACGTTACAGAAAGATTGAGCACTTATGTTAATCCACAGAATGAGGTCCCATGTTTGTCGACAATGGAAAATGAAATGAAAAACCTCATAAATGATGCATTCGGCACTGCAAGACACCACTATCAGCATCAAAACATATCAGAACAACCAGAAGAGGGTGCTACAAATTGCAACGAGACAATTGATGTTTTTGAGGCTGTAAGACAGGCAGATAAATATTTTAACATATCATTGGATCCACCCCTTGATTAGGTGGATCCAAATGTAAGAGAAAACTTCACTGAGGAAAATGTGTTTCATGATTTAGTGGACGATGGAAATCAAGAGTTGTATAGTGGGTGTTTGAAATATTCAAAGCTTTCATTTCTGCTGAAGTTGTACCATATCAAATGTCTATGTGGAATTACAAATAAGGCAATGTCTATGATATTGGAATTGATTCGTGATGCATTTCCTAAAAAAAATCCCAAAATATTTTTATGATATGAAAAAAGTTGTTAACAAGCTTGGTCTGAATTATACAAAAATACATGCGTGTCCCAAGGACTGTATGCTTTATTGTGGGGAGGATTCAAGTAGACAGAATTGTAAGGAATGTTCTTCTTCTAGATTCCAAGGAAAGGGTGATGTTGGAAGTCTGAATGAACATAATTTCATGGATAAGAAGAAAAGGAACACACCTGCAAAGGTTTTGCGTTACTTTCCTTTGAATCCTTGATTGAAAAGATTATTCATGTCATTGAAAACCGCTGAATACATGAAGTGGCATTCTTTAGATAATAACAATGATGGGTTAATGATACATCCATGAGATTTTCAATCATAGAATTCATTTGATTCATTACATCTCGATTTATCAGCTGATCCTAGAAATGTTTGATTTGGATTGGCTGCTGATGGATTCAACCCATTTGGGACTTTGAGTACCATTTATAACATTTGGCCAGTTGTTTTTATCCCTTATAATATGCCTCCTTGGATGTGTATGGAACAAACATATTGTATCCTTTCAATGGTTATTCCTGGAAAACAAATGCCTGGAAATGATATTGATGTATACTTGCAACCTTTGATTGATGAATTGCAGGAGTTATGGAGCAACGGTGTTGAGACATTTGATGCTTCTTCTAAAACAATGTTCAAAATGCATACTGCTTTAATTTGGACCATTAGTGACTTCTCTGGGCTTGGAAATTTATCCGGTTGGAACACTTACATGGGTTTGGCTTGTACCATTTGTATCTTTGATTTTGACCCCAAACGGCTACCTCACGGGAAGAAATGGTGCTTCTTGTGTCATCGAATATTTCTCGATGCATCTCATGGATTTTGGCTGAAAAGATCAAAATTTGATGGTTCCATTGATCAAAGACAACCACCAAAGTGGTTAACTGGTTCTGAAATATTGACACAGCTTGAAAATGTTGAAACAGAATTTGGGAAGGTTCATGATTTGAATGAGAGCGGAAAACGGGTCCAAAGTGCATCATCAAGCGAAATCGGAACGCAGCAATGGAAGAAAATAAGTATATTCTTAAAACTTACATATTGGGAATTTAATTTTTTGTGGCATAATCTTGATGTGATGCATATTGAGGACAATGTCTATGACAATTTGATATTAACATTTCTTAATGAGCTTGGAAAGTCGAAGGATCATCTCAATGCTCACAAAGTCTTACAAGCGATTAACATAAAATCCTATCTCTGGTCAGATGAGAATGAAAAGTATCCTCCGACAATTTTATCAAAGAAAAATAGGGATAAATATAAATTCCTTCGAATGTTAAATAATGTTAAGGTATCTGATGTGTATTCAAGTAACATATCAAGGTGTGTTGACTTGAAGAATCGTAAGTTACATGGATTGAAAAGTCATGATTCACATATTTTGTTACAGCAGTTAATACCATTGGCATTGCGTACATTATTACCTAAAAAATTACTGTTGTTGTACTCCAGATTTTCACATTTTTCAGACAACTATGTGAGAAATCTCTACATCCATTTCATCTTGACAACCTCCAGGAGAGTTTTGTATTGACCCTTTTTGAAATGGATATGATCTTTCCTCCGTCATTTTTTAATGTAATGATGCATTTAACAATGCATTTGGTTGAAGAAGCTAAATTAGGAGGCCCCGTTCATTATCGATGGATGTATCCAATTGATAGGTACTTTATTTATATTCTTTCCAGTTATGTAAAAAAAATTGGTACTTAATTAAATTCATAATTAGGTTTATTTTATTTCACAGATATCTTGGGCATTTGAAATCATACGTGAGAAATAAAGATCAACCAGAAGGCTCTATTGCTGAAGGCTATTTGACTGAGGAGTGTCTGAACTTTTTTTCTCGATACTTGGATGATATTGAGAGAAGATTTAATCACGTTGGACATGTTGACGACACATCGACTCAATCTCAGATACATCAGAAATCCAAAATATTTCCTGCTATTGGCCGATCAGTTGGGAGGACCTCAAATGTGACATTGAATGAATTTGAATTATTACAGGCACATAGATATGTGCTGCTGGATAGTGAAATTGCAGATCCATTTATTGAAGAATTGAGGATATAAACAAAGAGATGAATGAGAGGCCGAACACGAAATGAGAAAGATATAACGAAAGCTATTAATAAAGAGCTTTGAGAATGGTTTGCATGACGTGTAAGTTCATAAATATTGCAATAAATATGAATATTAGTTTGACACATACATTTTGTCAATCTAATATAGTATATTTATTTTTTTAGATCATGAATACTGGTACTCGAGAAGAGGTGTCAGAAGATTTTAAGTTTCTTGCTAGAGGTCCTCTAAAACACATTAGAAATTTTGACGCTTATAATGTGAATGGCATTAGATTTCATACATTAGATCGAGAAGTGGGTTTGAAAACATAGAATAGTGGTATATTTACATTTTCCGAAGTGGAATACGATGGAAAGCTGCATGATATTATTGAATTAAACTACCACAGACATTTTTTGGTTGTTTTATTCAAATGAAAATGGGTCGATTTTATCAGAGGTGTTAAAAGAGATTCCTTGCAATTTACTTCTGTGAACTTCTATCTCTTGATGGATGTTGGTGATTGTGAACTACATGATCCATATATCTTAGCATCGCAAGAAAAATGGTATATTATGTGAATGATGTTTCCAATGAAGGGTGGAGTGTAGTTGCTCACATAATACAAAGATATTTGTATGATATAGGTGATGAAGTAGAAAATTTGACCTCTGAAATTGAAGTTAATCAGCAACAGGAAGCAGGATTATTTTTCCATCATGATATTGAAAAATTAGTCTAGCAAGGATGAATGAAGTGGATGAAGCAATGGAGTAAAAATCATACATGATTGAAGGGGGAAATGATTGTATGTATAATTATTTATTTATTCAGCAACCACTTGTTTCATTTCTGCAGTCATTCATTATCATTGTTATATATATTATTTTTGTTAGTACTGTGAATCTATTATCATTTTTTATTTTTTTCTTGCATAATTTTTTTGAAATATATATTCTGAACTTAATTTTATTTGATTAAATGACAGGAATGCCAAGGAAGAAGAGGTATTCTATTCCATCTAGTTCCGAGGCAGATGATGATCCATCTAGCTCCCTCCCCACAAAATTTGAGGCACCAGCTTCCTACACTCCTACACCATCTCCCCCTAGACCATCTCCCACACCATCTTTGGATGTCCCATTTGAGGGTGAGTCGTCGACTCCCCCTTCAGAAGCCTCCGTAGTGGGGCAACGACATGCCCATTCCTGTTCATCATGGGCGTACTGAACCGTCACTATCATAGGTACAAATTTTAATTAAAAAAATTTATTGCATTTTGTTTATACTAATTTTTTTCTCATTGAATATGAAAAAAATACAACCATGGAGGAAAACATAAAACGTACTGATTTTTGGAATATGATTGGTGAAAATATAGTCGTGTCATTAGATTCTTATGGGGTCCCGATAGATGATGCCGTGAGGTTACATGGCCAGATTCTAGGCCAGCTGGCAGTGGAGCCCGTTCCCCTTCCAATTTCATATGATGATTGGAGACATATTCCTCTAAGCTAGAAAAATGATGTTTTTGATTTTCAAATAAATGTAAATTTATTACATTATGGTTTAATTAAATTTCATGTTACTAATATGTTCAAAATTAATTTCTATATACAGATGTTCTTCCAATTTACTGTTGCTGATGTGATAGCACGGAAGTGGATGTTGAAAAATCTAGGTAAGAATTGGAAAGATTTCAAATGGAGATAGTGGTGTGATGTCAACGATTCCTCATTGACTGTGCAACAAATGTATGAGAAGCTACCCAGTGGGGTACCAAAAGAAGAGTGGAATGTTTTTGTTGACAGACATCGTGATGAGAAGCGGATGGTGTTGAAATATATATTATTATAGTATCCTCATTTTACATTTATACATGTATATGAATAGGAAATGACATTGAATATATTACTATTAAATTGAATTTTATTTATTTTAGGATCTCTCAAGAAAGAATGCTTCAACCTGGGCTAAGCAAGTTATCCCTCACACTGCGGGCTCAAAAAGCTTTTCTAGAAGCCGAACAACATTGGTAATCTTTTAATTAGTTTAAATATTTATAGGGCAGTATTATCTATTTAATATATTGAATTTTTGATTTATCTTTGCTTAATGTAGTCACATAGTTTAGGGCACGAAGCATCTCGAACTGAACTGTGGTTGGATGTCCCAAGAAATCAGATGGATGTTTTATTAATGAGCCTGCTAAAGAAGTTGGGGTATGAAGTCAATTTTTTATTATAATAACTTATTATCAGTTTTTACTATGTTAATATATATTTATATTTTATTTATAGGTAAAAATTAAAGAACTATGGGATGCCAATCCTGCACAGTCCTACTCAGTCTCCCAGGATGACCTGGTTGCTAAATTCCTTGGGAAGGAGCATCCTGGTAGAGTGCAGGGGATGGGTTTGGGACCCGTACCATATGAGGTTTTTAGCAGGCCACCAGGGATGTAAGTTGAATTAACTCTTGGCTTTAGTCATCCCATACCTGGATATTCTTAGAAAGAGATTGTTTCTCTACGAAACACAGTTCACCAGTAGAGGGATCAGATATCTACTTTGCAGAACGAGTTGAATGAAATGCGTCAGCATATGAGAAGATATGCCCTTGGTGGTAGTGCATCGACTGGTGTTATTAAGGTAAATCACAAAAAATCAAAAATATTTAGTTTTCTAACTTTCATTAGTTGTAATTTTTAATATAAATATGAAACCGTGTTTAATTTTCAATATAATGTTCTTACAGGTGACAACAGAAAGTGGTGATGAAGGTGGCGAGGGTTACAATGCATCATCAGACCATGAGTAGTTGTATTTTTCATGTTTTGAACAAATATGGGAACAATCGGTTTGTATGTGTAACATTTCTAGCACAATAGTTTCCACCGAACATTTTCGTGTCCTAAAATTTCCTTGATTTCTCATGTTTCCTTTTACGAGTTTTACTGATTTATGATGTTTCTTTTTATGTCTTGATTTCTCTAGTGTGGTATTCATCATTCCATTTAGGCCTATGTTTGAATTGGTAGTCGATATTTTGGATGACTAGGAGTTAAACCCATTGTTGATGTGTTGAACAAATTGGGTCATTTCACATGTTATACTATTTTGAATTTGAACAGAGTAATATTCTCTTATGTTGAGATAGTTTTACTATTTTTTAGGGTTGAGGGGGTAGTGGATTCATCCACATCTGTTGGTTTTATATAATAAACTTTTCTATACATAATTATATGTTTCTCTATATTATATATGTATTCTCGAGTGTGAGATGTCGTTTTTTTATGACAATGGCTTGATGATTCTCAAGTGTGACACTAAGTGAGTGAAGGACTGGTGTAGACCATCAAGATCAACTATTGGGGTGTGTTTTTGGTAATCTATATTAATTAATTCTGTTTTATTTTTTGAATGATCATTGAGTTTGAAGAAAAAAATACCATTTAAATGCATGAAATGGAGTTTTTTTTTGAATAGTTTAATAGTTAGGGTTAAATTTAAGCATGAATATAACTAGTATGGTTCATAGAATTTGTCCCATAAATTAAGGATTAGGGACTAAATTTTTTATTGAAGAATAATAAGGAGACTTTTTAGGGATTATAATAGTTGTGGTGGGATTTTTGTAATGACTTGTATTCTAAGGTCTTTTCAGCATATATGAAATTTGATTTTTTTTAAGTTCTACAATGAGGTATTCTTGGAGAATTTTGTCACGAAATATGATTTCAAATGTTATAAAATCACTAAGATATGTTTTTCTGGAAATTATCTAATACCTAAATGGCATCTTGAATCCATGGTGGGTATTGGAGTAGGGCTTAGGAGGCCCTTCATGGAGGTGGCTATGAACTTAGTATTTTTTGTGATATGATGGTGGGTGTTTACTTATTTAGAAAAGTGGAGGAAGAACTATAATTGATAACTCTTATATTGGTCTTCAAATGTTAAAGTAACCATTTAAAGGGTTGGTGTGAAATAGAAAATAATCATGCATACACTTACCTAATTAAATAAGTAAGGTTCATATTTTATGGAATTTTTTCCATGTCTGATATGTTGTGGTTACCCTATATATATTGGGGTGGTCCTATATGATATATAAATGTACTCTAGTATTTAATGGCCCTTCCATTAATAATAATAATATAATTGTTGAAGTCACAATGAATACATAATGGTAACAACTTAATATATTAAGGGAACATCTTTAACAAAGGGTGATATGTAAGGGTCATCTGGTTCACCATTGTTTATATATAGTGGTCAATCTATTCTAGAAAAATTGTAATGTCCTCAATGTAAAAAATTCACCCTATAAATGTAATGTTCACTCTATTATGTGAGACTAAGAATATGGATATGTTTTGGAATACATAAGGTTTTTCCTAGGTCACTTAGTATATGTAAGGATCATTTAAAAAACATAAGATTCAGAAAATGGTAAAGTGTAGGGACATGTAAAATTTACTCTTGGTTACCCAATGTTATATAAACGTCACTAACATTGTCAAATATTTGTGCATAAGATTAATAATTTGGGACATAATAGTCATCCACTTATTCTAAAAAATTTATTATGTCTTGATCTATCATATGATATATAGAAATCAACATGGGAATTCATAATGGTTAAAGTAGGTAATATGAAATGTTCATGCAGATACATAATGATAATACATAAGGGATACAAAAATTGTGAAAAATATAGATGATATTCAAGATTCATCTTTGAGGATATGTATATGTTAAGAGTATTTCAAAAAAATTATGCCACATGGTTTTTCAAAAATTTAGAAAATAATGGGAGGATAATCATTTTGGGTGTTTTAAATTAGAAATTTTCTTCTATATTATTCAACGTCGAGATGTACGATCAAGTAGAGGCTTAAATACTCATCTCATCGACTTTCCTCCTTAAACCACTTTTATTTTTGGTGATTAATTATGGTTTGTTTCATCATTTATGTTACAATTATTTTCTAATTCCATGGTACTTCTTTTATTTCATATTCCATTGACTGTAATATCACTAAATAAGGGAATGATATAAATTCCGCTAAAGCATGAAGGAATTGAGTCGATGTAATCGGTGTTTTGTTTTACTTTTTCAAAGAAGATTCAAAGAGGAAATTTTCAAAATGATATGTTTGGTTTATAGATCTATGAAACTTCGTGAGTTATTTTTTATTATTTAATGATGTTGGTGAAATTTATGGGTATGACAGAGTAAGGAATTTTTTATTTTCATACTAGATATTTTGATGCATATTAAAGATTTTGTGCACCACTAGCATTTATGTTTTGGGGAATCAGTGGTAAGTAATTATTTGGTTTTATAGGGTGGGATCTATTACCCCTGTATAGGATATATGACTTGTATTATGGGGTTAGATATATTCCACTTGCTTATTTTGATATGTTAATGGTATTATCTGTATAGATATGAAAATATATGGTATTTCTATTTTGATTTCTCTTTCAGGGCAGTGGTGTAGCGGAAGCAAGAAAAAAAAATTGGGCTACATTTAGCGGCGGTTTAAACCATCTTCCAACGTAAAAAAAAATACGTTTAGCGACGGTTAAAACTGCTGCTACATGGTTGCACCGGAGGTTCTCATTTCATAGTGGTTCTAGTGACTTCAGCGGCAGTTTTAGGAGCCCTGGATTTCATTTTATTAGCGGAAGTTATAACTACCATGAATAAACCGAAATCCAAGGCTTGTAAAAACTGCCTCTGAACTCAGGAAAACCACCGTGAAATGAGGTAGCTACGACGCTTTCCAGAAACTGCCTCGAACCGGAAATAACCACCGCGAATAGATTGTCGACACCGTATTAGGCGGATATTTCTGTAAACCGCCGCCAAACCCTTTATCAGCGGTTTAAACTGCCACCAAATGCAAAAAATACAACTGCTAAGCAGCGGTTATCTTGTAGTGAGCCTCAGCTTGGTCCCATGCTCTCAATCTCCAAAGCAATCAAGTACCTGAAGTAGAAGGGTGCTTTCCCTTACTTATATCTGTAGAAATATAATTTGTTTGGACCCAAAATCTTGACCCAAATACAGTGTGAGACTATTCCTATTAGAGAACCACCAAAATATCTATGCCAAAAAGTCAGTGGATATATATAACAGGCAATAAATAAAAGGAGCAATAAACAGTGAACTATTCAGCAGTAAAAATTCCTACAGTTCAAGCATTTGATTCCATGTATCAAATAATCAACTAAACAAGGAAGGTAACCCTCTAGGATTACTCACTTCCTAACCACTATGGTTCAACCAAACTAGAACAATCAACCCCTTTTTAAGTACACACACTCTAACCCCTATGGTTCAGCTTAATCATAGAGTCTCTAAGGAAGCACTCACCATCAATTCCCCCTATAGTCTCATATCGGTATCTTAAAGGTGTTTTGGGGAATCACATACATCACATTCACCCTTTGGCCTGTGTCTAGGAACTAAAAACACTCTTAGGAATAACTTACGTCAATTCCCCCTATGGTATAGCATCGTAACAGTAAAAACAGACACTCTAGAGAAGCACCTTACGTTCATTCGTCCTATGGTCTACTACACCAAGTTCTCATATCTCTGTGTAAGTAAAACAAGCGCTGAAATGCAATACATACAGATTAAACCTCATGAACTACTTGGCTAATATTCAACAACATAACAACATGTCTGATAAACAAACTTGCTATCCTACATTACTAGGCATGGTGAAAAACAAGGCATCCTAACAAGCTAAACAGAACCAAATTTTCATAAACCAACTTGCATGGGAAAACACTTCCAAATCATTAAAATTTACCTTATTCACATTCAACTAACCACTATTCTAGCATACTCGCATAGAAGGAAATTAACAGGGCTAAAACAGTAAACATGCAATACCCCATTCAAGGGTATTGGGAAATTTTTCACATATAACTCAACAACGTTCTACAGAAAGTCACAAACCACCTAACTCGGTGTTGTAGGATCCAAATAAGTGAAACTCAAGCCTTGAATCACCCAATAACACCATAGATCTACAAAAACACTAAAAGAGATCAACTGAGGATAGATCTTGAAAGAAGAGGAATCAGGAAACGAATCTCTAGAAGAAGAAAGATCTTATCGTAGTGATCCCAATGAAATAAATGATGGTTGATTCAGAGGACGGATGCTCGATCGGGGCCTTGGGGCAGAATTGCAGTCATACAGATGCTCTCAGTTGAACAAGGTCGAGAAGGTGGTTTTCTTGTCCGTCAGACGCGACCCTGATACGTTTAATTAAAAAAACGTAAACGGAATGTACTTTTGAGGTACATGGCATGTACTTTCCCTTACCGAGCCTTGCTTTAGCTAGCATCCAGGTCACCACACATGGCCGTGTGCATAGCCATTACAGGTCCATCACCCGGCTACCTACGGTAACCGCGTATACAGCATGTACTCATAAAGTAAAAGGAGTGTACTTAAGAAATTTCTAGAAATACCTCTTTTTCGTAAAAACACAAGAAAAAGGAAAACATACCTGAAAAGAAGACCTGGGTTCTTACAAACTTCCCCTTTAAGAAATTCATCCCCAAATTTACCTAGCTAGGCAGCGTAATATAATAATCCCCAAACAGATCCGGACAATGCGATCGTATATCAGCCTCCCCCTCCCAAGTCATATCTGGTACTCGCCTATGCTTCCATAGCACTCGTACCAGAGGAACAAAATAGCCATGAAGAACCTTTGTACTTTAATCAACAATCTGGATAGGATTCTCCTCAAAATATGCATCCACCTCTAGCTCAACTTCCTCGGGTTGAAATGCATTAGACGGGTCTAAGAAGTAAAGTCGATGCTGAGAAACATGGAAGATGTCGTGCATTGTCTTGTACCTCTGAGGTAACTGAAACCAATAGGCAACTGGACCAACTCTTTCCAACACCTCAAATGGCCCAACATACCTCGGTGAATGATTACCCTGTCTCATAATCCTCCTGTGTCCCAACCTCGGTGTGGCATGCAGGAAAACCTGATCCTCGACGTCAAACTCTTGTGGTTGTCTCCATTGACCAGCATAAAACTTCTGTCGTGACTATGCAATAGTCATCCTCTTCTGAATCAACTCGATCTGCTTCATGGTAACATGGATAAGATGACGTCCCAACATAGCTACTTCTCCTACCTCCAGCCAACATAAGGGTGATCGGCATGGCCTACCCTACAAATTCTCATAAGATTCCATCTGAATAGTTTCTTGAAAACTATTATTGTAGGAAAACTCCACGAGAGGAATGTTCTTCTCTCAAGATCCTCCAAAATCCTGGATACTTGCTCGAATCATGTCCCCAAGAACCTGAATCATACGCTCATACATTCCATCTGTCTGGGGTTGGAAAGCTATACTCAAAAGTACCTATGTACCCAAAGCCTTATCTAACCTCTGCTAGACCTGAGAAATAAAACGGGCATCCCTGTCTGAGACAATGGAGTATGGAACCCCATGTAGACATACAATCTCTTATATGTACAAGCTTCCCAGATCATCACCACTGAAGGTCTCCTTGATCGATAAGAAGTGACAAACCTTCATGAGTCTAGAAATGAAAACCCAAACTGCATAATTTTCTTGAGGTGACCTCCGTAAACCCATCACTAAGTACATCGCGACATCATTCCATTTACACACGGGAATGGGTAACAGCTGTAGTAGCCCTGCTGGTCGCTGATGCTCTGCCTTCTGCTGGTGACAGTTGGAACACCTCATGAAATAATCTTCAACATATCTCTTCATACCTGACCACCAATACTGACAGTGTAGATCACGATACATCTTCATGACACCAGGATGAACTACCCAAACTGAGGAATGAAAATATCGCATCAACTCCTCGTGTATGTCTTCTGGAACCCACACGCGCCCCTAAAAACACAAGATCTCATCCTCGTCTACTATCCATCCAAGAATAAGTTCCTCTCTTGACACAATTTTCCATATTACTAGGCCTTCATAATTTGATATATTCCTCATTCACACTCGATCCAGAAAATTAGAGGTAATAGCTACAGAAGAGAGAAACTTATGCCCCTTTCAACCATGCACTTCCAAATGCATCTTAGAGAACAGATCCATAAGCATCCACTCACTACAGCCCTCATGAACTGCCTATATTTGAGTTATCCTACTCAGCACATTGGTTACTGCATTGCCTTTCCCTAGCATATAGGCAAGATTTAAGTCAAAGGATTGAAGGTACTCAACCCACCTTCGCCATCTCAAATTCAAATCATGCTGAGTGAATATGTACTTGAAACTTTTTTGGTTGGTGAAAACCACAAAATGATCTCCCAGAAGGTAATTTATCCAACAACTTAAAGCATGAACAAAAACATCCAACTCGAGATCATGTGTCAGGTAGTTCCTCTCATGTGGCCTCAACTGCTGAGAACAGTACGAAAAGACTCATTCTCACTACATAAGCACAGCTCCCAGACATATACCTAAAGAATCAGAGTAAATAGTATAGATCTTTCCAAACTCTGGAAATACTAGTATCATTGCTGAAGTCAACCTCCTCTTCAGCTCTTGAAAGGCTGACTCACAAAACATTGACCATAAGAGCTTTTCACCCTTCTTGGTTAGCCCCATTAGTGGCGCTGCCAAGCATGAAAAGTCCTACATGAAACATCTGTAGTTTCCATCCTGCCCTAGAAAACTCCACACCTCAAAGACATTCTTCAGCTGCTCCCAAGAAACTATTGCTCTCACTTTCTCTATTCGACAGATAATCCTCTCTCCGAGATAACATGCCCTAGAAACTAAATATGATCCATCCAAAATTGGAATTTTGAGAGATTATCATATAACTGATTCTCCTTCAGTGTACTCAAAATGATCTCAAGATGTGTGTCATGGTCGTGTCAAGTGTGAGAGTACACCAAGATGTTTTCCATGAAGACTACCATGAAAGAATCCAAGTTTGGATCGAACACTTAGTCCATCAGTTCCATGAAGACTACAGGTGTGTTCGTGAGACCAAATGTCATAACAACATACTCGTATAGACCATACCTGCTTTGTAAGGCTATAAGTGGTATATCAGACAGTATAACACACAACTGATGATAATCGGATCTCAAGTTAGTGTTCGAGAACACCCAGTCTCCTTGAAGCTGATCAATGATATCATCAATCCTTGGAAAGAGATATTGGTTCTTGACTGTCAACTGGTTCAACTTCTGATAATTTACACAATGTTTGAGGGTATCATCCACCTTCTTTGCAAACAGGACAGGAAAACCCCAAGGAGAAGTACTGAGTTGGATGAAACCCTTTGTATTCAACTCCTCCAACAACTTATTGTGCTCCTACAACTCTGGTGTAGCCATCCAGTAAGGAGGAATGGACACCGGTGCCACTTCTAGCACAAGCTCAATAGAAAAGTCCACCTATCACTTCGGAGGCAAACCTGGATAGTCCTCAGAAAAGACATCACTGAAAAAATACACCACTCAAGGAAAGTCTAACTGTGAAGTCCCCTGGTTATCTAGATATAGACTAGAAATCTGGGTTGTAACTCCTCTCGACCCATGATTCTCGAGTGATGCTCTGCTCGCCTGGACATCCCATTCCCTGTTATGAAGAAACGATCTGCCCTATGGTGATGTGAAACTCACCCTATGATGATTGCAATCAACAACTTCATAGAAGGGACATTTCAAGAATGACATCATATCCCATAATCTCTAGGATATAGAGGTCCTATAAGAAATGACACCCACCGACCATAAGAGGGAACTCTTTGAACTGACATACACTAGCCGTTCTTGTCCCCAACGGAGTGTCTAGCATCAAGATATCTGTAGAAGAAAAGATACAGATCCCAAGGCTCTCCAAAACCACAATATATATAAAGTTATGGGAATACCCTATATCAAAAAGAGAAGAATCTAAAACTGAGGCAATTAGAATCGTTCCTCGAATTGTAGAGGGTTCGGGGTCCTAATCCTACTGAGTCGGCTCCACTGCAAAAGTCTGGCATGTACCATGGCCATATGACCATGTCTGACCACTTTGAGTTGATCCAGCTTGTTGTCGCTAAAAACATGGTGACTAACTATCCTGAAAATAGCCTCCACCTCGGCATGAATATCCATATGAAATCCAATTCCCATACTGATGAGAAACTGGTGGTGTTTCTCCTAAATGAGGAGTCATAGAAGACCCCTTGTCACTAGCCGCTGGTGAGAATAACTAATAGAAGTGGTGAAGATTCCCTATATTGCTGCAAGATCGGCACTCCATGGGGTCTCTCGGGCAATGTGGCCTCGTATGCCTACTCTTCTTGCATTAGTAGCACAACACCTTGCTACCAGAAGAAGTGTCTCGCCTCCTTGTATCACCGCGCGAAAAACCCTTGTGGCGCTTCCTGCTGTTAGTAGGAGGGATAATTACTTGATATGTCGAGCCTCCCTTGCTCCGAACTCCATAATCCCTTATATTGTGCTCCGTGATCAATTTATGGTTAACTATATAAGTGATGGAAGTCAGCCTGAAGATGTTCACCTGTGATCAGATGTCAGGCCTAAGTCCATCCTCAAACTTCCTTTCTAGGAATAACTCATCACCTCCTAGAATAGGCGTGAAGCGCTGCAGCTCTATAACGCAAGAAGAATACTCCATAACAGAATGAGTACCCTAATCCAGACTCATGAGCTCTCAGGGTCAATCGGCCCTCAAAGTATCTGGGTAAAAGTTGTCATAGAAGGCATGTTGTAACTCATCCCAATCCATAACCTGCTGGCATCCCACCTGTGAGATCACATCCCAACATCTCTTTTCGGAATCCCGAAGCATGTATGTAGAGAGATTCACCCTCCTCTCTGGAGGAATCTACAGATTCTAGAAGATATAAAGCATGGCTTCTAACCATGACTCTACAGCCTGAGGTCCTTCTTCCACTATGAAGGTGGGAGGACACTGCTGTTGGAAAAACTACATCAACTCTGCCATTGATGTGGTTGGCTATTGTACTCCGTAGAAGGTCCGAATAAACCTTATAAAGACCTCTCAGAACAGTGCATCGGCACCTATGTCTGGAATGATGGCTGGTGCCAAGACATACACAACTGGAGGATCTGCAGGTAGTCCCTGATCATTTATGTTTGGCGTCGGATCATTGCCTTGCAACTAGCGTACAACAGGAGGACGTCTTGGTGGCGTGACTCAGCATGGTCAAGCACACACCTTAGATCAATATTGAGAGGGAAAGAAAACTAGATTTTTTTGAAGGGAAGAGGAGAACGAAAACATTAAATTTTTTCAAAACATAGATGCATGGCATGTATAATGACTACATGGTGTGTTCCCTAAATCCTTTTCACATGGGCGTGCACTACTGACACAACTGATCATGTAACACCCCATACACATGGTGTGTTGTCCCAAAACAAGGCGTGTACTTGAATCCTCTTTCCCTTCCCGAGTTCTCTTATATGGCCGAGTCACACGACTCCCCTAGAACAAGACTACACGGCGTGTTCGTGCCAGACGCAGCATGTACTAGGAAAGCTTCACCGACCTGTGTTATTAGTTAGACGGCTAGATACACGGATCACACTACATGGCGTGTTCCAGATAGACACGGCATGTACAGCTTAGGTTTTCAACTCCTCGTGTTGATAGTTACACAGGTGGAAAGATAGCTGAAACTACACAGCGTGGTTGTGCCAAACACAGCGTATACTAGAAATATTTAACCGACCTGGGTTACTTGTCACACGGTCGGATACTCGGGTTACACTACACAGCGTTTTCCAAATGGACACAACTTGTATTAGAAAGAATCAACCAACTCTTGGTGTTAGTGACACGGCCGGTTATACATTTCTACAACACGGCATGTACGTCTGATACATGGAATGTCTTACCAAATGTTTGTAATCCTCATTTCTATTCCCACATAGTCTGACACACGGTTAGAGACTACATGGTGTGTACATGTAGTAAACAGTATGTACATAAGAAAAACAGTTTCTTCCTGAATAGAAGAACACATGGCATGTATTCATCATTAAACACCATGTGTTCTGGGTTTTTCTGGACATTAAGCCTCAGAAACATCTCTAGAACCCAGAAAAAAACTAAAACGAACATTAAAGTGCCAAATTTCAATCTGTGAGGGCCCATACTACCCAAAATTCAATGGTTGGAATCTTATACATGTTATAACAAATAAAACAAGGTAATGATTCACCAAATTCTGGTCCATGAGGTCCCATAAAACCTCAACAACCAATGTTTGGCGTTCATTCAAACAAACTATACACAAACCAATACCCTACGAAAAGCAGGTATTCTATCAAGGCATCTATCACAATATCATACCTATCTAGGACCACATCTCTCACAACAACATGCAATCGCTAATGCACCCTAAATGGAATGACAAGAATGCATGACATGTGAATTCTAGAAAGTGGCTATAAGATCCATGAGATGGCATACCCTCATCTTATTAGGTTGCAATAGAAATAGTACCTCAATAACATAAAAAAACAGCACAAAACATGTGAATCACCCAACGTTGAAAATAAAATCAACTATAAAATTTCAAAACCAGAAGAATTGTAGTAAACAAGGTAGATTGGCTCTTCCCTGTACACGGGTTAGCTACTCCCAGGTGCAACTTATTATCAAGTACTTAATCTGTCCTATCCCTTACAATAAGCTCCAAACAATTTGTAAAAAAGGAAATAAATCCTATAATACAACTTTATAATGTCCTAGTTTCGGAAGCCCCAAAGAGGTGCCCTGTACCCAGTTGGTCACATGGCCTCAAGCGCATTTCCCCAAACTCCAGAGGCTACCAAATAGCATTGAGGGCCTTCTATGTGATAGTGGGGAAACTATTCCCTCATTCACAGAGTAACACAATGGAAGTAAATGGACATATAATAGTGGAAGTAGTAAAACATTCCATACAATAGTAAACAGTGGAAGCCTGAAAATGAGAAACCACCAGAGCACATATATATATTTGATGCATGATACATATGTCTAGGAAAATATCCAAACAAGTTTCAATGTTAGAATACAAATAAACCAAGTAAAAAAGTAAATAGATAAACAACTCCTCAGCATCGCAAGCCTCAGCTTGATCCGATGTTCTCCAGCTCTAAAGAAGTCAAGTACCTGAAGTAAAAGGGCGCTTTCCCTTATCTATACCAGCAGAAATATAATCTTTTTGGGTCCAAAAGCATGACCCAAACAGGGTGTGAGACTAATCCCAGTAGGCAACAACCAAAAGACTTGTGCCTAAAATTAGGTGAATATATATAGAAGGAAACAATTAAAAGCAGTAATAAACAAGGAAGTAATTAGCAACAAACATTCCTGCAGTTCAACCATTAAATTCCATGTATCAAGTTAGTAGCTAAAAAAAGCATGTAACCCTCTGGGAGTACTCACAGACTAACCCCTCTATTTCAACCAAACAAGAACAAGCAACCCTCTAGGAAGTACACATAGTCTAACCCCTCTGGTTCTACTAATGCATAGACTCTCTGAGGAAGCACTCCCCGTAAATTCCCTATATAGTCTTGTATCGGTAACTAAAAGGCGCACTGGGGAAGTACTTATATCACATTCCCTCTATGGCCTGAAGCGATGAACTATAGACACTCTGAGGAAGCACTTACGTCAATTCCCTCTATGGTATCGCATCGTAACAGTAAAAATAGACACTCTGGAGAATCCCTTACATCCATTCTCCCTATGGTATAATACATCGTGTTCTCATTTCCCTGTTTAATTCAAAGGAGAACAGCAATGAAATACATCCAAATTAAACCTCAATAACTACATGGCTAACAGTCTACATCATAAAACCATGTTAGATAAACAAACACTCCATCCAATATTACTAGGCATGGTGAAAAACAAGGCACTCTAGTAGGCTAAGAGAAACTAAATGGTCATATAAAAATATGCATGGGAAATACTTACAAATCATAGCAATTTACCCTATTCACATTCAATTAAACTCTATTCTAGCATACAAGAATAGTAGGAAATTAAAAGGGATAAAATAGAAAACACGCAATACCTCGTTCAAGGGTATTGGGAAATTTTTCATATATAACTCAAAGACTTTCTACAGAAAGGCACAAAACGCATACCATGGTGTTTTTGGACCTCTATACATGAACCTCATGCCTTAAATCTCCCAAGAACACCGTATATATACAAAAACGCTAAAAACACTCAACCGATTATAGATCTTTAAATAATATAAATCGGGAAACGAAGCTCTTGAAGAAGGAAGAACTTACCATGGTGATCTTAACACAATCGACAACAACCGATTCGGAGGATAGATGCTCGATCAGGGGCTCGGGGAAGAATCTCAGCTATATGAATTCTCTTAGATGAACTAAGTCGAGAAAAAGGTGTTTATGTCCATCAGACGTGACCCTGGTATGTTTAATGAAGAAAAATAAAGTACATGGCGTGTATTTTTTAGGTACACGGTGTGTACTTGCCCTTACTGAGCCCCGCTTTAGGCAGCCTCCAGGTCACCACACATGGTCGTGTGCACATCCGTTACACAGCCAGCACCCGGTTATCCGTGGTTACCAATTATACAGTGTATACTCCTAAAGTACCCAACGTGTACTTAAACAATTTCCAAAAAAATCCTCTTTATCTTAAAAACACCAGAAAAAGGAAAATATACCTGAAAAGAAGATTCTGGTACTTATAAGTTCTATTATGATGTGGGAGCCAGTCATTATGATTTCATGCACCCTATTGGATCAATATAGTGGTTCTCTATGGGTATTCTTATTGATAGTTCTAATGAGGACTGGTGGGATGAGATGTGGAAGATCATAAGGGTTGGGATTTTTTATTTATTTGGTTGGGGATGATACATTATTTTCCCACTTTTCATACCTTGTTATTTTTTTAAACTTGTTTTATTGATTAGTCTCTCATTAAATCCCCATTTTTTTATTCTTTATAGTATCATTATTCCCATGATATTATTTGGTTTTGGTTATTAGTGTGAAATTAGGTGACTGATGGTTTAGGTGAGTATTTATTGTGTGAGCCTCATGAATGTCTTGAGATATCCTTGGGTTAGAGTCTATTGAGATTAGAAAAAATATATCATGCCTTATGGGTTCATGAGGGTATATGATTCATTAAAGATAGGAATGTGGGTCTTATATTAAGTTTGGATGTTTGAGTTTGGTTCTTCATGGTGCATGTTCCATTTAGTTATGGGATCATAGGTATGGATTATATGTGCATATTCTGTTATACTTATTTGTGGTTAAGTTATAAATATAACTAACTTGTATTATCTCTTAATATTTTCATGCACATTCACTTAATTACTTTCACTCTATGTGTAAAATATTGTAGTGTAATCATATAGGTTGTTGGACTCACCCCAAACCCATGTACATGGAAATGGTTTTGTTGTACATGGGTAGATATTCTTGTTTAATTTTTGGTTTTGGTATTGTATTGGATTTCTACACATGGTTATAGTTAAGAATGGTATGGAGGATGACGATTTGGTAATATTTATATTGTGAATTGGACTGTAGGCCATTTTGTGATTTACTTTCTGGTTTTTTTGCTGTAATTATATAAACTTGTTTGTTAGTTATTATTATACAATGTATTTTACAAAACATCTATATTTTTTATGTTTTCTTTTTCTTCTCTAATATATTGGGATACATCATGTAGATCTTTAATACATTGTAATTTAAACTATAGGGGAAAATGGATCTTTTTTTTTCTACACATATTTTGGTATGTCTATTATATATATAGGTAATGTCAAATTTTAAATTTGTTTGAACATGAACCTGATACTTTTTTATGGGGATGTTCTCCCATAGACTATTCAATTACCTCACTAATAAAAAATAGATTTGAATTATATGGAAGTTCTTTAGAGATCATGTGGCACACCCATATAGGAAATTTTTCTTGTGATTTGGGTCCTGTTGTTACAAGGATGGTGTGTTATAGGTTATTAACGGTTTATCATTGAATTGTTGGCAATTAATCACTATTTCACTTTATTACTTGGGGTTATGTTTTTAAAGCTTCATTTAATATAGTGATTTAGATTTTCTCTATTTTATAAATGTGTTTACATGAAATTAACATTATTTAGTTTTCTTTGTGTGAATATTCAAATATATCATGTCGAAAATAAGAAAATGGAACTAATTAAATGAAGGGAAGGTATTTAATCATGTCTAACATGCTTTTTAGGTGACTGAAATATAATTATTTGATTTATTTTGATATGGAATCATTATCTAATTTTATATTGTTGCTGGTTAAGATAAATAATGTTAATTTATTAAATTTATTTAAAGATGTAAATTGAAAGGGAGTGAAAATGGAATTGTTATATAATTTTTTTTATTTTTATTGAGAACTGAATTGTTAAGCTCTATGAAGTATAATAAAATTCATTTTTTTTTTGTTTTTAAATTAATGTTATTCAATGTAAGAGGTGAACTTAATATGGTTAGTTTTATTATTCAAGAAAGGGGTTTTATTATACCGTATTGATGAGTTAAATGTGGTTTGTTATTCTGTAAGTGGTAGAGGTGATATAACGACATAGAATTTTTATAAATAGATATCAAATATTAGTAAAGGAATATTCATTACATAAAAAAATGATCCATTCTAGAGTATGATATTTCAAGTTCCTTTGGGAATATGGACACAAAAATAACTAGTTCATGAGGGTATCCCATTAAGTTCTTCATTACTAGAACAATTCATAGACATATTAGTCTTAGAATCATTCATCATAACCTAGAGAAATCAAACATATGAAATTTTGATCTCATATACTTAGTAATGGTAATAAAGGGAGATATCAAAGATCATATAACCATAATATGAGAATAACGATGTGATAACAAGATCTTAACCTGAAAAATCTATACCAAGTCTATCATAGATCATAATCTTGAGTCATATAATAAAATTTAATAGTTCATAAGACATGAGTCATAAAGTAATAAATGAACATGACGCATGATATAAAAACATTGGCCTAAGATATAAGTGTCTTTCATACACATAGTTATAGAAAATTCCTTCCATGGTAGTCAACACATATTTCAAAGACTATTATACTGAATGGGTTCACTCCCCAAACCAGCAAAGTAGTCAAGGATTTATCACAAGACTATCATAGTGGATAAATTCTGTAATGAACTAGGTTCATTCCTCATTCATGTTCTATTTATATCATGAGACATCTTTCCTTACCCAATTAATTAGAGGGAGATATAGGTCTCACCCATCACATAATGAAAATCATACCTATTTTTTAAATAAGCTCATAAAAAATCATTGTATAATAAAGCATGAAAACAAAAGGGTTTTAAAAACATTTCATCATTGCATAACCCATGGAAAATAAATTGGTTTCATAAAAAATTCATTATAGCATATCCCATGGAAAAATGGGATGCATAAATATTACATAATTTCATTATATCATAAACCATGGAAAATGAATATATTTTAGATACATATTTTCATCATAAACATAAACCATACAAAGAAATAATAAGGATGGTATCCTTGGATCATAACCCCAACAAATCATAAGTGAAATCATGGGTTTTTTAGTCATTAATGAATATAAATTCCATTAAAATATCATAAAACATTCTTAGAAAAAATATCATTTACATTTAGAAATAAATTCCCATAAATATTATAATTCCAAAAAATATTATGGAAGAAATTTTATTTCAAAATAATCATGGAAAATAATAATGAAATTGTTAAATAATTGATTGAACATGAAGTTAAGGAATTATTTTCATGTTGTATATGTTAAAAAACATTCATTTCATTATTTTTTTTAAAAGTAAAAAATGGTTACATGCTCATAAAATGACAAGAAGATTCATTTTTAATGCATTATATAAAAATTAAATCATGGAAAAATTTATTTAAAAACATTATTAAAAAATTTCATTAATATTTTTTGAAAACATAGATATGGAAAAAAAGGGTTTTCAACTAGATGGAGGAATAATATTGATTTTCCATAATAAAATATTTTCAGTATTTTGATTACATAAAGTGAGAGAAATGAAGGAAAAATTTTATTTAAGAAATAAAAATAGAAGAATTAGATTCATGAGTTTCATGAGATATAGATCATACTATTTCATCATCTGAAACTTAATCATAAACAAGGCTTATAAATAATGAGTCTATAATCCAAAACCATTTCCATTTTAGTATCTTTTTAAATTGTAAG
Source organism: Viscum album (assembly GCA_963277665.1). Classification (NCBI taxonomy): domain Eukaryota; kingdom Viridiplantae; phylum Streptophyta; class Magnoliopsida; order Santalales; family Viscaceae; genus Viscum; species Viscum album. The sequence continues at coordinate 210,989,066 of OY728153.1, read as the reverse complement.
TCCCATGAAATAAAAAAATAGATAGATATTTAATTCCCCAAAAATTTACAAGATGAGTCATAAAATAAATTAATGGGTAGTATATGCATCACCCAAAAGAAACAAGTAGTGATTATGACATGTGTGTGATAAAAATAAAAGTGAGATGATAATTTATTACCTTATATCTGATGTCCTTCATATGATATGGATCATCCTATTTAATAAAATTATATATATTATATATCTATTTTAGAAACATAATAATATATATCATACCACATATTACTTAATTATAACCCTTTACCTCCCATTTGTTAATAGTTCTTTATTAAAATTATTGTTCTGGGTAATACCTGCATCATTTTTTTCATGTATATTTTTGTTTATTTATTTTTTTAAATTTATTTTGATCAGGGATCCAAAATCTCAATAATGTTAATAAAAATTTAAATATCACATATATTTATTCAACACATTTTTATAGTCATTCATAAAAGATATAGATAGGAAAATGAATTATATCGTTCACAGAGATGGTAGGTCCGAAAAACGCAAGAACATTGTTTCTATTTTTTTGATGGAAAGAATGAAATAATAATAAATCACCTTTCTAGAATCATTATTATATCATATATATCATATAAATTTGTTAAATATTTCTTAAATACCATCATAGTAAATGTAAATAAAAAATAATCACATTGCTTCGTGGAGGGGGTATTCCACACGTACGTACGATCGACGTTAACATTTTCTAATGGTTTTGATGGTAAGAAGGTAGATAGGATATTATCATTATGGAAGTATAATTATATCATAATTATCATATATAAACATTAAACCCAACATAATAACTATACTTAGAATATGGTGATCATTAATTAATTGTATCCTTGCGTGGAGACGGTAAGTCATATGTATACACGAGTGATATTTTAACATCCCATTTGATGTAAAGAGGGTGAATACAAATTTCTTCATAATAATAATATTTTTTTATACTTATGATACTGAATTTATTATTTTTTAAAAATATAATATATTTACAAAAATTTAAATAATAATTTAAAAGAAAATGATTGATTAAGGTGATTACATCTTCTTCAAAATAACACCTTTAGATCTCCTATTAAGGGATCTAGGGATAGAATTTTGGGAAGACCAGAACCTATATAATGTGGATAAGGGTGTGGATAAAAGAAATTAGAATATTTTGTTTAATATATGTGGCTCATTATGGTGTGAAGAAGATAAAGGAGTGGTGCCATTTTATAATTTAGTGGAGGGGCACCCTTGAAATTTTTTTAAGGATTAAAATATATTAAAGTCATCCTATGTAAAATGGTTCCTAAGTGACTATAAATGGGAAATGGATGACCTTTTTGAAAATATATTATCCTGATTATAACCTTTTAATAATTTTATGATTTAATGTAATTTAATAAAATATTATTTTCATCAAATATCATTACTTCCAACTTTAACAATATACAATTAATTAGGCAAATAATAAATAAATAAATAAGTTGTAATTATAATATAATTATTGTTTTGTTTTCTTTAAGGAAGGGAAAATATAATTATTTAATGTAATAATAATATTTAATATTCATCTACTAAATTTATGTAACAACTTTACTCACTCAAATTATATTACTATTAATCTTTTTAAAATCATTTATTTTATTTAATTTTTTTTAGAAATACCACACCAGTGTTATATAATGATTTAATGTCATTATAAAACAAATAAAAATAAGAAAAAAATTTATATCAGGATAATAATTTCAATAATCTCAAAATAGATACTTAGATTCATTAATAATGGTTTTTTGTTCCTATGTGGACACATAAGAGATATTTTAAACTAACAGAGTTACATTTTGTAACTTTTTATGATTTAAATATTATCTAAGTAATTTTCATGTACAAATTTCCATTAAACAACTAAAGTTTAATCCTAAGGTGATAATAGTATAATTAACTTTATCCAATAATTATTATTCTGAAAAAATATGGATTTATCATGTATTTGTTACCTAAAATAACCTTAGTTTCCATTTATTGGGGTGATATATTATACCATAGTTACTATTAATATTAACTATAAATAAACATGACTTATGTACCAAATTTTAATAGTGTGATGCATAATATGGAATTAATTATATCAAACTCATTTAATATAATATGTAGAAATTAATTTTACAATAACCATGGAACATGTGATGAAAACTGATTTTTAGGAAAATAAATTTTTATACATAAAAATTAGTTTGTTCTTATCTCTTGCCGAAAATAAATATTAAATGAAGGTTAAATAATTTAGTTTAGTATATAATTTATAATTTTCATTAAAATAATTAAAAAATAATTATTATTTTTTATTTTACTAAGATAATATATATTGTACCTATAAACAAATTAAGAAAAATATCTCTTTTACTTTCAAAATATTTTTTTATTTCTAATTAATTGATACCAAAAGAATTAATTTACATGTATGTTACCATAAAATTTTCATAATTTAGTTATACTAATTTATACCAAACAATCCAATGACTATGTGATAATAATAATTTAATCATACATCATTATTTTCATAAACTCAAATTTACATGTAAAACATGATATCAGAGAAATTAAATCTATTTAAAAGAAAATATTTTATAAAATATTAATGTGTTACATTATATTCCACTAAAAATTAATTTCACCCATGAAATTAATTACTCTGATATAAAAAAATGGGGACATATTTGTTTTATTACATCCTCTGGTTATCATGCAGCTTCCTTAAATTTTTTATTTCTCTATAGAAATTATACCAGGTGAGTAGTATTGTTTCATAGTACATTATATCTATGATGAAAGATTTGTAATGATTTTCTCTCATAATAAATATCATGTTATAGCGGTATGGCCTTTGAGTTTAGTACATGTGATTGATGTAACACCCGGAGTTTTTTAAAAGAATAAATTTATATTATATAGCATAAAGGTAATGCAACAGTAATTTTATCTTATCATACACACAATAGCGATATTATTCAATATCTTTGATTACACAAAAAAACCCAATTTATCTTCTGTTACCTGCAACCCCAATAGTTTTTCTGTTCGATAGTGTATTCAACACCCAACACCAAACTTAAACGAGCCATGATATATATTACACTTATAACCCAACTGCTGGAACGGTAGATATGAACAAGATTATATGAATTATGAAAATAGTATTTACACATGTAATTATAATAAATTATTTAGGTACCAATTAATGACAAATGATAATAAAACCCCTTTGAATGTAAAATGAAATCTTTTTCTAAAAAACTAATTTAATGCGCACAAGTCTGTTTTGTACCAATAAATTAGAAAATCACAATTTTTGGATTATATTAATTATATATATATATATATTATATCCTATATAATGATCAAAATACATCCTATTTTTCTTATATATATGATATAAAAATAAATCTGATTTTTCTCTTAAAACTGTATATAAAAAAAATCTATTTTGTCACCATTTTATTGAAAACGTATTTTAAAACTAATATTTAACATATTTATAAAATTTATTTAAAAAATAAAATTTATTTATATAACTTTAATATCAAAATTTAATTTGGGTGAAATTTCTCAATATTTTAGAAAATGTTGATTTTTTCGTTGAATAGTGAAAAATGTCATTTTTTGTAATAAAGTATTTTCTTTTCAATAAATTATGTAGTTTAAACGTATCAATAGGTTTTGAATATTTTTTAAAATTAACCTCAATTATATTTAATTTATTTAACTTATTTTAATAATCTTTACAGTGGTTTTTTATTATAAGTTTGTTTTTTTGTTTAAAAATGGGTTTTTCTAAAAACTGTTCTATAATGAATAATGATTATCTTTTTAAATTAGTTAAAATAATACCAAATAAGGAATGTTTTAAATGAAATTTATATAATAAATATAATTAAATATTAATTTATTTTCATAAAGTTATTCTTATTAGTAATACAGTTAATATAGAATCATCTTTTCCTAAAAAATACTCTTCTTAAAAACTCGATGTCTCGCTATGTCTACGAGATTAATATTAAATTAAAATTTCCCACTTATATGAATTCAATTTGTAAAAATGGATTATATATTTATAATATGAATAATTTATAGTCTATAATAATTCAAACTTATTTTTTACCAAATTCATTAGTGAAAAGAATTAAAATTAATTACAATGATTTAGTTCAAAACCTGTTTACTTGGTGGTTAAAATTTAAATTTAAGGGGCCAAGTGACCAAGAAACATTCTAGTATCCCATTTTATGGATATATTTCGACCATATAATTTATTTTATAGATTTTGGTGACTTATTATGTTCACTTAACAAGTATAAAAGATGTTTTTAATACACTCAATCGAAAATTTATAAGTTTTCCGCTCACCCCACTTGTAAAAGGCCGCCCCCCTCTCCTCTTCTCTTCACACATTTAAGGACCTTTGGATATGAAACTCCCAACAAAAATAACTATTAAACTTCAATAATCTATTCTTATAAGCCTTACATTGGGAAAAAATCCAACCAAGTAAGTCCTTTGTTTCACACTAAAAGAAGTTACCCAAAGAAGGGGTAATGTTTACCAACGTGTATTTTTTATTAATTTATTATCCACCCCCTTATATTCTTATTAAAACATTATTATATAACAATTTAAGTAAAATAAATATAATAATACCTTTTTATGTCAACTTTTATACCTGAAACCACACACGCATCCATCAAATTGGTAGTGAAATCATTATTTATGTGTACAATGGACTACTGCCTCGCGAAACGATGTCATTTGTTTCGCCATTACCTCCTATCATGGTTAGGCATAGTGATGCACATAAAATTTATATATAATATTTTATATATTTATAAAATAATTATAATTCTTTTTTCATTACATTATATACAAAAAATTTATATTTAATGCCATATGAGATACGATAACGTCGCTCGTGTGTACGATGGACTACTGTCTCGCGAAGTGATTTGAAATTTTTTTCCATAACATGTAACATGGATGGTAATAAGGGTAAATATAATAAATTTATATTATATAAATGGAATAATTGTGATATTAATGACATAATTATATTTCTATAAATATACTATAGCATTTTCTTTCTTACAATTTCACACACTAAAAAGGTGATAATGTCGTTCATGGACGTGAGGACTACCGTCTCCTCAAAGAGATGTGATTCTTATTTTTCATAATGAAATCAATATAATTATATATATAAGTATATATAATTAAATATAATTGTATTTATGGTATAATTATCATTATATAAAGATAAAATTTTATGTACCTTCTTTCCATAATGATCATTGAAAATTGGAAACGTTACTCATGTGTATGTATGACCTACCGTCTCCATAATTGTAACGTTAGTTCATTTTTCAAAACCATGTTTCATGATGGGATTATAAATTATAGTTCATATATAAATACAATAATTATTTAATTATTATTATTCCGGATATGTTTAAATAATGACCTATTTAACCACAAACAACCTACGAGTGTAGTTTTTGACACATATTCTGAATATAGTGAAAACAATTTATGTAAAATTAATCGATTAAGTAATTGTATATAAATTTATAATAAGTAAAATAAAATTATTAATAAACCTTAATATGTTTCTTAAAAAATTAAATTATTATCAAATTTTATTATTTGGGAAAATAAAGACACATGTGACAAGCTGAACTCGATGTTAGGGTTTTCCCCATCTCACTTTTATTTATGTGATATATAGTTCATATTCAATAGTTATGTTTGTTGTGTGGGGTATATACTTTACATGAATCTATTTTATGATTCATAACCTCTAATTCTTCTGAATTTACATATACATTTTTGGATATCTTTTTTATTGGGTTTACAATTTCAATGTTACCAAAATGGTAATGGATTTTTCTCACAATTTTCTTTCATTGAGACTTTTGTCATGTTTTGAACCTATATTCTTTTATGAGGTGTATATACATATCCATTGAAATAAAATATCATGAATTTATTTATTATCATGTTATTTTTAGATGAATTTAATGCAATCCTTTCATGGGGCTTAGAATTCAAATATACCAAAGTGGTTATAGTTTTATATTATAATCTTAATATTAATTAGGATTGTTTATCATTATATTCCGATGATGAGTTATTATAATAAATCTCTCAAAGAACTCATTAATTTTATTTTAATATGGTTATTATTGAAATTTAAAAGTGACATTACCATTTTTTCACTCTTTTGTACTTAAAATTGTTGAGAAAAATGTTCTTAAGAATAACTGACTTCATTTATCTCTTCGGTCAAAAATCAGTTTTCCTCAAAAACCATGTTTTATAATGGAGTTTTTGAAATGTATTTAACCATTTAAAAATGATTTACTAATACATCATTACCCAATTTTTCATTTAATTTTTTTTAAATGGAATATTATAATTTCTTTCTTAGAATGTTTATAAGGTAGTTTTTAAATAATTTTTTCCCCAAATTCTAAAAATTCAAGGATTTTAAAAAATAATTTTCAATGAAAAGGATTTTCAAAATGTTTTATATTTAAAAAATTGATTTCCCTAATAAAAAATGATATTTTCTTCAAGAATATTTTAAATTAAATTGTAACGGTGTTTTCATTTATCAACATCAACAACCCTTTTTGTTAGTTGTCCTCCACTGGAAATTTTATTTATTTATACCATCCTCATTCTTTATATGGTTGGATTATAATTATATCAAATGTATTTTTATGTAACACATTTATTTTCCACAGGTTAATCATGTTTCAAATAGATTTTTAGGGAACCCATTTCTTTTCCATGGGCTACTCATGTATTAAATATGATAAATGTTTTTAAGAGTTATGATGAAATGGATTCTCTATATTCCTTTTTAATTATTCAGTTCTTGAGATTGTAAATGACAGGTGAACCCAAATAGCATTGGGTGATCCCATTATAGCTTATAAGATGGTTTCACCCACATATCACTCTAATTTATTGCGTAATGATTATATTTGATTTCATTCATATGGTTATTCCAATTAAGAGGGTTTTGAATTGATTTCTTTAATAAGATGCACTAAGTTACTTAAAGGTGTTTTAATTACTTTTTATGTGTTGATAATGTTTTTATGATAAATATGTTGTCATATAGATCATGATTATTTATTCCTATGACTCCTTTTCCTTGTTTTCATATTTTATGGTCTAGGTATTTATGTGTAGGAATTATTTTATGAATCTCTTATACAATGTGATTTTTTTCATCATTCCCTTATTCTCTTATTATTCTAATTGATGAAATTTAGTTGTTAATTATTATGTTTACCTTTACTGAGCATTTGAAGTCACCCTAATTATTTTTTCCTCTTACCTAGGTTATAAATAATGAGGTTTAATGAATTATTTATAGAAGGTATTTCTTATGGATGATGTTGATGACCTAATATAAAATGAGAAAATATGGGAATAATGTTATATGATTTTCCTATTTATAAACCAGTTTTTTATGCCTCTTAGTTGATATGATTTGGTTTTAATTCTCTGAAACTCTAAACCTAAAAGGTCCATGGTTATGTAAGTGAACAAATATTTATTTTTTATGGTGTAAGATTTTATTGGTGAAAATCGGTTCACCTTCTTTGGTATCAATCCTAAAAATGTAAAGTTTATTAATTTAGAACCAGATCTAAGAGTGAGGGTTCTAGGATGTTACAGTTGGTATCAAAGATAAGTTTAGATAACTTTTCAGATTATGATATTTTAATGTTAGTTTATCGTAAGATTCATGTATACCATCATAGGTCAATATTATTAAGTATGATCATAATTTCAAAGTCTTATAAACCCCATTGATGTTTTAAATGATGAGATCTTAAAGTGAATAATGGAATTTTTGGAAAAATTTATTTGGTTTTAGATTATTTAAAACCTAAGATCAATATGAAGTATTGTTTTGTGAGGGAATTATTTTTCTTATTCAAATAAAAAAAGGAAGAGCCTATATGCTGGTTGAAAACTTGTCTCATTGGGAAAGGTGGTGGAGATGGAACTCATGACCAAGTGGTGCTAAAGGTTTTCAAATTCCAATAGCCTATGTAATATCCTGGTTACTATGAAATTTTTACAGCTAAATATGAATTTTATTTTGGAAACACGTGGGAATTAATTTTAGGAATAAAATTTGATTTATCATGGAATATGTTATGATTAAATACTTTTAATATTTTGGTTTTGAACTTAGTTAAGAAATGATTGAAGAATTTTAATGATTGTATTTTGTGGAATAATTTGGTTTCAAATTGGTTATTTCTGTTTAATTTTGAATATTATTTTAGCTATTATAGGTTTAGTCATTTTAGGAATTATCTCTCCATTTTTAAAAAATTGTGTTTCTGGTTAATGATTAAAGATAGGAGAATAACTTGTTTTCCCTTTTATGGTTACATAGTTCTTAAATATTGATTTTAGTGCTTTAGTAATTAAAAATACATAATTAATACACATCATATGAATAAAAGGGTTTTATTTTTGTGTAATTTTGTTAAATGATTAAATTATACTAATAAAGTAAGTATATTCCCATAATCACTTAGTCTATATGGTAAGATAATTCTTTAACTCTATGAGGAGGATCTTGAAAAAACAATATCATAGAGCCTTCATTTCTGATGAACCGATGGACTTTTAAATAATAATAGATTTATTATTTTTAATCCATTAAAATTCCATTAATCATTCAATTATTTATGATCAATAAACTCAATCACTCACTATAATTATTTATGATTTTCCTATATTCCCCCCAATGTTCTCTAATTTTGAAACCCAGTAATGTTTAATTATATATGACCATTGTAATTCCCTTTATCTATTTCTAATACGGTATTGTATTCCTTTTTTTATTTTGGGTTTACAATAAAGGTATTTTCAATATCCAACCTTTTATTACTGAGATAAAGTTCAAATTGCGAGGAAGAAATTTATTAAAAGGGAGGATATAATACCCTAATGTTTTTAGAAGAAGAAAATTATATTTTATGGTGTTAATTGAATGTAAAAATGAGTTTATAATATGATAACTGAAAAAAATAATTTCTTCAATATCATTCATTACACGTAGAAACTATTTTATCTTGGGTTACATGAACCCCCAAAAGTTTTATGTTTGGAAGTGTATTCAGCACGCAATACCAAACATAGGTGACCCATGATATACATTATATTTAAAACATATCTATTGGAATGGTGGGTGTAAAAATAATTAAATATGTTATGAAAATATGGTTTAAAAATTTATATATTATTAATTATTTTGTGACCAATGAATTATAATTAAAAATAAAATGCTTTTCAAAATAAAAGGAAATCTTTTTCTCAAATTCTATTTTAATGCGAACAATTGTGTTTTATACCAATAAATTAATAAAATAAATAATTTAGGATTATATTAAAGAAATTTATATATAATTTATCCAATATAAAGTTTCACATTCATCTGATGTGTTTTCTATACTTGATATAAATACAAATCCATTGTTTTCATAAAACTATATATAAAACACAGTTTTGTCTTCATTATATGGTGCACTTATTTTAAAACTAATTGTAAAACGTTTTATAAAATTAACTTAAAAATCTATTTTTTTAATCTAAATATTAAAATTTACTTTGGGTGAAATTTTGGCATTTTTCAGAAAATATCAATTTTTGGTGAATAGTGAAAAATGTTGATTTTTGTTAAAAAGTCCTTGATTATCAATAAATTAAGTAATTTATAAGTACCAACTAGTTTCGAATATTTTTTAAAGTAATATAATTTATATTTAACCCGATGAAATTATTTTAATCAACTTTATATTGGTTTTTTAGTATAAGTTTGTTTTTGGGTACGAAAATGGGTTTTTTCTAAAAACTATTTTAAAATGCATAATGTTTTTCCTTTTTAATTAATAAAAATATTCACCAATGGGTAATGTTTCAAATTAAATTTATAGAATATATATAATTAAATATTAATTTATTTTCATACAATTATTATTATTAGTCATAGAGTTAATATTGAATCATAATTTTTTTAAAAATACTCTTCCTAAAAACCCATTGCCTCATCGCATCTAATAGATTAATATTAAATTAGAATTTTATATTTAGGTGAATTTAATTTCAAAATATTGATTAAATATTTTTAATAATAATAATTTTTAATTTTCAATATGTCCAACTTAATTTTTTACCAAATACATTGTTGAAAACAATTAAAATTAATTGTAGTGATTAAGGTAAAAACGGATTTACTTGGTGGTTAAATATTAAACTTAAGGGAACAAATGATCTAGAAAATATTTAAGAACCCATTTTATGACCATATTTCCACCATATAACTTATTTAATATAGTTTTCTTAATTATTAGAGAAACATTAAATGGATAAAACATGGGTGGAATTCCCTCTTTCAAAAATTTACAAGTGTGGAACTCACCTAAATTATAAAATTTATCCCCATATCATTGTCTCTTCAAACATTTCAAGACCTTAATCTTGATATATCTCTTGAAAAATTACATATAAACTTACATTTTCTCATTCTATATTCATTACTTTGGGAATAATTCCATCCAAGTAAGTACTTTTGTATTAAAATCCTTGGTTAAAAGGTTATTTAGTGATTAACCTTATTTCAAGGATTTCAATCATATTTTGGAGATTAAGTTATTTTGGTTATAGAAAAGATAATCATTTAGGTTTGGTGATAACAAATTATTCCCAAAAATACCAAGGGTCTTAAACCCATGACTAATGTGTGATAAGGGTTTCATGCCTACCACTGGCTTACACAATATCCTCGTAAATGTGTAATTATTTTTTCTAAATAAATTTTAATGATGAACTATTGGAGTTGATTTTAATGTTTATATATTAATCTATAAACCATACAGATATTAAGGGAATTTATAGAAAAATAGTTGTGCTATTTTATTCTTTTATGGGCCTTAAGATCTTCTAAAACTGTATTTTAGTACTTTGGGTATGAAATTTAATTTATGGACATCCATTTCATGAAGTAATGGATTAATTAAAAATATAAAAAATCAAAACCAAAGAATAATTTTTTATATAAATATTTAAAGTATGTATATTACATTATATTCTTGATCAATAAAAAAATTACTCAATAAAATGACAATAATCAAAAAAAATGTGTTGTCCTAATATCTTAATTTTTTTGAACCAATGGCCTTTTAAATCATTGTAAATTTATGAATTTGGGGCCCTGCACTTTTCATTGATCACTCATTTGTTTTTTATTGATTACCTCAATCACTCCTAGTAAATTTTATGATTTTAATCTATGTAAAATATCCACTCCCAATATATGTTATACTATAAGGAAACCTTGTTATTCATTACTTTGGGTAACCATTGTTGTTCCAAATTTCCCTCTTAATGGGATGTTTTTGTATTCATTTTAATGATGTGGGAATCTATGAATGAATCTTTAAAGTATTAAACATTTGATAACCTAGATTAATTTTAAGGGAAAAATTGCTTCATGGGGGTATAATGTAACACCCTGAGATTTTTTCAAATATTTATTTTGAATTAATTTCATCTTTTTGATATTTTCGATTTCACACAACACTAAAAATTGTTTATTTTATATTAAAGAACTATTTTAAAATTGAGTTATACATAAAACCATATTAATAATGCACTAGACCAAAACTAAATTTCATATTTCTCTACATGTAACACCTATGTGAGCTTTCATTACATGCAACAATTACTTTCCTCAATGGATTATATAACATGCAAGACCGAGTTTTACCGAATAGCGACATATTATTTAATATAACATAGTCGTTAAATTAGTAGTTATGAAAAGGACTACCTAACTTATAAAAATTTATGATTTATATAAATATAAAATTAATTCATTTTTCACACATTAATTAAAAATGAATATGAAAATTTATTGTATATAAAGAAAAATATTATTATACTCAAAAAAATTATTTTACACTAATAAATTAAATTAATTACAATTAGTGATTGATATTAATGTGATATATATATATATATATTATTAAATAAATATTATATATTTTAATCTAATATATTTGATAGGATTAAGATAAAAACAAATCCAATTTTATACATAAAATACGATATTTCTTATTAAGGAATATTTACCAACTTTTAATAGAGAAACTATTTTAAATACAATTTTTGGGGAATTTTTGTGTTATATATGTCAAAATAAACTTCATATTTTAAATATAAACATAAAAAAACTAGGATAAATTTTGAGTATTTTTCTATAATGTTTCGTTTTAAATGAATAGTTAAAAATACTCAATTTTTGTTCAAAACTGATTTTTTGTCTCATTTATTTATAAAGATAAATTAAATTTTAAATGTGTTTTGAAGTTTAATTGGATATAGTTTTTTCAATTAATCCAATTCATTTCATTTTAATTAATTTCACTTAGTGATTGAATATAAAAACAAAGGAAACATTTAGATGTTTTTACTTTAAAACCCCATAGTGTCATCCCATCAACAGGATTAAATTTAAATTTATTTCTTCAACTTATATTATGGTAATTTGGAAAAATTGATTCCAAATTTGGAATTAGAATAATATATAATTTTTAAAAAGGTTAACATAAATTTTTACAAAAAATATTAGTGACTGTAATTATTATTAATTATGCTGATTACGGAAAAATTAAGATTAACAAGGGAATAAGGTTTAAAATTGAGGGCCCAAATGACATAGACAATTTTCAAAGATCCATTTTATAGCTATATATTGAACCTATACTACCTTTTCTAAAAGTTTTTCTATTATGGGAGCTACTTTCCATGGGAAAGATGTGGGTGGAACTCCATTTTCTACAATTTACAAGAGTATCACTCCTCCTCTACAATAAAATGCCTCCTCTCCTACCACATTCTCACACAAGTCAACCCACTTTGTATATACCAATATCTGACAAAACATATCCTCAAAATCCATCCCCTATTCCAAGAATCCTCTCTTTTGGAAGAAATAAATCCATGGAATCCCTTCGGTGTAGACCAAAAGGAGTTACTTGAATAAGATGTAACATTATTCTTCAAGTTCTTTTATGTCATTTCAATTCTCTAACCACTAAACTCTTATTATAAATTTAATTTAGAACAAAAACTGTATCCTCAATATACTATTGTTTTTTTACTCAAATGATTCATCCTGCACTTACACACACATTCATATAACGGGTATCAAACAAACTGTTTTTTTGAATAGGGAACTACCGCCTCACGAAAGGATGATTTTTCATTTTTCCATTACCACCTATCTTGGTGGAAATTATGATAGAAAAAATATTTATATATTTTATATATTATATTTATTATGAATTTAAGATTCTTTAATCCTTTTAAAACAAATATATGTATGCTTTTCATTTGGTGTAAATATGATAATTTAGTTTGAGGAAGTGTGGAAAACCTTCACATCAAAGTGATGTGATTCGTTCACACACTACACGGAATGTATAAATGGTGTGTTTAGTTATATTATATGATATATATGATATATTAATTCTAATATATTTATATTATATTTATTTAATTATTTATTTTTCTTTCTTTATTTATTTCATTACAATAATAAAACAGAAATATCGTTAATGCGTACATACGACCTACTGTATCCATGAATGATGTATTCCATTTAATACATAAATATTATATAGATTTTTATAATAAAAATATTATAAAAATACATGATATTTAAATCATGGTTTAAATTCTTGAAATCATTATATATGTATAAGGATCAAATATATAGCAAATAAATACACTTGCGAAGAATAAAACAGATATTACTAGAAGTAAAAAAAATAACATATAATTGTTAACTGGAAGGTAATATAATGTCATAATAAAACCATATATTATATTAAATATTTTAATATTTTTTTGTGATACATTCATAATAAACTTATATTTATTATACATGATGTTTATATGAGTACAACAGGATTCAAGACACAAGGTAAGGGGATTTCATCTCATCATTTTATTTCCATGAGATACATGCCTCAATCACCACTCATTTTATTTGTGTGGTGTTTATACTAATGATGGATGTATTATATGATTATTATTATTATTATTATTATTTTGATATATATTTTATGAAATTTAATTCATGGGGTTTATGTTTCAAAAATACCAAATTGGTAAGATATTTTTGTCTAAATTTTTCTTCTTTGAGATACATGACATGTTATGAACCTATATTTCTAATTGAGGTGTGTATAATACATTTTATATCATTATTCTCATTATTTTCATTATATTTAAATATTTATCTAATTTAATTTTCTTACATGGTGATTATAGTTCAAAGTTACCAAGTGGAAAGAGTATAGTGAAACCATCTCATCGCTTTTCAAGATTATTTATATTTATGCTTCCTTTGATGAAATCTTATGATGCATATCTCACAAAAATTCATGAAATTTATTATACTATTGTTATTCAGGGTATATTTATTTATTGGTACCATTATTCATATCATTTTTATATATGATGTTTAAGAATGTGTTTCTAAGAAATCCCGACTCTGCCCTCTCTTCAATTGAAAATCAATGTTCCTTCAAACCATGTTTTTCAAAAATAAAAGTTTCAAAAAATATTACAATATTCCCATTTGAAATTGAAATGGAATTTATACCCATTTTGTACCTTTAAATAATGTTATTTTAAATAAAGTAATCTTCTTTTCATTTTTCTTTCAAAGATTTTAACTAAACTTTTTGTAGAGAAAAAGGAATGTTCTGCATGTATAAATTTACCATCCGTCATGACCATCATTTCCTTAAAGATTTATTTTCTAGATTAAAATGTTTTTTTATTATAAAAAGTGTTTTTTACTAATATTATGTAAATTATTTTTTTAATGTGGTTTTCAATGAAATAGGTTTCTTGAAATGTTTTATTTTTAAAAACTATTTTAAATGATTTTCAAAGCTTTCATTATATGTTTTCAAAGAGTTTTTTTCAATGAAAATGATTCAAATTATTTCAACTATTATTTATATGTTTTAAAAGTATTTTAGAGTAAAATGGTTTTCAAATTTTATTCAAGATTAATTTATAATTTTTCAAGGGAAGTGGTTTTAAAAAAATCTTCCTTATTTCATTATAATTTTTCCAGAATATTTCAAAGGAAAGGTTTTCAAAAGAATTTCAAAGATTTCTTTATATGTTTTCATGTTTATTTCCAGGAAAATTTCTTTCAAGAATTTTTATTTTTTAAAAATAATTCTCTAAATAATAAATGATATTTTCATCAAAAAAATGTTTTAAATGATATTTCAAAATCATTTTCCATGTGATTTGACACCTGTCGGTGTTACTCAGGACTTTCTAGGGAAATGATTCAATGATTCCAGTCATATTCATTACCAAAATGGATTATGTTTTGATGGCATGATGTTTTATGAAACTTGTTTCTCTTTCATGGGTTATATTATTTTGAAGCAATATTATTTTTATGGGTTATGATTTCCTTGAAATGTTTATGAAACATGTATCTTTTTTCACAAGTAATAATAAGATTACATGTTTATGATGCCCATTTCATTTCATGGGTTGTGATGTTATTTTTTATGATATTTTGGGACTTGTATGTATAATTTTACTAAGATATTGTTGGGACTAATATCTCTCTCCAATTAATTGGGTAAGTATTTATATCTCATGCGATATACTTAGATGGTCTTTGGAGTGAACCTTGACTACTAAGTTGGACATTAGAGTGAACCATGACTACTGAGATTATATGAGGAGTGAACCCATGCTACTAATTTGGCCATGGATTTGAACTATGAATTCTAATATGGTATGGGGATTGAACCCATACTACAATTATGAACTTGGAATCAATGACGTGACTACAATATAAATCATATTATATGCTTATTTTTTTCATAATTCTATGTTTATTTACAATGTTATGCTTTCATGGATTGTGTTATTTATTTCCATATAATTTATGACTTAAGCACTACCAATATTTATTCAATGATTCATGTATATAATTTTCTATATATAGGGTATGATCGTGTAATAATTTGATATTATTGTTATACCCCTATGCTCCTGTTTATGCTTACATGTCTCCCTTATTTACCCTTACTGAGCATATGAGCTCAGCCCTTTCTTTGTTTCCTTCCCTAGGTTATGAAGATATGTATTGAGTATGATGTGTCTAAGAAGGGATCTGGTACTAAAAACCTAGTGAGAGATAATGTATCTCACTTATTTACTAATGATTATGATTCCATATTTACAATGTCACTACGCTAATATAGTATTTGAGTGTCTATTTGTGAAGTATTTTCAGTATTATGAAATAGTTAGGTAATGTCTATATATTTTAAGACTGGGTTTTTATAGTTGATATCAGAGTGAATTTTTAGTTAACCATTAGAAAGTATTATGTGAAAACTTTAATGAGATCCCTTGGTATATTTCTACGGATATTTCTAGGGATGTCTCTAAGGATAAGTACAAGGATAAGTTAAAGTTTATGAAAATTTCTTGGAATTTTGGTAAATTATAGAGTGAGAGGTTTTTTATCAATACATCCATGTATATAAACTAAAAGTGGATATGGATCTATCACATATGTACCTAGGAGTAACAACTCTGACAAGGTGTGTTGGGCATGACACAGTGTAACATATTATACAACAATGGGCCTTGTTTGACACTCCTAGGAGATATACCTTGAAAATTCACAAACTCTTCACAAATCATCCTGAAGGATTTAAGTATATGGTCTATTAATGACCTAGGATAAACCTAATTTGTCATAGATTAAGGAATGTTACATAATTTATACATAATGTAAGTGGTTTTCATGATTATGTGATTCCTCACTATGGTAATCATTTTTACTCAATTCTTCTTGGTTTCAATCAATGGAGGGAACCATAAGTAACTAGATTAATGTTAAATATGATGGAAAATATATTGATGAGAATTAAAATAGAATGATCACTAGAGTAAAATATTTTGTGATAACACCTAATAAGTTTTCAAGTAATGTGATTAACAATGTGTACCACAACCAACTCTCAAGCTCACCAAGGAAGATAAAGAATGTGTTATCAAAGAGTTCGGGTAATGGAGACCATAGAGGAAATAATATTCGGTTTCCTTTTTGTAATGAATGTGTAAATAATCACCTATGTGAATGATCTATAAGTGAATCAGTATGGTGGTACGAGTAATGATTATATCACTAATGATGATGAGACTACATATTATATGTTAATGGAAAGAGTTATTAAATAAAAGAATGAGGAATCCTTGTTAAGGATTATGGATGAAGTAGAATAAACAATATTTTTATGTATTTGGATTCAAAAAATATGATATATGAATGATGAAATATACAATGATTGTTCTGTTTTTGATTTTTGCTCAGTATTTACAAGTTTATCCTGAATGTTCCTAATGGTAAGGTAACGTGATTTAATGAAAAGGTGGTAGTTTGACTAAGGTAAGGTAACCCTTAATATACTCTTTATGTTAATATATTATTGTTTAGATAATTATATGTGGGATGTGGATAAGTAAATTGGATGATACTGATTACCTTGGAACTATGGACTTGATGAAAGGTGGTTTATCATATCATTGATGAAGTTTACAAAATTTCTGGATTCAAAGAATAGATTTAATATACAATGGTATAAGGAAACATGCATGTTGTCAATAATTATTTATAGTAATTGAGGACATTAATAGGTTTCAATAGAAAATATGATGAGGATATTCACATGTTTGAATGTAACAACCAAGAGAAACTTTATGATATATGGGTGATCAATATTAAGCTGATTTCATGACCTTATTTCTAATATTTTGTATTTTTATCTTTCTAAAGGGTAATAAGGTTTAACATTCAAGAAAAGTTTAATTTAATCTTCAAAGGAAGTATTTGTGTAGTTATATTTTATTGGAAACATTGGTTAAAATAATATTTAGTGATTAACCTTATTTCAAGGATATTCATAATATTTTGGAAATTATATTAGTGTGGTTTTAGAAAATAATATTGTATAGGTAAGGTAAACAAAAATCATGTATGGGAGGGCCATGGGTCTTGAACCCATGAAATAAGGATGATAAGTTTTTCATGCCAACCACTAGCCTACATGTTGTCCTAGTTAATCTGTAATTATTTTTAACGAATAAATATTAATTATGAACCAATAGAGTTACTTTTTATATTTAGTGATTAATGTATTGTCCATATGGATTTAAATAATATTTATGAAAAAATAGTTATACTTTTCATTCTTTTATGGGAATTAAGATCTTTTAAAAGTGTATTTTAGTACTTCAGGCATCAAATTTAATTTCTAGACATCAATTTAATGAAGTAATGCATGAATTAGAAATAGATAAAATAACCACCAAATAATGAAATTGTGTTTATAAAAATATATCAGGTCAGTATATTTCTTTATATTCTTGTTCAATTAAACAATTAATCAACGATAGTATATTGATCAAAAAACAATTTTCCTAATACATTAATTTTTTTAACAAATAACCATTTAAATCATCACATATTTTTTACTTTAAGCCCCAAAACATTTCATTGATCATTCACTTTTTTGTGATTGATAACCTCAATCACTCATTATAAATATTTATTATTTTCATACATGTCCAATATTCACTCTCAACATGTGTTGTCCAATGAGGTAACCTTGTTATATATTACATTAGGAATCGTTATAGTTCCAACATTCCCTTTTTAAGGGAATTTTTATTATTATTTTTTAAGATTAGGGTTTCTATGTATGAATCATTCAAGTATTTAACCTTTGATAACCCATATGAATTTTTGGGGTGAAATTAATTTTAAGGGGCGTATAATGTAACACCCCTATATTAATTGAAATATTTTTTTAATTAATTTATTCTTTTGTATATTTTTTATTTCACATAACACTGAAAAGGATTATTTTATATTAAATCAATATGATTGTATTTCATTATACAAAAAAATGTCAATTTTCACTACACTATACATAAAGTTTAGCTTTATCTACATGAAACAATAAGGTCATCTTACGTTACACACAATAATGACATTCCTCGATGGATTGTGTAATATACATAACTAGGTTTTATTGAATATTGATATATTATTTAATAAAACCGTTCCATTAAATTAGTGGTTCTGAAAAGGGTAAACTTGTTTATAAAAATACATGTTTTACACAAAAAATAAATGAATTCATCTGTATATAAATTAATTTGAAATGAAAATGAAAACCAATTGAATATAAAGGAAAATATTATTACTCCCACATAGATATTTTACCGTAATAAATTATCTTAATTAAATTTTTTGAGTGATATTAATGTTATATATATATATTATTCAATTAAATATTTTTATATTGATTCAATATATTTGATAGTCTTAAGATAAAAAGAAGCCCAATTCTGTATATAAAATACTATATTTCTTATTAATGAATTTTACCACATTTTAATGGAGATCTAATTTTAAATTCAATTTTGGAACTTTTATAGATTATATAAGTCAAAATAAACATCATATTTAAAATAAAAACATAAAAATTATGTTAGTGTAAAAATCATTTCTTTCTGTAAGATTTCATTTTTAATAGATTGGTAAAAAAACTAGATTTTTGTTCAAAACAATTTTTTCAACTAATTTATTTATGAGGATAAATTATATTTAAATTGTTTAATGTATAATTAGATCATCTTTTTATTAATTAATCCAATTTAGTTCATATTAATCAATTTATATTTGATATTGACTATAGAAACATAGAAATCGTTTGGATGTTTGTACTTTAAAAACTTTTTGAATCATCCTTTTACTGGCATTAAATTTAAATTAATTTCTGCTATTTATGTTTTTGAAATTTAGAAAAATGGATTCGATATTTTTAATAAGAATAATTATATATATATAATAAGTTCAACAAAGTTATTCACAAGAAATAATACTGAATGTAACTAAAATTAATTACAACGAATAAGGTAGAATTAACCTCAACAAGTGAATAAACCTTGAACTTAATGTAGGATTGAAATATGAATGTAGATGCTCAATTACAAGAGGGGGTGAATTGTATGTTTAAAAACATTCTTTTTTAACCTTAAAGAAAACTATGTTTAACAATGTTAAACAATTTAAATTCACAAGACATCTTTTAGTTCTACTAACTTGTTAGGTTTCGGAATTATGGTTCTAGAAATGAAACTTAAGGAAAGATTACAAGGAAATAGAATCATACTTATTAGAGTATAAAAAAGAACAAAAAAGTATAAGAAGGTTATACTTTCTTCCTCTATAAAAAATTAGTGGAAATAAACTTGAAACAAAACAAGTAACAAGTATGAAATCTTTTAACCCAAAGAGTAGGGTATCCAACAACCTTGGATAAAGGTCCCTTGATTTATACATTCAAGAAAGTATGTATTACCCACACCAGGTTAAGCCCTAAATAGAAATTTCAGAATCTGTCTTGCTATCCCCACAAGCCCGGGAACTCTAAGGTAGTCAGAACCTCTATCTTCCTATCTAAGGAAGTCCTTGAACATTAAGGTAGTCGGCACCTCTGTATTCCTATCCCCAGAAGTCCTCAATTGTACACAGTAGCAATCAAAGTCACACAAAACAAACTGAATAATATATTCAGTATGAATAAGGAAAGAGTGTCGCTCTCTCTAAAAATCACTTCAGCGGTATGAAATCTCTATAGTGATTAACGATGTTTCTCCGTTTTGAACTCGTTCAAATGAGCTCTTATTTATAGGCACTTCCCTAATGGTCGGCTCCCTCCTCCAATGGTCATATTTTTTCTTGAATTTTGGAGGGACACATACACATGTCACTCAAACAATGGTTAGTTAGAAATAGGATATACGACATCCTTTCATAACTATAATAGGTGTATGTAAAATAAGGTTGCTTAACCAAATTTATTTTTTCAGAGTCTAAGGAAAAATAATAGTTTAGATTTTAAGAAAATAATAATTTGGACACAATAAATATTTGATATTCAGATTCTTTTTTCCAAATAATCTAGAAATATAATTATATAGATTTTTTAATTTAAATTCTAATGAATTCAGAGTCTGAATTCTTTGGAATTTAGAGCCTGAATTATGAGGAATTCGGAGTCATAATTTTAGAGAATTTGGATTCGGATTTTCATAGAATTCAGAGTCTAAATTTCAAAGAATTAAGAGTCTGATTTTTAGATAATTAAGAGCCTATTTTTTAGAGAATTCAGAGTCCAATTTGTAGATAATTTAGTCTAATTTTTAGAGAATTCGGAATATGTTTTTTAGGGAATTTGGAGTCTGACTTTCTGATTATTTGATGTCTAAATTTTAGAAAATTTGGAGTATGCATTTCAGAGAATTCAGAGTCTGAAAATAGAATACTCTATAACTAGAAATTTATAGGACTATAAGGTTTTATATATGAAATATAATTTTAACCTTTAGAAATAAAAATGGGTTAGATTTAGAGTAACTATTTAAAGAAAAATGAAAACATAGGAATGGATAAATTTCCTTGAGGAAGGAAAATTTTCCTCATTAAGATAATTCTTAGGGAAAAAATTATTTTCCTTAAGCTAGAGTGCTTGGGATTTTCAAAACCTAAAGGAATGGAAAATTCATAAGGAGACCTGATTTACTCAACAATATCCCCCATTTTGGAAAGAAAAAACATCCTTAGGAAAAATAATATAAGGACTTAGAGTATTTATTTATGAACATAAAAGAAAATATATCTCCCTTTACATGTGAATCATAGTGAATACTACTAACTCTCCCTTAGGTTTTTAAATCTCTAAGGATCGTTTTATGAATTTCTTAAAAGGTATTTTACATTTTCTTGCATAAAAAATTCTTCTTTGATGATAACTTCCCCTTAGATGAACTCCCCTTTACTTGGGGAAATATCTTCTTTACTTTGAATTATTTTTATCATTCCTTTATCCCCCTTTGTGATTTTCAAAAACAAATAAAGAGAATGGAAAAAAATATGGCACCTAAAACATTAGTACTATACAAAAAAACATATGAAGAATAACCAAAATTCCATTATGATTGAATGAATTTGTACAAAGAAGAAAATACAAAAAAAATATCCGAATGGGGTAGAATTATCCTTCTTTCTCCTTCAACATTAACTTCTTTACAATGGTTTTTAGCTTCTTTATTTCCTTGTGATCTTACTCCACACGCTTGAGCATCTGATCCTGATCTTCATTTTTCTTCTCTAAGGCTTTTATCATTTCTTCATAAGCCATTATAATATCTGCCTTATCCTTCAAAATTTCTTCTTGCTTAGCAATCATTTCGTCAAACTCTATTCTGAGATCCCTTTATCTCTTCCAATTCATAGACACTGAATTAAGCTTCCCATTCAAGTCCTCGACTTCTTGAATCCAAGTTGTCTATTCTAGAGTCATCTTTTCCTCAAAACTCTTAGTGAGATCATTAAGTTTCCCATCTTAGGTGTCAAAATAATCCTTCACATTATGTTGAAATTAATAAATGGCTCTCAGATATTCTAATGTCTTTTTTGACCAACTTGTAATCTTCTTGAATGATCTTTTATGAACATCATATTCAATGAAGAAAGTTTTGAAATCATCCTCAAGCCTTACCAACTTGTCCATAAGCATGGTGAATGAATATTCTTTCTCATTAAATGAGTATTGAAGCATATCGCACCTCAAGTCTATACATGAAAATAAGGTAATGGTATTAACCAACTTCTTCAAATATTGTACAAAAAATCATGTCCAAAAGAAGACAATTCCGAACTAGAGTGTTTGGTTGATGAGGATTTTTTTATAACTCTATATATTTCTTCTTCGACAAAGCACCAACACATTTATTTTTCACCATAGATTTCGTAGGAGTATCAACCAACACCTTCTTTCCCTTATCAAATCTCAAAATGATCTATTCTGCTTTGGGTGATTCATGCTCACTATCAGATTAGTGAACAATCTTATCTTACTCAAGGTTTTCTTTCTCAGGACTTGCCACAATATCCTCTAGCTAAATAAAGTCATGGTTTATAATTTCTTCTTTAGATAGATTGTTCACTTCTTCCTATCCTTTTTCTTCTCTTCCTGGAGTAGAGAGTTCTGACGATTCGACTTCAGATGTTCAGATTGATAGTTTTTAATAAGGACTCTATTTCCCATGATAATCTTCTACTTGCCTTATCATGTCTTTGGTATCACAACTTCCTTCTTATTTTTTTTCTTCTTCTTCCTCTTGTTGTGGTTCCAGAATTACCAACTTCTTTTCCAAAGTCATAGTAAGTGATTCTTTCAAAAACAATTCTATCACATTATGTTGTTCCGAGGATTTCTCTATAGCCTTAAGAAGATATTGAATGATTTCAGCCTCTGACATCTTATTCATATGGTTCTTTTCTTTCTCTTTCTTCTCAAGATCTTAAGCATCCTTTATCTTTAATGCTTTTGCCTCATTAGGGTCCAAGACAAAAGTAGTCTCCCATTCCTTTTAGTTCTTCTTGTCCTCTCTCTACTTATCCACTACTTTATCATGTTAAGCCTTTTGCGTCATTGGTTTTGGGGGTGCTGATTGAGTTTCTATAGCCGCATAGAATTTTTATTTTTATTCTCTTTCCTTTTCCTTCCACTTCCATCCACCTTTCTTGTAATTCTCAAATACTTCTGGTTTCATTGAAAAAGTTTTTACTTCTTCAGTTAGATCAGAAAATTCTACAGATTCATTAAAAAAGACAACCTTCATCATTTTCAAGGTATCATCACTCTGAAGCATAACCTTCTAATTTCATTGCTTAGAACTGCAAGGTATTTTGAATGACTGAAGACAAAGGACAATAATCATGGAGATAATTTTTTGACACATGATGATTTGAGACATCAAATTTCCATTCTTGATATTCTTAGTTGTAATCAAGATATACTTGACCAAGTTTATCTTCCTGAGGATCACTAAGAAATCTATAATATAGATGTTACTTTTATTCAAGGAATCCTTATCCCCTTTTCTTGGAATGAAAAAACCTTGAACCCATAATTAAAGAATCCAGATGTTTGTAGATAAATGATCAATAGTCAGAGTCTTCACTTCTTTCAGACTAAGGCACTCTAAATACTTGTCCTTCTCAAATGAACCTGATACATCTAGTAATTTATGGGTGAAAAATCCAGCTTCACTTTCATAAGGAACTCCAATTAGACTTGTAGCCTTAGTGTAGGAAAGGGAGTATGTCTTTCCATATCTCTTGAAGTAAAACTTATCTCTACCTCCTTCGTTGAAGAAACTTAATGATTCATAAAATTCAACCAACAACTCGGGATAAACTAGATCATGTGCCTTCAATTTTAATATACATAAACTTTTCCAACCATTCAAGATGATTTTATTTAAAATAATTGAATCATATTTAGAAAAGAAATTCAGATCGACTAACCTTTTTATTTATATCTACCATTAACATATTTCCTTTACAGCCGACATTTCTTTTTGAGGAGAGGATTTAACAGACATACAGAACTAAGTAAAACCTAAAGATCTAGAACGACCTTATGTAGGGGGTAGAGCTTCATCACATTAAGGCTTTGAAGATCTATATAGGACAACAAAGAGGGAGTCTTTCTATAGGAGTTTGAGACGATGGTTCAACTTTCTTGATTGATCCGACAGTTGAAATAATCTTTATCAGGTCTGACTGTTGCGATGATATCTGAAGAAGGGATTTGGTAGGTTTTGATCTTTTGAGGTTTTAAGATAAACATTCGGATTTAAGAGAAAGTGAATCCAGAAAAGTTTCTTAAAAAAGATAAAAATAATAACATGTAAAAAGATGATTACAAAAATTTAAGAGAGAAAAGATATCTTCCAAATTTCCATGAAAATTATTCGTAATGAGGGAAATTCTTTTAGAATAAATTTAGACTTTGAAAAAAATTAAAATAAATTTAAAGAAAATTTTGATTATGAAAAATTTTCATTATGAAAAAATTTCGATTACGAAAATTTTGATTACAAAAAAAAATTTGATTACGAAAATATTGATTACGAAAAATTTTGATTACAAAAAATTTTGATTATGAAAATTTTGATTGTGAAAATTTTTTATTATAAAAAAATTTATTCTAAAAAAATGGATTAAAAAAATTTTTATTACGAAATATTTTAATAAAAAAAATTTGATTACAAAAACTTGATTATGAAAAAAAAATTAATTACAAAAAATTTGAATACAAAAATTTTGACTATGAAAACATTGATTACATAAATTTTGATTACAAAAATTTTGATCACAAAAATTTTAATTAACAGGTAAATGTACTCCCCATATGAAAAAGAGTTTCTTACTATAGGGAGATAGGTTCCAACAAGAAGTTAATATAGAATATTACCTTACGGCTATCACTATTAACTTTTGTTTAAAGTATTCAAATCTATCATAGGGTAATGATTTTGTGAAAATATCAGCAAGTTGATCTTGCGTTCTGATAAATTGAAGAATGATATCTCCTTTAACATTATCTCTGAAAGTTACTTTTCCTCATTTCATCTTGATAATATTTTCGAAGAAGTTTTTCTTACCAGTCATGAGTTGATAACATCCACTATCCATGTACCATGTATTACTATTTGTAATACCTTTATTTTCCTAAAAGTAAGAGTCTTATACTTTCGGAACCCAAAAATTCTTTGATTTGGAAATTTAAGAAAGAAAAATTTTAGGTATCCACATTTTCGTAGAAAAATAAGGTCTATGAAAACATAAAGACTATGTTTTGTTAAGAGAATAATTTTTCACCCAAGGTCCACCAAACTGACATTTAGTACAGGATGGATCACTTTAAGGAACAAAATATTTATTATTAAAAATATATTTAGAATGAGTATAACCAACCCAGAATGATTCCTAAGAGGACGAATTTGGGAATACATTTTACCAAAATTTTCTTTATCAGAGGTAATGTTTTAAAAACAATTCCTCAAGGAAAATATTTCTAGCTTCAGTTTAATAACCATGTTTTTATCCTCAAAAACATTAGTTTTTGCACTAGAGTTAGTCTCTAAAATATTTTTATTATAAATTACATTTTCAAAATCCTTGGAAAGTTTATCCTTCTCAGAATTAACTTCCTCAAGGTTTTTGGAAATACATTCAAAATCAAAAAAAAAATTATTAAGATATTTAGAATGATCTGATACTTCTTTATTAAGGATAGAAATTCTAGAATGTTACTTATCAAGTTTTTTCTTGACTTTAGATTTTTCATTCTCAAGAAGTTTAGAAAAACTAGAAACTTCTTCAAAAGTAGGTAATGCATTATCTTTATTAGAATAATATTCTTTATCTAAAAATTCATAAAATTTATTATCACTATAATTTTTATTTAAGGATACATTAGTTATGGATTCATCTTTGTGTACCTTGGCTATTATACAATGATTTTCAATAGGTAGCTTGGCTAGTAGACCAAGATTCTTCTAATAAAAAGATTCATACTCTGAAGATTCATCAGCAGAATATCCACCACTGGCACTCCAGGTGTCATTAGCTTTCAAAACATTCTAAGATTTAGTATTGTAGTACATATTTCTATTTCCCTCAAAATTATTTTCCTTTGTATCCTTTTTCTTAAGAATTGGACAATCTGGATCTATATGCCCTACTCTTTTTCATTCATAGCAAGTGACTTACAAGTATTTCTTAAGCTATATTTCTTTCTTCTTAAATATATACTGAAATTCTTCCCTCCAAACTATATTTTTCATCCTTCAAGCTAGATTTTCTAGCTCATTCTCAGAATGTTCACTTCTACTAGATTCGGATAAAATAGTGACTTTATTTGACATGGATCTTGTAATCCTTTCAGGAGAATTGTATTTTGTAGTAGTAAAGGCTACACTCCCATTACTATTATTATTCTTATTAATATCAACATCTCCTTTCATTCTTGTCTTGTGTTGAAGAAGAGTTCAAAAGATATCATCCAGTGTAATTTGAGATACTTTTTTATTCTCATCAATAGTGTTCTCTTAGATTCCCATTCATTAGGCATGATATCTAAAATCTTTTCTAAAAGTGCCTCATCATCTAAAAATTTTTCACCCATTGATTATAAATTGTAAACAATAGTCCTAAAATTTTGTTGTACCTTGCACACTTTCTCTCCATAAAGAAATAGAAATCCATGATATTATGCTCTAAGCATAGCTCTTCTATTTTCTATAACCTTGGATGTACCAGAATGAGTAACCTCCAATTTCTTCCATAAACAATTTGTAGATTCACAAGAAGAAATTTGACTATATATATATATATATTCTTTGTCATGGAAAACAATAAAGTACTGTTTACCTTCTATTTTAGTTGATATTCTTACTTTTCTTGATTAGTAAAATTTCTGACTTCTTTATCAAGAATCTTATAGTCTCGAGTAAGCATAAAAAAGTTTTACACTCCATTATTGATAAAAAAAAGTCTTCATATGATCTCTTTAATATTCATAATCATTTTAATCAAATATAGGTGGTCATGTAGGATTTAGATAGTCAATCGAACCGACATTCATTCCTTATATCTAAAAGAAAATTTCTTTCCATAAAAACCTTTTAATAGTAAAAGTTTGTAAACAAGGATAAAAATTCCTAGGCGTGGAAAATAATTATAACAATGAAAACTTGAGCAAGAAAACTTATATATAAATATATGTATTTCATAGACCTTCTATAATACTAATTATAGGATCGAAATATGAATAGAGATCCTCCATTAAAAGAGGGGGGTAAATTTTAAGTTTAAAACCTTTCATTTTTAACCTTAAGGAATACTATGTTTAACAATGTTAAACAAATTAAATTCACAAGGCCTTTTTTAGTTCTACAAACATGCTAGGTTCTAGAAATTTGGTTCTAAAAATTAAGGTTAACTAAAGTTTAAAAGGAAAATATTATACCTTAATGCATAAAGATTCATACTTATGAGAGTATACAAAAGAACTAAAAAGTATAAGTAGGTTATAATTTCTTCCTTTATCAAAAATCAGTAGAAATAAACTTGAAATAAAACAAGTAACATGTAAGAAATCATTTAACCTGAGGAGTATGTTATCCTCCAACATTGGCTAAAGGTCCCTTGATTTATACTGTCAAGAAAGTCTGTCTTAACCACACTAGGGTAAGACATCGATAGGAATATCGGAATCTGTTTTTCTATCCCCGCAAGCCCTCAAACTTTAAGGTAGTCTTAACCTCTGTCTTCCTATCCATGGAAGTCCTCAAACATTAATGTAGTCGTTACCTCTATCTTCCTATCCCCGAAAGTCCTAGATTTAACATAGTAAAAATCGGAGTCGCACAATGCAAGCAGAAAAAGATGTTCAGTATGCACAAGAAATGAGAGTCTCTCTCTCTAGAAATCACTTCAGTAGCTTGCAATCCCTAGAGTGGTCAATATTTTTTATCCATTTTCAGCTCGTTCAAATAAGATCCTTTTTATCGGCACTTCTCCAATGGTCATCTACCTCTTCCAATGGTCATATATTTTCTTGAATTTTGGAGGGACATATACACTTGTCACTCAAACAATGGTTAGTTAGAAATAGAATGTACTACATCATTTCTTAACTATATTAGGTGTAAGTAAAATAATGTTACTTAACTAAATACTTTTTATTTGGAGTCTAACGAAAAATGAAAGCTCGAAGTCTATGAAAATAATAATTTGGAGACTATAAATCATGGATATTCAGATTCCGTTTTCCAATGAATTCAGAACAAGAATTCTATGTATTTTCCAATCTGAATTCAAAAGAATTCAGAGTATAGATTCATAGGAATTCAGAGTCTGATTTATAAGTAGTTTGGAGTCAAAATTATGAGGAATTTGGAGTTTGAATTCTAAGGAATTCAGAATCTGAATTTCAGAGAATTTAGAGACTAATTTTCAGAGAATTCAATTTTTGAATTTCAGATAATTCAGAGTCTGATTTTCAGAGAATTCGGAGCCATTTTTAAAAAATTCAGAGTCTGATTGTCATAGAATTCAGAGTCAGGTTTTCAGAGAATTCAGAGTATGATTTTCAGATAATTTGGAGTTTAATTTTCAAAGAATTCGGTGTCTGAATTTTAGAGAATTCGGAGTTTGAATTAAAAAGAATTCAGAGTCTGAAAAAAAATATTCTATAACTAAAAATTTATAGGATTCTAATGTTTTAGATATGAAATCGAGTTTTAACCTTTAGGAATACAAATGAGTTAGATTTAAAGTATCTATAAAAAATGAGAACATAGGTAAGGATAAATTTTCTTGTGGAAAGAAAATTTTCTTTATTAAGATAATTATTAGGGAAAAAATAATTTTTCTTAAGATAGAGTGTTTGTGATTTTCAAAACATTGAGGAATAGAAAATTCATAAGTAAACCTTGTTGACTCAACACTTAAGGTCCCAAATGTCCTAGAAAAATATCCAAGAACCATTTTATAGCCATATTTATACCATATACTACCTTTTATCTTATTTGTCTATTATAGGATCCAATTTCCTAGGGAAAAAAGTTATTATAATTCCCTTTCCCAAAATTTAAGAGTTTCACTCATCCTCCATTATAAAAAGATATCATATCCTCCAAATTTCACACACCTATCAATCCAATTTGGTTGGATAAATATCTACCCAAAATATCTTCAAAATCCCTCCCCTAATCCAATATGTTTCCCCCATGGTCATAAATAAATCCAAGAAATCCATTTGGTGTAAACCAAAAGGAGTTACCTGAATAGGAGGTAACATTCTTCCTCACGTTCTTTTATGTTATTTCTATTCTCCACACCCTAAACTCTTCTGATTCCATGATTTTATAAGAAAATAGTGTCAAAAATCTACTAGTATTTTTTTATAGTATATTTTCTACCTAAACATACATACACTTCCATCTAATGGGTAAAAACACACTATTTACGTGCTCGAAAAACTGCCGCCTCACAAAACAATGATCGTTTATTTTTCCTTTATCATGTCTCATGGTGGATGTTTTTATTGAAAAAATATTTCTAAATGTTATTAATTATATTTTTTATATATTTAATATTAATTATTCCTTTTACACTACATATCTTTATAATTTTCATTTGTCATATGTATGATAATTTCATTTGAGGAAGTGTGGACTACTACCCCCTCAAAGTAATGTGATTCATTCAAAAACTACACCGATGGAATTACGGATTTTTTGGGGAACTTTTATTATATATATGAAATAAGAAATATATTGTAATGATATTATATAAATATATACATATATTTCATTTTTTTTCTATATTTTAATATGAAAATTAAACAGAGATAGTGTTTATGCATGGGAACGATATACCATATCCATGAATAGTGTATTCCATTTCATACTTCTTGTAACACCACTAGTTTTTCTAAAAATAAATAGAAATGCATGGAACTTTGTTTTAAGTATATATTTATAAACATCCTTTAAAACATAATTTTTCCACTTCTATGTTTTGAATTTCAAGAAACTGTCATATACAATTGTGTTCAGTAAGTTATTTAGAGACGGATGAAACCAACTTGATTTTTTATGAATAGTAGCATACCCTTATGAATAGCAATATGAATTATAATATGACCCTAAGGAATTTTTTAATTTTATTATAGGTTTATTTTCTTAAGGATTTAAGATATTAACATCTTGTTTAATTTTTCATCGTGATATAGATGTTTTTATAGAATTAGAATTGTTGATTTTTTAATTATGTATGATTTTATTCAAAAGTTAAATTAGTAATATTTAAAAAAATATTTTCAAAAAATTGAATTAATTTTTGAATTCTATACATATAAAAATCGTTAGGGTAAATTTTTTGGATTTTTCTGAAATTCATTAATTGTCGATGAATAGTGAGATACGATAAAATACTGTATAATCAAATTATCAGTAAAATACACTATTTATGACATAATAAGTACTTTAAGGCCACTTTTATCAAACTCACATTCCATTATTACTATTTTAGTTCACATGAACTAAGACTATTCAAAATCTTTTGCAAAAATATTTTAATAATGATTAAAATAATGAAAAATACCCCCTCTCCTCCACTATAAATACCACCATCACTCCCCTCTTCTTCTCACACCTCTCAATCCTTGTTCCATGCCTAAGTTCTTCCCTAATAATCCTCCCAAGGCTCTTCCCCACGTATTAGAGCAGCTTATCCCACCAAAATACCAAAAATAAATCCCTTAATAAGGATCTCAAGGAGAAGAGATCATGAGTTAAACATCCTCTTTTATTTTCTTTCTTTTCTTTCATTTTATGTTATTATATTCATTTCCTTTGGATTATGTTAGGATATTTCATTCCATATCAACCATTACTATAAATATTATGTAATAGTGATGAGATATCCCCTTTCTATCATCAAACTATTTTTTTGAAATTTTAAGAGACGTAGTTAGGCTGCCGAATTTTTTTGAGAAATTTCTAATGTTTTCTTTTATTTCAAGATTGATTTATTTTCTTATTCATTCCTCACCTCCTCTTAACCAAGAGGAATGAAAGCTCCAGAATCATGAATATTTTTTATTTTCTCATGTCCATAGTAAATTCATCATCAATATTCTTCTCTTCCCCCACTTGTTCATGGAATTAAAAACATTGTCTGTGATGTGTCGAATTACCGACATCGTGGATGATGTGATTTCAATTTGCTTTAATTCCTTCAATTATGGTCATGAAACCATTTTTATTATTGAATCAGGTTATAATATATGTATTATGTCTCATCAATGGTTCTGGAATTCTTTGTTACACATGGTTTTAATTTATAAAACAAAATGAGGTCATTATGATCAAAGAACCACTAAAATGATCTAAATGAACATCATTAATGTTTTACCTTTTGAATCACCCTCATGTAAGAAATAAATACGGTAAATGGTATAATTTATGTTACTGGATATATGTAAAAAATAATCAATTTTAATTCCAGAGTTTCACATCCAATCGACAAGAACATCCACCATGAACCAATCATGGAAATCATGTAAAGAATTCACCCAAAAACAGTGTAAGGAGCTAAATACTAACAATTAAAGAGTGAAATGATGTTATTAAATGATAATATGAGATGTTATAAACATGAAAATGTTTATTTAAAATACTAATGACACTATTTTAGCCATTATAAAGGAATTTTGAACAAGTTTAATGTAAGTCAAACTTGAGGTAAGGAAATTCTTAACATGATTTTCATTCTTTGGGTTAACCCTATACTTCGTTATTTATGTTGTATTAAAATTATTTGTGTGATGGGATTTTTTATATTATGTTGGATTATATTTATTTACAATGTATACACATATTCCATCCACTCTATTAAGTCTTTCTTCAATTATATGAATTATGTAAGGGGATTTTCTTTTAAAAATCCTCTATTAAATTTTTTTTTTACAAAATTCAAAAGAAATGTTTTTAAGCTATTATTCATGTTGAATGATTATTTTATGGTTATTGGGAATTGTTTATGATGAAGTGTGGAACCTATATCTCCCTCCAATTCATTGGGTATGTGTAAGTTGGAGGTCGTTCATATGGTTACTCCAAGTATAACTGCAATGGTTACAAAAATTGTAAGGTAGCTGTGAGGTTTACAAATTATCAGGTAGTTGTGAGGGTTACAATGTTATGTAAGTAATGCCATAAGATACCATTATTATTATATTTATGTTCTCATGTTTTTTTTGGATCTTGTGTAAATCTCATGTTACACAAAGTAAGTATATATGGGTGACAAGCATGTATTTTGAGAATGCTTTAATACGTTACGAGTATTCATGGACTAATGTGATATTTCCTTATTTTTCATCCATTACTATGATTTTGTGATCATACCAGGTTTTTAAATGATTTTCACTGGTTAATAGATGTGTAATACAATTAATTAATCCATGTTAAATGTTTAAGAATTGTCAAGGAGTCATGTTTATGTTTTAATGTTTTATATTTTGAAAAAAAATGGAAACTGTTTTTATGGTATCCACTCTGTAATAATGTGTAATGTTATGAATGTTTTGTCCTAATTCTATAAAGCTCTAAACTTGAAAAAATCTTCAATGTAAAAGGATGTGTTTTCTTGACTAAATTCAAGATTATGTATGTAATAAGGATGGGTCCTTATACTTATATATTATATATATTAATATAATAAAAATATAATGAATATAAATTGTAATTATATTATGGTTGAAATTAAATAAATCATGATATATTTATAAGGACCAAATATATAAAAAAAAATTACACATACAAAGAACAAAGCGGAAATTACCCGAAGTGAAACCGTAACATAGAATTGAAAACTTGTTAATAACATAATTTCATAATAAAACCATATATGGTATTAGATATAATAATATGGTTCAGTGATATTTGTATAACAAAATTATATTTATTATACATGATATTTTTATGAGTGCATCAGGAGTCAAGAAACAAGGTAAGGTGATTAAATCTTATCTTTCTATTTTCTTAAGATACATGCCTTAAGCACCACTAATTTTGTTTGTGTGTTGTTTATACTAAACATGGATGTATTATATGATTATTATTCTTACATTTATGGGTTTTTACATATCCATTATATTATCTATCATTCATGGGGTTTATGTTTCAAAAGTTACCAAATTGGAAAGATAATTGTGTCTCGATTTTCCTTCATTGAGAAACAATCCATGTTATGCACCGTTATTTTTCTATAAGTTATATATACTACCATTGACATTTTATTTAATGAATCTCCTTCTTTCCATGATATTATAATATTTATGTAATTTCATTTTCATACGTAGGGAGTATGGTTCAAAGTTACCAAGTGGTAAGAGTTTATTGAAACAATCTCATCACTTTTTGATATTTTTTTTGTTTATAATTTAATGAAATATTATAATATTAATTTCAAAAACATTCAATAATTTTCTTATAATATATTTTTTCATTATATATTCTTATATTGATGCCATTTTTCACTATTTTAAGCATATTATAGTTAAAAATTTCTTTCTACGAAATCTCAAATTTACCCTCTCTTTGGTTAGAAATATGTGTTCTTCAAACCATGTTTTCCAATAATAAAAGTTCTAGAAAATATTATAATATTATCCTATGAACATTAAATTAAATTTCAACACATTTTTTACCTTTTAACCAAAAATACTATTTAATAAAAATTAATCTTCTTGTTGTTTTTAGAAAAGGAACTTTTTTAAACATTTTTTATGAAAAAAGGAATGTTTAACATGTATGGATATACCTGCCTTCATGAATGTCATTTCTTTGAAGCTTCCTTTAGAATATTACAAAAAATATCAGAAAATGTGTTTTCCCCTATTAATCTATAAATTTATTATATTAATGTTTTTACAATGAAAATGGTTTCAAAAAATTATTTATGTTTAAAAACTAATTTAATTTTTTTTCAAAGATTCCTTTATAATTTTTCAAAATTTTGTTTTAAAATAAAATCTTTTAATTGATTTTGAAGGTTCTTAAAAAGTTTTAGAACTATTTTCAAGTAAAATGGTTTCCAAATTTTTTTCCAAATTTCTTTTATAAGTTTTAAAGGAAGATGATTTTCAAATCATTTTCAATGATTCATTAGATGTTTTCAAGAACTTTTCCAAGGAAAAGTTTTCCAATATGTATTCTAAAAATACTTTATAATTTTTAATGTTTATTTTCATTAAAATAGATTTCAAAAGGATTTATATTTTAAAAATATTTTTCTAAAGAATAAAGGATATTTTCCTCAATAATATTTTTAAAAATATATTTCAAAATCATTTTCCATATAAAATGACATCCTTTGGTGTTACTTATGACTTTATAGGGAAATGATTCAATGATTCCATTCATATTATTTCTGTAAATGGGTTATTTTTTGATGCAATGATGTTTTATAAACCATGTTTCTATAACATAGGTAATATTCTTTTGAAACCCGCTTCTTTTAGTGGATTATTATTTTAATGAAATAATTATGAATTATTTATATTTTTCTATAGGTTTTGATAAGGTTGCATGTTTATAATACCCATTTCATTTCATGGGTTATTATATGATTTTTAATGATCTTGTGAAACATGTATGTATGATTTCACTTTGATTTTTGGGGGACCTATATATCCCTCCATTGAATTTGGTAAATATTTATATCACATGAGATAGACTAATATGGTATTGGGAGGAAACCTTGAATACTAATATGTCTAAGAGAGTAAACCATGACTACAAAGATGGTATGGGGAATGAACTCATGTTGTTAATTTTTCCTTGGGAGTGAACCATAAATACCAAGATAGTATGGAGAGTGAACCCATACTACCAAGATGTCATTGGAAATGATGGATCGACTACTATGGAAATCATATTATATGATTATGTGTTTTCCATAATTCCGATTTTTATTACTATGTTATGATTTCATGGATTATATTATTTATTTACTAATGATTCATTTTAGATGAAATTCCAAACATTATGCCATAATTCATGTTTATAATATTTTATATATAGGGTATGATATTATAATGTCTTGATCACATTAGTACACCCCAATTATCATGTTTATTATTACATGTATCCCTTGTATACCCCTACTGAGCATATGTTCTTACCCCTTTCTATGTTTCCTTGATTATTTTATGAGGATATTTATTAAGTAAGATGTGTTTGAAAGGTTCTATTCCTTATGAACTAATTGGGAGATAATGTATCTCAATTATGGACTAGTGTTTATTTTACATGTTTCCAAAGGTAATAAAAAAATACAGTTTTTGGGTTTCTATTTGTGTAATGTAATAAGTATTCTAAAAAATTTATGTAATGTCTTTTTATGTTAAGACTCGGTCTTTATATTATGTTTTCAATGTTAGAAAAGTGGTAATGCATATTTGTCACAATTTTCCTTAATTGAAACCCATTTAATGTTACGAACCTATAATATTTTGTGAGGTGTATATACATACCCTTTGACAATTAATATCATGAATTAATATATAATCTTGGTATTTTATGTTTCATTTAAAATAATCCTTTCATGGGGTTTACAATTCAATCATACTAACGTGGTATAAGTTTTATGTTACCATCCCATCATTTATTGGGATTTTTTATTATTTTATTCCAATAATGATATATTACAATCCATATCTAAAGAAACTCATGAATATAAATCTACTCTAGTTATACATGATATTTATAAGTGATAGTAACATTTTTCAATAATTTTGTACTTATAATTATTGAGAAAAATATTTTTAAGAAAACCAGACTTCATTTCTCTCTTTATTTGAAAATATATTTTCTTTAAATCCAATATTTTCTAAAGATGTTTTCAAAATTATTTTAACTATTATAAAATTATTTATTAAAGACATTTTTATGCATTTTTTCCTTTTAAAAAAATTAAGTATTTTTATTTTCACTTGTTGATTAAGGCACTTTTCTTAACTTTTTACTGGGAAAAAGGAATATAATTTACGGCATATATGGAATTATATTCTAGAATGACCATAACTTATTTGAAGATTTCTTTTAATGTTTATAAGTTTATTTTAAAAGAAATATTTTTCTTAATATTCAGGAAATTAATTGTTTTTAAAATAATATTTTCAATTAAAATTATTTTTAAAATGTTTTATGCTTTAAAATGTGTTTTTTAAAATAAAAAATACCCAAAAATGGTTTTAATGGTCTTATAAATATTTTTTTGTTCATCAACATAAAAAAAACATATTTTTACTTATCATCCACTTGTTATATTTTATACTGATATCATCCTAATTCATTCTTGTGATTGATTGTGATTGTTTCAAATAGATTTTTGTGGAACCCATTTTTTCAAGGGTTAATCATATTTCAAAGAGATTGTTATGGAACCCATTTCTTTTCCATGGGTTAATCATGTTTTGAAAAGGATAAAGGATATTGGAATGAGTTATTATTAAATTAATTCCCTATGTTACATATTTATTATTTAGATATAATACATTATAAATGATTTTATTACCAGATAAAACCAGGTGATCCCATTATTGCTTATACGACAGGTTTATCCAGATAATGATCCAATGATTTAGTTAACAATTATATTGTAAGTTGGCCATATGATAATTCCAATTAAAATGTTATTGAAAGGGTTTTTTAATATGATTCTTCAAGTTATTGAAAATGGTTTTAATTTCTTATTATGGTATTAAAATGTTTCTTATGATCAATATTGAAATCACATGGCTCATGATTATTGATTCTGATTACTCTTGACTCTTCCATGTATTCATATTTCATGATCTAGGTATTGATGGGTATGCATTTTCTTATTATTTTCTCATTATCTTTGATTTTTTTATTATAACCTTATTCACTTATTGTTCTCATTGATGATATTTATTTCTTAATGAAAATATTAACCGTTACTATGAATTTGAGCTAACCCTTCTTTTGTTTTCTTCTTCCCCAAGTTATTAGGAATGAGGTTAAATTAATCATTTCTAGTAGGGATTAAATATGGATTATATTGTTGACCAAATTTGATATATGGAAATCCTGGAATAACATGAGATGATGTTATTATTTATAAACCTATTTTTTTATGAATCTATGTTTATATGAATTTTTTCTATTTTTCTAAAAGTGTAAACCTAAAAATTCATTGGGTATGTAAGTAAACCAACATTAATTTTTTATGTTTTAATTTTTTATTGGATATAATTATTTCAAATCCTTTATTATCAAATATGAAAATTTAATGTTTATGAATTTAGAACTAGGTCGGATAGTGCGGGTTTTGGGCAGTTATAATGGATCAAGTACTTACTTCTTAAGGAGATATACATTGAAAACATCATGAACTTCAGAGAGTTTTGGTGGATGTTCCTATAGATAAGCTATTATAGACAATCAATCAAGAATATCTAATTGTAAAATATATCTATGGTTTAATTTTAACTAATTTTGGAATATCATAACCTTCATTAGTGGAGAAATTCATAGAAAAACATTATCAAAAACATAAACTTCCAGGCCATGTAGACGATTATCTGTATAACTTTTAGGTTGACTCTGAGCTATCTAGATGTGTTTCTGAATTTCTCTAACATTATCTACCATTTAATGATCTATATCATGTCCTAATAGCTTTATTTCCCTAATTTCTTCCCAACATATTGGACTATTACACTTATTTCTATAGATATCATCATAATAA
Source organism: Viscum album (assembly GCA_963277665.1). Taxonomy (NCBI): domain Eukaryota; kingdom Viridiplantae; phylum Streptophyta; class Magnoliopsida; order Santalales; family Viscaceae; genus Viscum; species Viscum album. The sequence continues at coordinate 210,950,620 of OY728153.1, read as the reverse complement.
TTCATTATAATGCTTGAGTGAAAGTTATTATTGTTAGAAAACACAACTATAGGTAGACGTTGATCCAAAACACATTTTAAATACATATAAAAAGGTCTCATCATATCCTCTAAGGTTTTAATTTTTATCTCAAACTGAACATCTATCTGAGGATGATACGCTATACTGAAACTAAACTCTATATCCAAAGCCTACTAAAGACTTCACAAAAACATCGATGTAAACTGTAGATCAGGATCAGATGAAATAGAATATGGTGCACCATAAAACTATACCACTTACTTAATATAAATTTTGGAAATATAATTTAGAGATAAATATTCTCTGATGATAATAAAGTGTTCTGAATTCATATGTAGATCAACTACAACCCATATAGCATTGTATCTTTTTGATGTTTTGGGTAGTCTAATGAAACAATCCATGGAATTTTATCTCATTTCCATTATGGTATTGTTAATGGTAATAAGATAAGTTTTTAATTTTACCTCTCTATCTTAAATTTCTGACTTACCAGTCTCCAAGATACATACTTATAAATATCTATCTTCTTGTCGTTCCTATATAAATACTCTTTCGGGTCTCTATACATCTTTGTACTTACTCAGTGAATAGAGAATGGTGAAATGTGAGATTCATTTAAAATCCCCTTATTCAAATATGGTAGGGATGGAACATATAAACTATCCATAAACCTTATCATTCCATCACAGTCAAGGTTAAACTCAGGAACATTTCTCACCTTCTTTTATCGTTCTATATCTTCATTTTGTGCCTCGTAAAAATTTCCATGGATTGACAGTTGAAAACTTATTTAAGAAAGATAATATTTCTACCCTTCCTATAATATTTCTATATCCATCCATTGAAAATCCAAAAATATTGGATCTTTTTTTTCATCGTCATATATAAACTAGTACAATCCTTTTATCTCGGACCATCATCCATCTTATTTCCATTCCCATTATGGTAATTTATTGAGCAGACATAATATTTAATCAATTCCAACCATATTCTATTGTGAATATTATACTATTTATATATCAAAATATACATTAAAATTTAATGATCAGTGTATATATAAAACCTTTCTCTATAAAGATAATGCTTCCATATCATTAATTCAAATATTAACACACCTAACACCAAGTCATGAGTTAGGTAATTTCTCCCATTAACATTAAATTGGTGTGAGGAATATGATTGCACTATATTTTTAAACATTAGAACACATCCCAAAACATTCTTTGATGCATCCCTGTATATTAAAAAACCCTCTTACATTGTAGAGTAAAGTATTAATAGGTGCAATGACTAACCTTCTCTTCCATTCCTATAAATTTTCTTTACATTCGTATGTCCAAAGTTACTTAGATCTCTTTTATGTTATCATGGTGAGTGGATTAGAATATCATGAGAAATTATCCACAACATGCTGATAATATCCATCCTCACAATGAAAACTTTATATCTTAACCATAGGGGGTTTTCTTTGACAACATTCAATAAATGTTATCTTTGAAAGATCTACTAATATACCCACATTTGGTATTATATTTCCCATGAATGAAACATTCCAAATACAAAATTTAAATTTGTTATAAAAATTATAAAAATTATCATTCATTTGGATAGTCAACACAATTATCAAGTAATCTTAATGCTATTACTTACTCTTTTAATATATAAAAATATCATATATAAATGTTATCACAAACTGATCAAGGTAATATCGAAAGACACTATTCATTAAATCCATGAATATAACATAGGGAATTAATAATACTGTATATAATCACTATAAATGTGTATTGTTCATACCTTGTACGGAATCTTATCATATGAATATCCTCCATCTTGACCCTCAATTTATGATATAAAAAATGAAGGCCATTATTAAAAAATCATTGAGATTCACACAATTGATCAAACAAGTCATAAATATGGGGTAGATAATAATTATTATTGATTGTGATTTTTAATGTTCTTGATAATAAATTAAACGTTTTATTGATCCATATTTATTCTTAACAAAAAGAACTAGTGCACCCCCATGGTGATGCACTTGGACAAATGAATCCCTTGTTAGTATTCTTCTAGATTTTCTTCTTTAGTTATAACAGCTCAATAAAAGTGATTTTATATGGAGTCTTTGAAATATGTGCAGAACCACGTATGGTTTCTATTGAGAAATATACTTAATGATTCTATGGAAAAATAGGATATTATCTAGAAAGACATCAAAAAAAACCCTCAAAATAGGAATGTCATTGATGTTGAATTTATACCATACCATCAAAGATAAACAGTCCTTTTGAAAAGGACTCAAGACCCATACAGTTGACATTATTTCCATGAGATGTAAAAAAATTTAATCAAATTGATAAAAGAACATAGGTTGGTTTGGGATATCAAATATTGCATACCCACTTACAAACATTATGTGGGATTTATGTAAATAAATCTAATCCATTATTAGTATAACATCAAACTCAAACAAAGGGAGTATTATAAGATTTCTAGGAAGAATATTCCCACAAACTTCAATCGGAGAAGAATCATAGGCCTTATATGTAATCATCATACCATTAATCATTTTTACTACTTACTCAATGTATAATTTCTGTGGTGGTATAATGATTCCCTTATTAAATTCATTGGAAATAAAATAGTGGCTATATCCACAATAAAATAAGGAATTAATAGTTATAGAGTAGATGGTTAGTGTACCTTTCACCGTGTCATTATCATACCCCACATTAGAAATTGTGATTTCCAAATATTTTCCTTTTTCATTAGGATTAAGAAGTTTTTGACATCAATCATCATCATTAAGCATTGTATTTGAGAACTGGTTGGTATAATTCCCATACTCTTTTCATTTAAATCACTATTGTGTGGGTGGTACATTTTTTAGTGCTATCTCCTAATTTTTATTATTAGTTAACTTCTTCCCATCACTTCATGATTTGATTTCCTAATGACCTTCCCTTTCTAACTTGAAACATTAACAAGTGACCTTAAGAAAATGTCCTTCATGTTTTCTTCCACAATTTGAACATAAAAGAAATATTATATTCTCCTTTCTATGGTTTTTAGAATTTCCATTGAATTCCATCATTATTTTATTATCAATAACATGAGATTTATGAAAAAATGCAATCTCCTTATCCAAATTAATGTCACAAAGAATTATTTCATAATAGCTACTGATGTTTCATATGAGTAACTCTATTTAGAGACTAGGATTTATACCAATGAATAATCATTCAACATTTCTTTTAGGATGGATGGTATTTCTAGAATTGTACCACATAAGTATTGTAAAATTTGATTCATATGTTCAAAAAGATTCATCAACCTTATATTTTATATCAAGTAATCACTTCTCAATTTTTATATGAAGAATAAGAGGAAAGAAATTGTTGAGAAAAAATATCCAAAACTCTCCTGATCTATAGAGTAAATATCTTTTTGTTTCTTCTAGTTCATGAAAAGTGTCCACTATTAATCCAATTATTTTTCTAAATGATAAACATCCATAATAACATTATCATTTTTTAAATACTAGAGAATGGAAAATAACTTTTTTATTTTACGAGTCCATTACTCACCAACTTAAGGATCAAAATACTGACTAAAACAAGGTTCACATTACATCATTAAGGACTCAACAAAATTTTGTTTCCTCCTTTGATCATATGGAAGCTCAAAATGATCTATATATTATGAAAGTTTTATGAGAATAACATTATGATTTTCAATCTAGGTCTCATAACCTTTTCTTGTTTAGGAGGAAAATCATTAAATTTACTATCCTGTTTATAATTAGAATGATTATGTTAGGTTTAATCCATCAACTAAAATAAAAAAAACATAGGCTTAGAAATAATGATCATAGTCTAAATCCACATAATCACGAAAATTCTTTTATAGCATGGCTAAATTGTGACACATTTTCTATGACACCTTGGGTTTAACCTAGTTCATTCATTATCATTACCAAAACATTTGGATTGTATCCTATAAAAATAATTATCCCATGGATTATCATAGTAGAGGAATATTAATAATATAACAAATTGATCAATGCTAGAATCATATAGGTCTAGTGCCTTGGTAAACATGGATAGATAAAAAAATACTTCATAATATTCTCTCAGTATGTTCTTTATAACTATCACCCTTCATATACATATCATTCCTAAAACCTTTATTCATAACCTCATCAAAGGAAACATAAGAAAGGGTGTTCTCAAATTATCAGTAAGGGTAAATGAGGGATATATCAATGAACACAAAAGGATAACAAGAAAATAAGGATTTGAGAACATGAAATTAATATTAGAAATCCAAAACTTGTATACCATAGATCATAACATTGATTCATGGAATAAATATTGGCTATTCATAAGACATAAATCATAATATAATAAAAGAATATGATCCATGAGGGTATAAAATTGTCATAAGACATAAATTATTCAAAAACACAAAAGCATAGACAGTCATTTCCTTATATTCATGCCACATTTCCAATACTGAAATGGTTGAATGGATTAACTCCCCAAACCATCATAGTAGTCATAGTTTACTCCCATGACTTTCATAGTTGAAAAATTATATAACTTAACCAGGTTCACTCCTCATTTTAGTCCTATTTTTCTCATGAGATATAAATATTTATCCAACGTACTTTCGGGAGATTAGTTCTAACCCATCACATAATAAAAATTATTATATGTGTTCCATAAGATCCTAAATCATTCTTCATATCAAAATTTGTGAAATGAAATAGGAATCATACACATTTCATCATAGCGTAATCTATATAAATGAAATGGGATTCATAAACATTTCATCAAAACAACACCCATGTAAATGAATTAGGTTTCAAAAATATTCCATCATTTTATCTTAGCATAACTTGTGGAAAATGAACTAATTTCATAGGAATATTTTCATCATAAACATAAATCATCAAGAGAAAGAATAAGGATGGAATTATTGGATCACACCCCCAATTTTTAATAAGTAAAATCAAATGTTTTAATTATTAATTAATGTAAATAAAATTTAAATATCATCAAACATTATTTAGAAAAATATCATTTCCATTTTGAAATCAATTGTTTAATATATATAAAATTAACAAATATTATGGATAATATTTTCATTGAAAATACCATGGTAAACATGTAAAAGAAACATCAAATAATTGAGTGGTAATTATGGTGAGAAATTTTTTTCATGTTTTATAAGTCAAAAAATATTACATTCATAAATTTCTATAATTCAAAAAATTACATCATTCAGAAAATAAAAATAATATTGAATTTTAAATGTTTTTAAAATAATTCAATGATGGGTAAAAATGACTTTAAAAATAAAAGGATAATAGTCAAAACCTTCATTAAGAGCTTTTTATAAAATCTGGATATCAAATGAAAAGTTTTTTATCCGAATAGAGAAATAATATTTATTTCCCTTGAAATATTTTCTCAATATTTTTAATACTTAAGATGTAGAAAATGAAGGAAAATGTAGTAACCTCGATTTCAATTAAGTAACCCTATATTTATGATTTTTATGTATGTAATGTATTTGGTGAATTTTGGGAGGTTATAGAAGGCTTTTAGAATGTATTGGGAGATTTTATAAAGTTTTATAGTTTGAACATAGTTTGAGAATAGTTTTGGAAATTGTAAAACTCCTATAATAAACTGTGCATAGTGAGACATGGGCTAATGAGAGGGAATGTGATTAGGTGAATGGTTTGTCCAAACCATTTGGAATCCTAATAGAACTATGAAAAGTGGGTTAAATGGTGTTGGAAGGGTTGGAACATGATTTTTCTATTCATGTGGGTCAGAAGTGTAAGGTGCTCCTTAAGGCTGATGTTGGAGTACGGTTATTGCATGGTTTGTCAAATCGTGTGACTAACTATGCATTGTTTAAAAAAACTATATCCTAAAATATGTGTATCTAGGTTAGGATTATGTCTAAACCCTCCATTTTCCCCCCATTTCATCTCTACCTTGATAATTCTTATTCCCAAAGTTTTTAGAAGCTTTCCCCATCGGTCTAGAGCCAATCTAAAGGCTTTTTATGGTGCATTGAATCTTGATTCCCTTGGTAAGTCTCCTTGAATTTTAATTTTTACTATATATAATTTATTTCAAGTATTTCTTTCTTATATCTAGAAAATTGGGGATATATATAAGGTGGTAAATTACAATCATGGTTATATTTGGCCTTGTTGATGGTAGGGGAATATATCTAAGGTGGTTCTTTGGATATTAAACCTAGTTTTGTGGGCATTGTTATGTCATTATTCCTTTTCACCATAATTCTTGAGGTATGTGGATTTAATATCAGCTCCTATTATTATAAAATGAAGTATTAGATTCAAATTTGTTAAATTTCATGAAATTGAATATGAAATTGGTGTAAAAACATGGTAGAAACCATCTTTAGTTACTGTTAGTGTAAGAACCTGGATATTCTTTTTTAGGTATGGATCTTATTTTCTGGTGTTTTGAGAAAAAAAGGAGTTTCTGAAAATTTGAGGATTAAAAATTGTGTACTTAGGATTACACTCAGTGTACTTAGTTGTTGCGGGTAGCCGTGTACTGGCCGAGTAATGGTTGAGTACATGGCCTTGTGGGGGGACCTAGAGACCACCTAAAGTGGATGCTGGTTAGGGAATGTACATGTCATGTATATTAAATTCAAATTCCATGTAATTTGGTTTTTATTTTTTAAATAAGACCGGGATCATGTCTCATTTACCGAACACCCTTCTTCTAATGTTGTCTCATCCAGGAGCGACTGAAGATCGTAATTCTTCTCTAAGCCCTTGATTTATCGTCTGTACTGAGATTCGAACAATGGAAATTGTGTTGGAATCACATCGGTGGGTTCTTCCTTCATCTAGATACTCATCTCTTGATTTCTAATATTGTGTGGGATATTCAAGGGTGAAAATATTTGAATTTTTTTTAGATCTATGACATTCTAGGCCGATTCAAGGGCTGACGTTCGAGAGTGTTCTGTATACGATGACAAGGTAGGTGGTTGCTGCCTTTTCCTAGATTGTATTTTAATTATATATGAAAAGATTACAAATACCCTATTTTAGTGTACTGCGTGTTTAGGTAATTTAACCCTTTAACTCATATTATGCCTTGATTTCTTGAGTTAGGTCTCTTGATTGAGAAAATGGTTTAATTACCTTGATATATATGGTTTTCCCCATGTTTGATTGTTTTGGTCATTGGGTCCAGAACTGCCTGTTAGGCTACCTTGTTTTCTATTCCTATTGTTTTTAGGATGGGGTGATATTATCTGATGTTCTATGATATTCTTTTCAGCTGTTTATCCAAGTAATATATTGTGATTTACAATGGCTGTTGGATATCGTTTGTACACGATTGACTTACATGGGGATGTGGGAACCTGGTGTAGTTAGACCATAGAGGGAATGGACTCTGAGGGCTTCCCCAGAGTTTCTATTATACTTTTCACATTTTGAGACCATAAGGGGGATGGACATGATTGCTCCCTCAGAGTGTCTTTAGTTCCAAATTGCAAGACCACAAGGGTAATTGGATGTTGAGTGCTTCCTTAGAGTGTCTGTAGTATACCATTGTGAGACTGCAGGGGGAATTGACAGTGAGTGCTTCCTCAAAGAGTCTTTGTTAAGCTGAACCAGATGGGTTAGACTGTGAGAACTTCCCAGAGGGTTGATTGAGTTTGTTTGGTTGTTTATGTTGATAAATTTAAATGAATGTAGATGAAATTATAATATTGTTTACTTTTGAGTACTACCTTCTTTATTACTTCATTTTCCATGTTGTCTATCATATATATTCACTAACAGTTAAGAACAGAACTTTGGGTGGTTACCTATTGGAATTTGTTTCACACCCTATTTGGGTCAAGCTTTTGGGCCCAAACAGATTATATTGCTACAAGTATAGATAAGGGAAAGCTTCCTTCTACTTCAGGTACATGATTTCTATAGAGCAAGAGGGAATGGAAACAAGCTGAGTTCTGTGATGTTGTTGGAGTTTCATACTTTTTTTTCTTTCATACATTGGTTTAGTAATGTATTCCAGCATCATGACTTGTTTGGATGCCTTCCAAGATATTGTGACATGCATCATTATTTATAGACATCATGCAGTTGTTTATTTACTATCAGTCTTCCATTGTTCACTTTTGTATGGTATTATTACTGTTTATGCTATTATTATCTGTCTATTTTTTGTGTGTTACTTTGAAAATGAGGGCATAGTTTCCCCACTATCACACCCAAGTCCCTTGCTGCTAGTCGGCAGCCTCTGGCGTTCAAGGAAATGTGCTTGAGTCCATGTGACTAATCAGATATGGGGAACCTGTGGAACCCGAAATTGGGACGTTACCAAGTTGTATCAGTGGATTTATTTTCTTCTCTGACTTACTATTTGGATTCTATATATAGTTAAAGGAAGGAATATGTAGTTTGTAATAAGTTGTTCCTAGGAGTAGCTAACCCGTGTATAGGGAAAATCTAATATGCCTCGAATATTGCAATTTTTCTGGTTTTTCAATTATGAAAATTGATTTAATTTCACCGTTGGGTGATTCACATGTTTTGTGTTGTTATAATTGATACTATTGAGGTTCTATTTCTGTTTCCACCTGATGAAATGAGGGTATTCCATCTCATGAATCATATAGGTACTTTCTAGAGATCACATGTCATGCATTTTTGTCATGCCATTTAGGGTGAATTCATGATTGCATGTTGTTGTGATAGATGTTGTGCTAAATATGAAATATGTTGTGATATAATACTTGATATAATACCTTCTATTTAATATGGTATTAGATTGTGTAAGGTTTATTTTGAATGAGCACCAAAATTTGGTCCCTGAGGTGTTATGGGCCCTCATGGATCAGATTTTGGTGGATCATTTGGAACTATAACTATTATACTTTGTGATATTACATGACTTAGATTCCAAGAATTAATTTGCGGGGATTATGGGCCCCCATGAATTGGAATTTGACACCTTAATGTTGGTTTCAGTGTTTTTATGGGCTTCCTGAGTAGGTTCTAAGGCTTACTGTCCGAAAAAACCCAGAATACATGGGGTGTAATTATGAATACACACCATGTATCCTTTTGTTCAAGAAGGAACTATTTTTTCTTAAGTACACACCGTGTACCATATGTACACATCCTGTAATCCCTGATCGTGTGACTGACTGTGTGAGAAGAGACACGGGGTTGGGAAATATTTGGTGGAGCACTCCTTGTACCGAACGTACACGTCGTGTTGTGGAGACCATGTGTCCACCTGTGTGAGTAACAACACGGATGGATGAAAATCAGGTAATACACATCGTTTCCATCTTGAACATGCCGTGTGGAGTCTACCATGTATTCGATCATGTGACCAACAACGCGGGTTAGTGAAATCCTTCTAGCACACACCGTGTCTGGCATAAACAGACCATGTAGAGTCAACCGTGTCCTCGGCTATGTGAATAACGACACGGGAAGTTGAAAGTTAGGTGGTATGTGTCGTGTTTAGGGTGAACATTTTGAGTAGTTTTGTTCTAGGAAAACTGTGTGTCTTAGCCATGTAGAGTAACTCGGGCATGGGTAAATGATTCAAGTACACATCGTGTCCTTGGGAGGAACATGATGTGTGTATGGGGTGTTACACAACCAGTGTTGGCTGAAGTGCATGACCATGTAGAGGCTTAAGGGAACATCCTATGTAAGGTTAATACATGTTGTGTATCCATGTTTTGAAGAAATTTTATGTTTTCTTCCCCCTATTCTTTTCTTTAACATCTAAGTTTCAGTCCTTGATAATATTGAACTGTGGTGTACACTTGACCTTGCAGAGTCATGCCACCGAGATTTCCTCTAGTTGTACGCCATATTTAGGGCAAGGTTCAGACACTGGACATGGTAGATCATAAACTACCAGCAGATCCTCTCGTTGTGCTTCTCATGGCACCAGCCGTCATTCTAGATATATGTGCAGATGCATGGTTCTGAGAAGGCTTCATGAGGTTTGTACAAAGCTTCAGCAGAGTACCACATCCTGCCTCGTCTATGGAAGAGTTGACATGGATTTTTCAGCAGCAATATCCACCCTATTTCTCGGTGTATGGAGGACCTTAGTATGTCGATTCATGGTTGCAAGTCATGATATCGATCTTCGAGCATCTCAAGAAACCTACAAAGAGGAGGGTGATGCTCTCTATCTATATGCTTTGGGATTCTTCCAAGAGATGGTGGGATGTGATATCACATACAGGGCACCAGCAGGTTATGGTGTGGGATGAGTTACAACATACCTTCTATGAATACTTCTATTTGAAGACTTTGAGGGCCAATCGATCCTGAGAGTTCATGATTCTGGAGTAGGGTACACTCTCAATCATTGAGTATTCTTTTATCTTCATAGAGCTGTAGTGATTCACACCCATTCTACGGGGTTATGAGTTATTCCTGGCAAGGAACCTTGAGTATGGACTCAAACATGACATCTAATCTCAAATGAACATCTTCAAGTTGACTTCAATCACTTCTATAGTCAACTAGGCACTAATCATAGAGCACAACATGAGGTATTTGAGCCAAGGAAGCTCAGCTTCCGGAGTTGGTACCCCTCCGACTGACAGCAGGAAGTGTTTTAGGGAGTCTATGCGTAGAGATCTAAGTAGGTGGAATACTTATTCAATTAGTCAGATAGTTTGCTATTAGTGTTGGAAGAGTAGGAATATGAGACTACATTGTCTAAGGGACCCATTGGAGTGCCGATATTGCATCATGATGGGCCATCTTCAGTGCATCTATCAGATTTTTTCACTAGCAGCTAGTGACAGAGGTTCTTCTATGACTCCTCATTCAAGAGTAGGACCACTAGTTTCTCATGAGTTAGGGAACTGGAGTTCGTCTGGCCATTTAGGTTGAGGTGTGGGTTGTGTTTATGGTATCCATTCGCCAAGATTTTAGTGACAACAGGGTGGATCAGATCGGGGTGGTCAGGAAGGGTCGTGGGCCCACACTATAAGTCATAATTTTTTAGTGGGGACAACCCAGCTGGAGTAGGATCACATACCCTCTATAGTTAGAGGTACGATACTTGTTGCCTTGGTTTTAGCTTCTACACTTTTTGATATAAGAGCTTACCATATTTTAATATCTAATATGGTTGTCATGAGACTTGGACTCTGTATCTTTACTTCTGCATATATCATGATGCTATAAACTTCTTTGGGTACTAGAATGGATAGTCTACCTCAGTTCAAGGAGTTCCCTCTTGAGGTCAGTGGGTCTCACTTCTTATGGGACCTCTATGTCTTAGAGATGATATGATATGATGTCATTCTCAAAATGGACTAGTAGATTCCCTACCAGGATGTTACCAACTGCTATCATCGTAGGGTGAGTTTCACATCACCAGAGGGCGGTGTGTTTGTACATAAGGGTTAATGGGATGTCCATGCATGCAGAGTGAGACCTGAGCATCATGGTTTGAGAGGATTTACAACCCATATTTCCATTCAATATATGGATGACTAGGGGAATTCACTGATATACTATCCTCCTGTGGTGGATCATTTCAGAGATGTTTTTGTAGAGTTTATTTCTGGATTTCCTCCGGAGCGAGAGGTAGACTTTTCTATTGATCTTGTTCTAAGAGTGTCACCAGTGTTCGTTCCTACTTATAGGCTGGCTACACCAGAGTTACAGGAGCTCAACATGTAGTTAGAGGAGTTACAGGAAAAGGGTTTCATCTGAGCTAGTAGTTCCCCTTGGGTTTTTCCTATCCTATTTTCAATGAAGGTGAATGGTACCCTCATACATTGTGTGTATTATCGGGAGCCGAACCAGTTGATGGTCAAGAACCACTATCCCATTCCGAGGATTTATGACCTCTTTGTTCAGCTTCGAGGAGCAAGAGTATTCTAGAAGATTGAATTGAGATCCAATTATCATCAGTTGTGCATTAGACCATCTAATATACCTCCTACATACTTTCGAACCAGGTATGGTCTATAAGAGTATGTGGTTATGCCGTTCGGTCTCACGAATGCACCTACAGTTTTTATGGCACTGATAAACCGAGTGTTCCATCCATAATTGGATTCTTTTGTGGTATTATTCATGAACGATATGTTGGTGTACTCTCACACTCGATGCGACCATTCCACACATCTTCATATCATTTTTAGTACACTTAGAGAACTTCAGATATATTCTAATCTCTCAAAATGCTACCTTTGGATGGACTGGATTCACTTATTGGGTCATGTTATCTCTAAGACAACATTATCAGTAGACCCTGAGAAAGTGATAGCAGTAGTTTACTGGGATTATCTAAAGAAAATCTTTGAGTTGTGATGTTTCCTATGGATGACTGGTTACTACATACATTTCATATAAGAATTTTCACGTTTATGAGTACCACTCATGGGCCGGACAAAGAAGGGTGTGAAGTACTTGTGGTTAGATTCTTGTGAGTTGTCCTTTTAGGAGATGAAAGGGTGGTTTACTTCAGCACTGATACTAGTTTTTTCATAGATATGAAATATCTATACTGTTTACTATGATACATCAGGTATCAGTCTTGGAGTAATGCTTATGCAGGGGGAGGAGTCATTACATACGGGTCTCAGCAGTTGAGGCCACATTAGGGGAATTACCCGACACATGATCTCGAGTTGGCTATTGTTTTTCATGATTTTTGCTATTGGAGACAATTCCTTCTGGGAGATTATTTTGTGGTTTTCACTGACCAAAAAAGACTCAAGTACATCTTCACTCAGCATAATCTGAATTTGATACAATGAAGGTGGGTTGAGTACCTTCAGTCCTTTGATTTTGAGCTTGCCTACACACCTGGGAAGGGAAACGTAGTGGATGATGTGTTGAGCCGAAGGACTCATATATAGGTAGTTTAGGAGGCCAACAGTTAGTGGAAGCTTATGTCTATGTCCTATAGTATTCATTTGGAGGTGCATGATAGATATGGGTAGAAGTTTCTTTCATCTGTAGTGGTTACCTCTACTCCACATGATCGAGTGTGAATGAGGTAGCTATCAAATTTTGAAGGCCTATTTATATGGGAGGGTGTGTTAGTAGAGGAACCGATTTTTGGGTGTACTATAGGCGAGGATGATATCTTTCATTTTCTTGGGTGTGTATGGGTGTCAGTAGACATATGCGGGGGGCTAATGTGGGATTTCCATTCTTCAGTTTGGGAAGTTCCTCCTAGAGTCACCAAGATGTATAGAGATCTACACCATTAGTATCGGTGTCCATGTATGAAGAGAGATGTCACTAGTTTTGTGATGAGGTGTTCCACCTGTTAGCAGGTGAAGGGGGAGTATTAGTGACCATCAGGGATTTTTCTGTAGTTACCAATTCCCAAGTGGAAGAGGAATGAAGTCTTCATGGACATCGTGATAGGTTTACCGAGGTCCCCTCATGGGAATGATGTAGTTTGGGTTGTCATTGACAGAATCATGAAAGTTGCGCACTTCTTACCGATCAAAGAGACCTTTAGTGTTGATGAGCTAGAAAGGTTGAACATCTGGGATATTGTACTTTTACATGGGATTATACCCTCCATTGTTTCAGATAGGGATTTCCATTTTACTTCTCGGGTCTGGTAGAGGATACATAGGGCTTTGGGTACATAGGTACTTTTGAGTACAACTTACCATCCCCAGACAGATGGCCACTCCGAGCATACGATATAGGTGATGGAGGACATTCTTTGAGAATGCATCCTAGATTTTGGTGGTTCATGGGAGAATCGCATACCTCTGGTGTAGTTTTCTTACAATAACACTTCAAGAAACAATTCAGATGTCACCTTATGAGGCTTTGTATGATAGGCCATGACAATCACCCCTATGTTGGCTGGAGGTAGGAGAGGAAACTACGTTCGGACCTTGTCTTGTCTAGGAGACCATGGAGTAGATAGAGTTGATTTTGAAGATGATGGCTACTGCACAGGAGTGATAAAAGTCTTATGTTGATCAATGAAGATGACCTCTGGAGTTCGAGGTTAGATATCCAGTTTTCCTACGGGTCACACTGAGGATGGGACACAGGTGGATTAGAAGATAGGGTAAACTTTCACTGAGAGACATCAAGCCTTTTGAGGTTTTGGAGAGAGTTGGGACAGTTTCCTATTAGTTGAATTTACCTTAGAGATACCAGGATATGCATGACAACTTTCATGTTTCTGATCTACGAATTTACTTCACAAACATGTCTCATGTTTTTCAACCTAAGGAGGTCGAGTTAGAGGTAGATTCATCATTTGTGGAGCATCTTATCTTGATTATTGATCAAAGATTGTAGGTTATCCATGTTCAGTTTGTTACCCAGGTATGGGTGTTATGGTACCACATGCGAGTATAGGATGAGACCTAGGAGAGGGAGGCCGATGTGTAATCGTAGTGGCCAGAGTTGTTTGAGGATTCTTCTTTATCATTACCTTGATAGGGAAATTTTGGGATGAATTTCCTTAAAGGGGGAATTTTTTAAGAACCTGGATCTTATTTTTTTAGGTATGGATCATTTTTTTTGGTGTTTTTGATAAAAAGTGTATTTTATAGAAATTTAAGGAGTACTCGCTGTGTACCGGCTGTGTAATGGCCGAGTACATTTCCATGTAGGGTGACCTAGGGACCGCCTAATGTAGAGGTCAATTAAGGCATGTACACAACATGTACATTAAATGAACATGCAGTGTAATTTTCTATTTATTAGTTAAATCAGACCAGGATCACATCCCATTTATAGAACACCCTTCTTCTAACGTCGTCTCATCTAGGAGTGATTGAAGATCGTGATTCTTCTCTGATCCACTGATCGACTAATTGTGCTCCAAATCAAACACCACCAACTGAGTTGTAATCGAATCAGTTAGTTCTTCAATATTATAGAGCCTCTTCTCTTGATTTCTCCACTTGTGTGGGATATTCAAGGATGAATATTTTTGATATTTTTCAAGATCTATGATATTCTAGGCTGATTTAAGGGTTGACGTTCAAGAGTTTTCTTCGTACAATGTTACGGTAGGTGGTTTGTGCCTTTCCGTAAATCGTCTTTGAATTATATTTGAAAAAGTTCCAAATACCCTAGTTTAGGGTATTATGTGTTTAGGTAATTTAAACCATTAATGCCTGATATGCCTTGATTTTTTGAGATAGGGCTCTTGATTGACAATAGGGTGTAATAATCTTGCTATGGATGTGTTTTCCCATGTTTTATTGTTTTGGTTGTTGGGTCCCAAACTGCCTGTCAGGTGTCTTTGTTTTCGACACCTGGTGTTGTTATGATGGAGTGATATTATCTAATATGTTATGATATTCATTGTATCTGTTTATCCATGTAGTATATTGTGATTTACATTGGCTGCTGGATATCATTTGTGCACGATTGACTTACAAAGGGCTGTGGGAACCTGGTGTAGTTAGACCATAAGGGGAATAGACACTGAGGGCTTTCCCAGAGTGTCTGTTATACTTTTCACATTTCGATACCATAGGGGGATGGATGTGAGTTCTCCCATATAGTGTCTATAGTTCCATGTTGTGAGACCATCAGGGGAATTGACGGTGAGTGCTTCCTCAGAGAGTCTTTGTTAAGATGAACCAGAGGGGTTAGACTATGAGAACTTCCTAGAGGGTTTCTTGAGTTTAATTGGTTGTTTATGTTGATAAATGTAAATGAATGTAGATGAAACTGTAGGATTTTTTACTTTTGAGTACTACCTTGTTTATTAATTCATTTTTCATATTGAATCCCATATATATTCATTGACAGTTAGGCATGTATCATTGGGTGGTTGCCTACTGGTATTCGTCTCACACCCTGTCTGGGTCATGATTTTGGGTCCAAACAGATTATATTTCTACATTTAAAGATAAGATAAAGCATCATTTTACTTTAGGTACTTGATTTCTATGTATTTGGAGAGCATGGGAAGAAGCTAAGGCTTGCGATGTTGTTGGATTTGTTTACTTTTTTTTTCTTTGTACTTTGGTTTAGTAGTATACTCCAGAAGTGTGACTTGTTTGGATTCTTTCCTATATATTGTGACATTAATCATTATTTATATACATGATATAGTTGCATATTTACTATCAGTATTATGTTTTTTACTATTTTATGTTATTATTATTGCTTCTTCAACTATTATTTGTTTATCTCTGCTTTGTTACTCATCTAATGAGAGCATAGCTTTCCCACCATCACACCCAAGGCCCTCGGTGCTAGTCGGTAGCCTCTGGCATTCGGGGAAATTCTCTTGGGGCCATGTGACCAACTTGGTATAGTTCACCTCTGGGTGGCACCCAGAACTAAGAAATTACAGTTTGAGGATTATGTGGATTTTTGGATTTGTAAAAATTTGTTTTATAAAGTGCATGGTTTTCTTGATTTTCAAATGTTGATTTTAATATATGCATTTATTAGATTTAAGAAAATGTTTTTTTGAAATCTTTCAGTAAAATATAAGTTTTAGTGAAATGGATTGGAATGGTTTATTTAAAATGGTTTTCAAAATACAATGGTTGTGTGAGTTTATGATTTTGATGTGACCTTGAATAAGGGGCATGTACCACTACGGTACAAAGGTACATAACCATGGATAAGGTGAGTGTCATTAGGGAACATTGATATTTGACACTTTTTTAGTACTTAGTGTATGGATGAGAAACTTCTCATGAGTATGGAACTTTGGTGAATAATTCATGTGTTGGATTGTTCATAAATCCTGGAATTGGTATGCCAAAACCAATATGAAATGTTTTAAAGTTATATTTGGTTTCTTTTCCAGGGAAACTATTTTATTATAGAAAACTGATTTTTTGTAAAATTTTTATTTTTATATAAATTGTTTATATAAATGTACTAACATGTTATATTCTAGTGGCATGAGTAGGGAAGTCATTTGGGGAAAAGTCAACTGAGGTTCATTACTCACCCCTAGTTTGAAAATTTCATGCTTGCGCATATTTTTTTTGGGACACAGGAAAATGTAATGAATAAAACATCATTAGTGTTTCATCATGATACTTGGGTTGTGTTATGGAGTTGGAGTATAGAGCATGTTCATATATTTGTAGGTATATCTTTAGATTCCTTTGGGTTTTTTAGTTTTTTCTTTCACTTTGTACTTTTATATTATTATTTTTTCTAATGTGGTACTCTATTGTAGTCTGGTTTTGATATCAATGGTATTACTTTGAGTTGATTAACATTGTTATCATGCATCATGTAGTGGTATTGTTTTATGGCATGTTTGGTTGGGTTGTTTTATTTAAACAAATCCAAATCTAATCTTTATTGGATTCAACCACCTTAGATCTATCCACAATATACTAGATCTAAGAAACTATGAGAGGGAATAATATACATCTAATAAAAACAGTGAAAAACTACTACAAAATGAAACTTACTAAGGGAATAGAGAATCATCGCACCAAGAAAATCCTTGGGATCATCCTTGAATTTATGGGGAAATCTTCCATATTTTTTGGGAATAAAAAACCTGATTTAGGGACAAAATGGTGAAAAAATAATGGATTTAGAGTTAATCCCAAACTAGATCCAAATTTTTGGATTTATTTTTTAAGTTGGGAATGGTTTGTCACATAGTTAGTAAAACCTTGTGCTAATTGTGCGCTAGCCTCTTTCATAAATAGGACCTCACACGGTTGGCCCACATGGTTAGAAAAACTATGTAGAAAATGTGGTAAAGCTCACTACCCGACATTTCTCATTTTATTTTAGGTTTTCACACAGTTTTACCAAATAGTGTGCCTAACCGTGCTCCTTCTAGTTATCTCAAATCCCATTGTTCATGGTTTCTTGTAGTAGTTTCATCATTTCCACAAACCATGCTCAAACCTTGAACTTTTATAAAATCCCCCCAACATATTACAAAAATATTCCAAACCATCCCAAACATCACCCAAACAATTTACATACTAAAAAATAATAAGGAAATGCTTACTTATATGATACTGGGGGTGATAAATTATCCACACAATTGGCTATTATACACCTAAAATGATGAAACCCACTAGTGTATAGAAAGGGTTTGAGACATTGCTTGACTTTTTCATTATCCTATTCCCAAGTCTCTTTCTGAATCTAACCATGTTTCCAAAAAACCTACACTAGAATTATGCATTTCCCAAAAAATACATTTTGTTTTCTATACACAATCTCTACCGGGATATGAACCAATAAATCATTTGTATCCAGATAAATGTGATCCCATTTAATCAAATATCTAGGATCAGGATGATACTTTTCAGCTAAAATACATGAAACATGTTATGTATAGCACTAAACCATGGTGAAAATACCAACCGACATTCTAACTCACCAACCCATTCATATATATCAAAAGGGAATATGTATTGAGGATATAACTATATTTTATTTCAAAAAATGACGATGTTCAAGCCATAAATATATCCTCAAGAACACATGATCACTCACTTGAAATGACAATTCCTATCGACAATGATCCACATACAATTTATGATGACTTTGAGTCATCTCCATCGATTCCGTGACCAAATGATTCCTATCTATTATCTCCTGGATGAGGTTTGACCCAACTAGTGAAGTATCACATGTTTACACTCAATAAAGTGGAGAATGAAAAGGATTCCCACACAATGCTTAAAAAGGATCCATTTGTATAGAGGCTTGAAAACGGTTTTTATTTGATAACTCCACCAATGGTGCATGCACTTCCCATGAGCCACCCAAATCCATTATAAAATTCCAAAACATGTCTTCCAATGTTTATATCATCTATTTGGACTATCTATACACATTAGGATAATATTTTGTACTAATATTCAATTTATTTCCATGGTATTACTTTAAGGATTTCCAAAAAATAAAATATAAACCATAGGACTCTATCATATAATAATGAAACTTGTATTTCATGCCTCTTTACCACTTCTTGGATGTGGATTTTTGATACGTTCTTCAAATTTTGTGAATCATTATTCAGGATGAAATGGGCCGACTTTGTGAGATGATCCACTATCACCCAAATGGAATTATTTTTCTAAACATTATTAGGAGACATGTCAGTTAATCCATGGTTATCTACTCCCATTTTCAAATAGGAATAAGTAATGAATACAAAATACTTGCTGGTTGATGATGATATATCTTAACAAGATAACAAGTTAGGCATCTGGAATCTAACTCAACCACATTCCCTTTTATACCAATCACCCAAAAATGTACTTTCAACACCTTATACAACTTCTGTATTCCTTGATGAATAGTGCATCTTGAATAGTGGTAAGCATGAATAATTTGTTTTTAACGATCCATATATACGACCATCCAATTTCAAAACCACAAAACCTAAATCCCAGTCAGCCTCAAGCTCTCAATGATCTCCCTATCGTTGACTTTTGACCTTATCACAATACATTTGGAATTGGATTTCTATGCTTCCTTAACTGTCTTAACCAAATCAGGAATGAACAAAATTGGGAATAAAGCTACAAATTCACTCGATCTTCACATTTCTAGTGAAATTTGTCTATCACTGACATCAACATCGATTAGTATGAATCCTATTTTTCAAACTAAGCATATGATTTTCTCCTTAATGAATATACCACTTCTTTTTTTTACATGGTGAATACATCAATTCAAAGAAAAACATTTGGATATACTCTATCCATGTTCTATTTCTTAGATTCAAATCTCTTTCTGAGAAAATATGTTTCAATTTTTTATGGTATGTAAATACTATATATTTCTAACCGATGAGGTAATGATGACATTTCTTCAAAGCATGGACTACTAAAGCTAACTCCATCTAGTATTTTGGATTGCTATTCTCATGAAACCATAACTGTCTATATCCATAAGAAAATGCAACACCACCTTTTGTGAGAAAACATCCCAACCTAGATTCTAAATAATCACAATACACCATGTACCCTTGTCCTGTTTCTAGATAAATCAAGATTAGTGTTCATGTATGGTGAACATTAATCTCTTAAATTAAATTCTGACATTCTTCATTAAATTGGAATGGAACATTCATCCTTGTAAAAGTTATCACTGGTGAATCCATCCATGAAAAGTCATGAAAAAAGGGTCAATAATAAACATCAAATCCAAGGAAACTATGTATCTCAAATCATAACTACAAAAATGGTCTATTTCCATGATTCAAAACCATTAAAATAGGGACCAAAATCGTGGCCATAGGCGACGGACATAGATTTTCCCAACCATGGGAACTATCATTGGGGAAGTAGGGTCTGACCTATGGTCATAGTTTTTACCACGGAAATAGGTGTTTCTATTTTCAACTATGGCAGTTGACCTATGTTCATAGTAATAATTGTAGTTATTTCCCTTGAACCCCATGTCAAAAGCCCAAAAATAATGTGTGCCTATCCAGATTCATTCCCTGCACCTTCTCATAACATTACAACACCCTAACAACAAAAAAACCAAGGGATTTGTGTGTGTGTATATATATATATATATATATATATTATTTTATATATATTATTAAAAACTGGGGAAATATCCTGAAAACTGTGGAAATAGTTCTTCCCCCCATTTTTTTGTAGAAATTTTTTTCTCCCACATAGGGGAGGGAGACCTATAGCCACGGTTTTGAAAATCGTGGCTATATCCCTTCAAAAAAATGTCTTATAGCCATGGTATTCAAAATTGTGGCTATAAAACACATAACCATTTTTATAGGTTTGGGATATAGCCATTTTTTTAAAAACTGTGGCTATATCCCCTGAAAAAATAACCTATGGCCACAATTTTAAAACCATGGCTATAGGCATGTGGAATTATATTGTTTTCGTAGTTGTGAATACATTGTTTGGTGGTTTCCATGATATAATAGCATCAATATTCAAGGATTACATAGAAAATAAAATATACATATTCTATCTAAAAAATTCACTTTTATAATTTAGTATAAAAATGATAATCTCTCAAGATTCCAATCATTGTCAACATATTTTTCTCATGATCAATCCTTTTAATTTAATAAACCAATATATCATCCAACAACATATCCACAAAATAATCCAAATATATATGAAATATTTTATTCATAAATTCTATAAAATACACCATTTTATTCGAGAGAACTAAAAAAATTAAAACACATTCATAATGGCTATATCTACTCATGAATGTTATTTTTCGAATTTTCACCTTATAAACCTACAATTGTTTGTATCATGATCACAAGTCAAGATTATAGAACTAATAATATCCCCTCAATTGAACCAAAAGATCATCAACCATGTGAGGTACTCCTTGAGGTATAGGTTGGAGCATGGTAAGCACACGGTTTGCCTAACTGTTTGACTAAACATGAAAGGTTTAAAAACTAGATACTAAAAAATTAGATCTAGGTCAGGATTAGCTATAAACCCCTAATTTTTTCCATTTCATACCTAACTCTATATTTATTCCTCCCAAAGGTTTTGGAAACATTTCCTATTGATTTGGAGCTGATCTGAAGGGTTTTCAGGGTGTGTTGATGCCCAGTTCCCTTGATAAGTCCCCTTTTGTCGTAGTTTTTCATAGTTTGTCTTAGAATTACTTTCTTCTCCCTATGGGTTTCTTATACCTAGCCCTATAAAGATAGATATAAGGTGGTTTATGTCAGTCATGGTTATATATGGACTTGTGGATTGTAGGTGAAGAGATATAAGGTGGGATTTTGGAGATTCTACCTAGTTTTGCGGGAGTTTTAGTGTCATTTTATATTTTCACCATAATTTCCAAGGTATGTGGCTTTACTCTCAACTCCTCTTACAGAAATTTCAATTAAAAGTCTCAAAATAGTTAAATTGAATGAAATTAATTATGAAATTAGTATAAAAATCACGGTATAAATCGTCTTTGGAAATGGTTTGATTATTTTTCAGATATGTGGATTTGTGTAAATTGGTCGTCAAAAGTGCTTGGTTTTCTTAATTTTAAAATGTTGATTTTAAAAAATATATTGGTTGTATTTGTTAAAATGGTTTATTTGAAGTGTTTTTTTATAAAATAACGGTTTCATTTAAATGCCTTGAAATAGATTATTTGTAATAATTTTTTTGTATGTGGGCTCTTTGAGTTCATGATTTGTACATTACCCTAAATATGGGGTGTGTACCATTAGGGTATAAAGGGACGCAACTCGGGATATGGGGCATGTGTCATTGGTGCACAAAGAGATTAGACACTTTCTAATGACATAGTGTATGGAAAAGAAACCACTCATGAGTATGGAGATCTCAATGAATCAATCATGTGTGGGTGTGTTTCTGAATCATGGAATTGGTATGCCAAAAATAAATGTGAAATCAATTAAAGTATTATTTGGTTTCTTTTGCTTGGAAACTTTTTTTGTATGGAAAAAAATTTTGTTTTTAAACTACACAGATTTTATATAAAATGTTTTCAATTATTTTATATAAATTGTTTATATAGATGTGCTAACATGTTATATCCTAGTGGCATGAGTATGGAACTCATTTGGGGAATACCTACTGATTTTCATTACTGACACTTACTTTTGAACTTCGGTTCTTTTGTAGATATTTCTTATTAGAACACATGAAAAGGTAATTTATCATACTTATTTAGTGGTGAATTTTGATACATCGGTTATATTGTGGAGTTAGATCATTGAGAATTTTTGTAGATATGGAGTTATGACTTTAGAGTCCTTGGTTTTTTGGGTTTTGTCTTCCACAATGTACTTTGATATTAGTTATCTTCCATTGTGGAATTCTATTGTAATTTTGTTTTTATATAGATGGTATTACATTGAGTTGTTTTACATATTTATCATGAATAATTTAGTGGTATTTTTTTATGAAATGTTTGGTTATGTTGTTTTATTCCCAAAGGTAAATTTTACCCTAATTGTATTGAATCCCTTTCCATTTATAACCACCCTTTGGCGCCTTGGAGACATGGCTTAAGTATTATTAGAAATTCCACCTCAAATCAAGAAAATGAGGAGCTGAAGGATGTTATAGAGAATATATATTATTATGAAATAAATATAGGAGAATAAAATTAAGGTGTTTCTTGAGATATATATTTTATAATTTCATAATTAAAAAAATAATCATAATCAATCCCTATAAACAATGATATTTTGACACAAAACACATTCCACTTTATTAACATTTTAATTGTAAGATCAATGAAAGAAATAAAATTATATTGATATATAAATCCAAATGACTTTAACAAGATTAATCATAAAATATATTCATGGTAAATACATACACCATACAAGAAAATAAAAAATGAATATGACATGGGTCCCATGGAAATAAAATTGAGATGAAAATCTCTTACCATATATCTAAATTATTTCATACGCATTGAAACAACCCTTATAATAAATATATATTTTTTTAAAAATATTTTATATAACCATAAACATATATATCATACCCTATATTTTTACTTATATCCTTTTATCACCCATTTTTTAAAACATATTTATTAAAATCCATGTTTCGTGTGATATCTTCTTAATTTTTCCTAGTATGATTTAGTCTCGAATTTTTGGTTGTATTTTGATCATGTATGAATTATATAAAAAAATTTAATAATGATATAAATATAATATATATTCATTATATACATGTTTATAGTCAATTGTAAATGATATACATTGAAAATTTAATTACACCATTCACAGAGATTGCAGGACGTACGTACGTAAGAAAATTGTTTCCATTTTTTTAAAATGAAATGAAATAATAATAACTAATATTTATAGAATAATTATTATATAATATATATTATAACATATATTAATTAAATATATCTTTATTACCATCCAATTAAAAGAATAATTAAAAACTGATCACATCACTTCATCGAGGTGGTAGTCCACTAGTATGCATGATGGACATTATCATTTTCCAATGGTTTGGAAGGTAAGAAGTAATGTATGATATGATAATTTAATAATTATAATTATATATTTAATATAATATATAAATATTAAACCCATAATAATAAACATCCATAAAATTTGGTGATAATAAATTAATTGAATCAATATATGGAGACGGTAATTCATACAAATGCATGAGTGTTATTTTCACTTCCGATTTGATATGGTGAATAAAGTTTGTTCCCAAATAAGAATAAGATTTTCGTGTATATATATTAATTAATTAATTATTTTATAAATAACATATTATATTTATAATATTGAAAATAATAATTAAAAATAAAGTGATTGATTGATGTGATTTCCTACTCTTTGAAATAACTCATTTAGGTATCCCACTTAGGGCTCCAGGGTTGGTCTTTTGGGAATAAAAAACCTCTAAAATCTATCTAGTGGGGTGTAGAAGAATAATTTTAAATTATGTCTTATATATAAGGATAAATGTTTAGTTAATAAGAGAAATGTTTGGTTCCCTTTTATAATTGATGAAAGTGTTTGTTTTTTATGTAAATGTGCCTTTGTTGAGAAATAGAATGTTTTGATGGAGAATGACCAGTACATACATTTTATTGAAGGAAATATTATAGTTAAGTCATTCGTGTTGGGTTCACTATTTTTTTCTCAAATTTAATACCCCATGATATTTTTATATATCCAAATGGTTTCAAATGAGTTAATTCATGGAACCTGAAATAGCCAATGATACTATATCCATAGGGACCTACTTTCTCAATGTGAGTTCCCATTAGGGATTTTGACCCATGATTCTTAGGAGATGTCATTGTTTTAGAGTAAGGGAGGACGAGCTTATCAAACCCTTTTGGGGAGAATTATTTTCTACTACGTGACTCTCTTTTAGATTTAATATATAGTCATGAATCCTTCATTAGTTCCCAAGTAATATTTAAGTTATCCCAATATTAGCAATCAATTATTAGCAAGTGTGTAATTTGGAGTCATCTGTATGTATTCGATTTTCTTCATTGATAGATATATTGTTCTATATCTAAGGTTCTCCTTAAATAGTATCTACTCATATACTACTTAGAGATTATTTTTTCATTATTACGATGATGCAGGTTTTTAAGCCATGTAGTGTGGCACTCTAGAGTTTATGGTCATCCAGGTATACGAATGTCGCTCTAGAATTTATCATCATCCAAGGAAACTGAAGTTGTAATGATATTGTTATTGGAAACATATAGGGGATTTCTATGTATCCTTATAAAATGAATCAGAACTAACATAGTTTGGTGCCACTTATTGGGGAATATAGTACCTTTTATGGTCATGTCATAAGGACCCAGCCGTATAGTTAAATGTCATGTGGTAAGGATGTCTATGTGGAGGGTGCCTAGTAAAATATTTGTGTGGGGATTATGTTGAAATATTCTAAGTGTCTTGGAAGGGATATGATTTTCCCTATTCAATTAGACCCTACTGAGGATGTTACCCAAAATAATGGAGTTGGTTTAAGAATTTGTGTTTGAACCTCTAGGACGATTCCTACATATCTTGTTTGTATTGGAATCAAAGACCACATAGTTTGTTGTTGAAGACCCACACATATCGAGTCCCTAAATGGTATTTATTATAAGGTATTATAGACCTTTGAGATTATAGGTTTGGGTTTACTCATGTTAAGGATATCCCATGTAAAGGGACCATGATGGGATGCTTTAACTCAGGGTGGTTTGACCACTTAACTCATAGTTTATTCCTGAAGAGGATACCTCGATTAAAGGAATTATGATTATGTAATATTACTAAGGAGGATGAAAATTGAGTTCGAACCATTTTGGGTTTCCTATGTATCCAAGTTAATAGTAATCATAGCTCTCATAGTTCAGTCCATTAGGTGGATTGTGTGGATGTTGTGATCATTACAAACTCTAAGACCACATGAGTCATGATCAGTCTGAGAAACAATAGGATGTGAAAGATTCAACAAACCACAAATATTCCTTCCTTCAAAGTTGGAAGAGGCCAAGGATGTGGAAAAAGAGGTTGGGGTTATGGAACTTCCTTCTCTTCACTTTACACTGGATGAGAGTCCAAGGTAAGGAAGGAATGAAGGTGAAGGATGTAGAGAGGAGAAAGATTGAAAAATTATACATAAAATGTTATGAGATTACACTAATATGGTTACCCTTTTATTGGTCTTGGAATAGAAGGGATACTATTACATTTTCAAAGTGAAAAGAAAGTGTGATCCTTACCCTCCCAACCAGGTACCGGGGGATTTGGGTTTTTGAGATGAGAAGGGGATGAAAGTATAACATCCCTCCATTTTAAAACATAAACTTTCATTACATTACACAAAACTGAGGATCTTTAAGGTCTAGTGTCTTGGAAACCAGGAACATAATACATGAAAACAACATAAAACATTCTTCTTAAACACTTGAAAGGCTTCTCCTTAAGTTCATCCTAGGTTCATTACTGCATCTCATAACCTGGGGACATACATCAAAAGAAAGGGTGAGCAGAAGGCCCAGTAAGGGAAACAAGAGAAACATTTTACATTTGAACATGAGATACTTCAATAAGGACATGAAAAGAACATTAAGGCAGGAGAAAGAAATCATGAGGCATTTCATAATAAATATAACATTTTCCATAACTTGAAGATGTGTCTACATCATTTAACATAGACAATCATGAACATATCACCAAGGTCCATCCCCAAAGTGTCATTTGAAAATTACCAAGGTTATTCACCAAGGTATCGTGAAAATTTTAATCTCTAGTAGTTACATCATTACCCAATGCATTGGAGCGCTATCAGGGAGCACCCTTAAATTTTCCTTTATTATCATGTGAGCCACATATATCATCATCAAACATTTCATAAATAACCCACATAGCATAAAATAAATGGGTTTCATTTCATAATCATAACGTTTTAAAAACTGCTTTAAATGCATGATCTTTATGTCACTTTAAACCCACGGAAAGGGAAAGCGGGTCTCATGTATGTAAATCCCAGAATTTAAAATGGAACATTTTGATATATATGTGAATACCCTTGTTGAAATAAGAGCTTTGAGTATTCACTTTATAACATAAAATAATTTTGAGAAAAGAGAGAGGCATTTTGAGACGAAAATTCTGCAGCATAACGGCTATGTGACAAGGTTTTAGAAAACATTGAAAAGAGAGGGGACATGGGTCACCCACTCATAAATGATCCATAAAACAGTAGGGTGACAGAATAAGAAGTATATATGGACATGGTAATGAAATTTGAAGGACATACCATTTGAAATGAAAAACATGGAAGGAAAAAAATTAGATTTCTTTTATGAAAATTCGGCAGCCTAACGGCGTCACTTAAACTTCAATAAAAATGAATTGACAAGATCAAATAGGGTCTCTCATAATATGATCATAAGATATCAGTATGATAGATATAGATATCATACCCCATCATAAAAAGGAACTTGAAAGACTTGAAATGAAAATCGAACTTGAAAATGAGAAGGGTGAAAGAATCCCTTAAAAATTCGGCAGCCTAACGACGTCACTTAAACTTTCATAAAACGAAATGATAAGAGTAAGAGGGGATATATCATCATATAAACATGAAAAGGGAAATAAGAGTAATATAAAGGAACTCCCTCTCACATAAGAACATGGAGCATAAATGGAATGACATAAAAGGGATTACATGAAAAGAAAGAGAGAGGTCGGATCCCTTACCTTAAAACGTGACTCTTGAAACTCAGAGGTTTGGACCTTGAGGGCTTGGGGGAACCTTGGGAGGACTCCTTGGGAGGTAAGGAGACCAGAACTTTGTTGGGGGAGAGTTGGGAGTGAAAACTAAAGGAGTAAAGGGTGGGTATTTATAGGGAAAGTGAGGGGACAAGGCAATAATGGCCAAGGGACACCTCACTAGTGGTTTTGGAAAAACCATGGGCTTACCCATGGTTTTTGCCCATGGTATTGGCCACTTGGGACACCT
This sequence comes from Viscum album, assembly GCA_963277665.1. Lineage (NCBI taxonomy): Eukaryota > Viridiplantae > Streptophyta > Magnoliopsida > Santalales > Viscaceae > Viscum > Viscum album. Next base: position 210,922,615 of record OY728153.1, on the reverse strand, counting down.
CATACCTTATCTTAATATTCATAATTCGACCATATTGAATATATACTTAATACATCATTTAATGATGTCATTAAACACCCATAACTTAAAAACTATATTTTCACTATTCATCAAAAATCCAACTTTCTCAGAATAATCCCAAAATTTCACCTTAACCAAATATCAATGCTCTGATTTCAAAAATAAAATCCATTTTATAAAAATAAATTTCTTAAATATTTTTAATTTAATTTTTAAATAAAAACACTATTCATCGAAAATTCATTTTTTTCAGAAAAATCCCCAAAAATTACCTTAACATAATATCGATGCTCTGAGTTCAAAAATAAAGTCCTTTTTATAAAAATAATTTTCTAATTATTTTAAATTAAATTCTTAATTAAAAAACATTATTCATCCGAAAAAAATAATACTTGACTAATAATTTATGAAACCGTTATTTACCCATTTTATTGAATCTCATTACTTAAGCTAGGTGTCCCAATTATATTAAAACTTTCTTTGAGTGAAATTACTAATCCATTTGGTCACTTACTAATCTTAAGCGTAAAATCACTATTCATAATTTACTATTCATCAAAAATTAATTTGATCTTATTAGACTCCAAATTCTTTACTGAACACTTTTGTAGAAGACTATTTTTTGAAAATCATTACACATCATTAGTTATTTAGGGTTTTCATAAATATTTTAAAATATCCCTTTTTCAAAAATTCATCAATAAAATATATCCTAAAATTATCCGGACAAATGAAAATCCACAAACATCACTAAAGGAAGATATCTCAATTTATTCACCCGAAAGGATTACACAAGGAAGCTAGGGTCTCGTCACATAGCCCCTTATAACACCGGCATAAGACCTAAGTGTAAGGTGTGCTATGGTGAGAGAATCTGGGGGAGGCTCAGATAACATTGCCCTAGTAGTAATCTCTACAAACTTTAACTTCTCCCGTAGGCGTTTCCGTTCAAGCTTGACACGCTGGAGTTCGGCTTGGGCTTGGTCCAAAGCGAAGCCCACAGATGCTACCTCCTTCCCAAGCTCTGATAAGTGGGCTTCATAAGGGTCGAGTCTACTGGATGAAGCCATCGACTCCTCTTTCTGCATTAACCATTAACATCTTATTAAATAATTAAGAGTATGTTAATATACTACTCAAAAAGATTGGGTCGTTACATTCTTCCCCCCTTAAGAAATTTCGTCCCCGAAATTTACATTTGAGGCCTAGTCGAAAAGGTGAGGGTACTTTTGCTTCATTGTTTCCTCAGGCTCCCAAGTCGCTTCTTCATATTTATGATTCCTCCACAACACTTTCACAAGGTGGGTAGTCTTGTTTCGTAGGACCTTGTCTCTACGGTCCAAGATCTCCACAGGCTGCTCCTCATAAGAGAGTTCATGTTCCAGTTGTACCACCTCTGGGTTCAGTACATGCGAAGGGTCGGGTATGTACTTCCTCAAGAGAGATACATGGAAGACATCATGAACTTGAGCTAGGTTCGGTGGAAGTGCTAGACGATAGGCCACTGCTCCTATGCGATCAAGGATTTCATAGGGGCCAATGTACCTAGGGCTGAGCTTCCCTTTCATCCCAAACCGCATGACTCTCTTCCATGGAGAAATTCGAAGGAAGACTTTGTCGCCAACACCAAACTCCAAGTCCCTTCGACGATTGTCAGCATAGCTCTTCTGCCGACTTTGAGTAGATTTTATGTGTTGTTGGATGGAATGAACCTGTTTTGTCATTTCTTGCACAAGATCAGGCCCAAGAAGCTTTCTCTCACCAGTTTCATCCCAACAAGTAGAAGTTCTACATCACTTTCCATATAGAGCTTCATAGGGTGCCATCTGAATACTCGAATGGAAGTTGTTGTTGTAGGAGAACTCAACTAATGGGAGGTGTTGATCCCATCCACCTTTAAATTCCATTGAGCATAATCTGAGCTTGTCTTCGAGTGTCTGAATAGTCCTTTCAGATTGGCCATCAGTTTGAGGATGATAGGCGGTACTAAAATTCAATTCAGTATTTAGAGCATGTTGAAGACTTCTCCAGAATATTGATGTGAATCTAGGGTCACGATCAGATACGATGGATAGTGGTACCCCATACAGCCTTACCACTTCCTTCACGTATATCTTGAAAAGCTGATCCAGAGAGAAATCTTCCCGAATAGAGATAAAATGGGTTGTCTTGGTGAGACGGTCCACAATAACCCATATCGCATTGTTTCCTTTAGATGTTTTCGGGAGACCAATTACAAAGTCCATAGTGATATTATCCCACTTCCATACTGGTATGGGTAGAGGTTGTAATACCCCCTTAGGAAGTTGTCGTTCTGCCTTTACTTGCTGACACACCAGGCACCTTGTAGTGTAATCAGCAATCTCCCTCTTCATGTTATCCCACCAATAATGATCACGAAGGTCTTTATACATCTTAGTGCTTCCCGGATGTATAGAGAAAGTAGAGCTATGAGCTTCATCCATCAGTTATTTCTTTATCTCCGGAATAGATGGAACACATAGTCTTGTACGAAATTTCAATACACCTTCTTGATCAATATTGAAATCAGGGAACTTCCCATCCTTTACAGCCTCGAACTTCTCCTGCAGCAATGGATCTTCTTTTTGAGCCTTCTTGATCTTCTCTAGTAATGAAGGTTGAGAAATCATTTGGGATAGGGTTGATGATGTCCCTTTCCTTATAATTCCCATGTCCAGTTTTACTAGATCTTTAATCAAGGGATCTCCTAAGATCCTCATTGTTGCCAGAACAACAGGATCTTTCCTGCTTAACGCATCTGCGACTTTGTTTGCTCTTCCAGGGTGATAATGAATTGAACAATCATAGTCTTTAATAAGCTCCAACCATCTCCTTTGTCTCGTGTTCAATTCTTTCTGTGTGAAAATATACTTTAGACTTTGGTGGTCAGTGTATATATCACATTTCTCCCCATAAAGATAGTGCCTCCATATCTTTAGAGAAAAAACAACTGCCGCCAGCTCTAGATCATGCGTAGGATAATTCTGCTCATGAATCTTCAACTGTCGAGATGCATAAGCAATGACCTTGTCATTTTTTATGAGGACGCACCCAAGCCCTTTTAGAGATGCATCGCTAAAAATAACGAATCCTTCTCCGATAGAGGGTAGTGTTAACACAGGTGCAGTAAACAATCTCTTCTTCAGCTCTTGGAAACTTTCCTCGCATTCCTTTGTCCAGATAAACTTAACCCCTTTTCGAGTCAACTTGGTTAGTGGATTAGAAAGTTGTGAAAAGTTTTTCACAAACCTCCTATAATATCCCGCTAAACCAAGGAAACTACGAATCTCAGTTACTATTGTGGGTTGAGGCCACTCCTCCATAACCATTGTCTTTACAGGGTCAACAGAGATTCCATCATTGGTTACGATGTGCCCCAAGAAAGCCACTTGTTGTAACCAAAACTCACACTTGCTGAACTTCCCAAAGAGACTCTCCTTCCGTAGAGTTTTCAGAATAACCCTCAGATGATCTTCATGCTCCTCACGACTTTTTGAATATATCAAAATATCATCAATAAAAACTACCACAAAGTTATCAAGGTAGTCCTTAAAGACTCTATTCATCAAATCCATGAAAATAGCAGGAGCATTAGTCAAGAAGAAAGGCATAATAGTAAACTCATAATGCCCATATCTTGATCGAAAGGCAGTCTTTGGAATATCTTCCTTCTTCACCCTCAGTTGATGATAACCAGATCGAAGGTCAATCTTAGAGAAGAATTGAGCCCCACAAAGTTGGTCAAATAAATCATCAATTCTTTGAAGAGGATATCTGTTCTTCACTGTGATCCCGTTCAGTTCTCTATAATCAATGCATAGCCGCATTGATCCATCCTTCTTCTTCACAAAGAGAACTGGTGCTCCCCAAGGAGACACACTTGGTCGGATAAACCCCTTCTCCAACAAGTCTTGGAGTTGTTTCTTTAACTCTTCTAACTCCACATTTGCCATTCTATACAGAGTCTTTGATATCGGTTGAGACCCAGGTACGAGTTCAATGGAGAACTCTACCTCTCTTTCTGGGGGAGGTCCAGGTAACTCATCAGGAAATACATCCATGTATTCTTGAACAATCGGAACATCTTCAATTTGTATACTCCCTTTCCCTTCTTCCTCATCACTGATTAACTCCATAAAGAAAGCTATATGAGGTGCTTCTAGATAGCGATCAGTTCGGGATATCTCTCCTTGGAAGATAACTGTAGGTCGTTCATTCAAGACTACTGAGATTTCCTTACTTCTGTATTTGATCTTAGAATTATACTTTGAGAGCCAGTCCATCCCTAGTATAATGTCGAATTCCATCATGGTAATGACTACTATATTTGCAATAAGATTGTTCTCACCAAAGTAAACACTAGAGTCTCTAAACACTGTTGATGCATGGATAATCCCACTTGGAGTCTGGACTGACAACTCTACCTCTAGAAGTTCGGGGATTGATTCTATATTCCTTGCAAACTTGGAGGAAATAAAGGAATGCGTAGAACCCGAATCAAATAAAGTACTTGCTAGTTTTGAGAGAACAACAAGAGTACCTGCTACCACATTGTTCGGAACTTCAACTCCAGTTGTTGTGATAGCGAAAGCACGACCTTGCTCCCCTGGCCTCTGCTGAGGTTGATCGTGATTCCCCTCCACCACCCTCGGATTTGGAAATTGATTAGCAAACTGACCAAGCTGTCCACACTTGAAGCATGTGACTTCGGGTAGGGCCAGAACCATCTTTCCTCTGTCATTAGTGTTGGGAAGTTGAGGCTTCACATCACTACGACAATTCCGAGAAATATGGCCTTCTTTTCCACACCTATATCACTTACCACTTCCGATCAAGCAGTACCCCGAATTCTTCTTCCCACATTTATTGCATATGGCAAGTTGCATATGCTTTCCACCTCTTTCCTGATAAAAACTTCTTCCCAGCCTTGGTTCTAGAGTTCTCTTCTTCTCATTAGATTTGTGAGACCACTGTGTCTCCCCAAACTCTAGTTCAACTTTCATAGCACTTCGAACAATTTCTTCATAGCTATCATAGTCCGTGTTGGCTAGATTCATCCGTAGATGAGGTCGTAGTCCACCAAAGAATCTATCAACCTTCCCATTAGGGTCCATGACGAAGCTTGAGGAATAACGGGAAAGCCTTGTGAAGTTCATCTCGTAGGTTCCAACTGATTCATTCTCCTTTTGCTTCAGCTCGAGAAATTCTTTCTCCATTCTAGTTCTCATCGAACGAGGGAAATACTTATTAAAGAATATTCCCTGAAACTCTTCCCACTCTATAGCTTCCATCTCTCCTCGTGGCTTCGTGTTTTTGATCAGTGACCGCTACTGATTAGCTTCTCCCTCTAGGCGGTAAACAGCAAGGGTGACTTTTTCTTGTTCCGAACAATGAAGTACAGAAAAGATCTTTTCAATGGAGCAGATCCATTGTTCCGAAACCAATGGGTCAGTAGATCCACTGAATGTTGGTGGTCTTTGACGCATGAAGGACTCAACAGAAAGTTGTTCCCTTCGTGGTGAGGTCGGCCTCTCAGCTTGATTCAAGTTATTACTCATAACTTCAGTCAGTTGGTTCATCATTCGCATTAATGTTTCCATTCCGTCTTCCATCGGAGGGTCGTCAGCACATGGTGCATTGCGGTCACTATCTGCACAGTTCCTCCTATTGCCCGCCATTTTCTAAAAGAATAAAACCTTAGTGAGAAACTTATTTTTTTTATGAATCTTTTAACTAAGACTTCATGCTTAGACAATTACACTTTTCTATAATTCCTTCATAATGATTCATAAAAATCTTGTGATTAACCAAACATATCCCCCGGGAGTGTCGTAACCAAGAGTGCAGCAAGGCTCGTTATCATGCACCAGTTCCCGTTTGAGTCTAGCTCAAAGCGGTGTTTTCGGATTTTACCCCTATGTACATCTGTGCCAGAGCCGCCTCTACCTGCTCGTATCCAGACAGGGATGTATCTGTTTGATAAACCACTTACTCAATACTTACCAAAATACAAGGAAGTTTTCCTATTTTTAAACTTTTCTATAGGGATCTTCCTAATGTTTTTATATCCTAATTTCCACAAATAACTAAACCATCCTTTGATACCAACTATAACATCCCGCCATTTTAAAACATAAACTTTCATTACATTACACAAAACTGAGGATCTTTAAGGTCTAGTGTCTTGGAAACCAAGAACATAATACATGAAAACAACATAAAACATTATTCTTAAACACTTGAAAGGCTTATCCTTAAGTTCATCCTAGGTTCATTACTGCATCCCATAACCTGGGGACATACATCAAAAGAAAGGGTGAGCAGAAGGCCCAGTAAGGGAAACAAGAGGAACATTTTACATGTGAACTTGAGATACTTCAATAAGGACATGAAAGGAACTTTAAGGCAGGAGAAAGAAATCAGGAGGAATTTCATAATAAAAATAACATTTTCCATAACTTGAAGATGTGGCTACATCATTTAACATAGACAATCATGAACATATCACCAAGGTCCATCCCCAAGGGGTCATTTGAAAATTACCAAGGTTATTCACCAAGGTATCGTGAAAATTGTAATCTCTAGTGGTTACATCATTAACCAATGCATTGGAGCGCTATCAGGGCACACCCATAAATTTGCCTTTATTATCATGTGAGCCACATATATCATCATAAAACATTTCATAAATAACCCACATAGCATAAAATAAATGGGTTTCATTTCATAATCATACCGTTTTAAAAACTGCTTTAAAGGCATGATCCTTATGTCACTTTAAACCCACGGAAAGGGAAAGAGGGTCTCATGTATGTAAATCCCAGAATTTAAAATGGAACACTTTGATATATATGTGAATACCCTTGTAGAAATAAGAGCTTTGAGTATTCACTTTATAACATAAAATAATTTTGAGAAAAGAGAGAGGCATTTTGAGACGAAAATTCTGCAGCATAACGGCTATGTGACAAGGTTTTAGAAAACATTGAAAAGAGAGGGGACATGGGTCACCCACTCATAAATGATCCATAAAACAGTAGGGTGACAGAATAATAAGGATATATGGACATGGTAATGAAATTTGAAGGACATACCATTTGAAATGAATAACATGGAAGGAAAAAAATTAGATTTCTTTTATTAAAATTTGGCAGCCTAACGGCGTCACTTAAACTTCCATAAAAATGAATTGACAAGATCAAATAGGGTCTCTCATAATATGATCATAAGAGATAAGTATGATAGATATAGAGATCATACCCCATCATAAAAAGGAACTTGAAAGACTTGAAATGAAAATCGAACTTGAAAAATGAGAAGGGTGAAAGAATCCCTTAAAAATTCGGCAGCCTAACGGCGTCACTTAAACTTTCATAAAACGAAATGATGAGAGTAAGAGGGGATATATCATCATATAAACATGAAAAGGGAAGTAAGAGGAATATAAAAGAACTCCCTCTCACATAAGAACACGGAGCATAAAAGGAATGACATAAAAGGGATTACATGAAAAGAAAGAGAGAGGTCGGATCCCTTACCTTAAAACGTGACTCTTGAAACTCAAAGGTTTGGACCTTGAGGGCTTGGGGGCACCTTGGGAGGACTCATTGGGAGGTAAGGAGACCAGAACATCGTTGGGTGAGAGTTGGGAGTGAAAACTAAAGGAGGAAAGGGTGGGTATTTAAAGGGAAAGTGAGGGGACAAGGCAATAATGGCCAAGGGACACCTCACTAGTGGTTTTGGAAAAACCATGGGCTTGAACATGGTATTTGCCCATGGTATTGGCCACTTGGGACACCTCATACCTTATCTTACTATTCATAATTCGACCATATTGAATATATACTTAATACATCATTTAATGATGTCATTAAACACCCAAAATTTAAAAACTATATTTTCACTATTCATCAAAAATCCAACTTTCTCAGAATAATCCCAAAATTTCACCTTAACCAAATATCAAGGCTCTGATTTCAAAAATGAAATCCATTTTATAAAAATAATTTTCTAAATATTTTTAATTTAATTTTTAAATAAAAACACTATTCATCGAAAATTCATTTTTTTTCAGAAAAATCCCCAAAAATTACCTTAACATAATATCGATGCTCTGAGTTCAAAAATAAAGTCCTTTTTATAAAAATAATTTTCTAATTATTTTTAATTAAATTTTTAATTAAAAAACACTATTCATCCGAAAAAAATAATACTTGACTAATATTTTATGAAACCGTTATTTACCCATTTTATTGAATCACATTACTTAAGCTAGGTGTCCAAATTATATTAAAACTTTCATTGAGTGAAATTACTAATCCATTTGGTCACATTACTAATCCTAAGCATAAAATCACTATTCATAATTTACTATTCATCAAAAATTAAGTTGATCTTATTAGACTCGAAATTCCTTACTGAACACTTTTGTAGAAGACCATTTTTTGAAAATCATTACACATCATTGGTTATTTAGGGTTTTCATAAATATTTTAAAATATCCCTTTTTAAAAAATTCATCAATAAAATATTTCCTAAAATTATCCGGACAAAAGAAAATCCACAAACATCACTAAAGGAAGATATCTCAATTTATTCACCCGAAAGGATTACACAAGGAATCTAGGGTCTCGTCACATAGCCCCTTATAACACCGACATAATACCTAAGTGTAAGGTGTGCTATGGTGAGAGAATCTGAGGGAGGCTCAGATAACATTGCCCTAGTAGTAATCTCTACTAACTTTAACTTCTCCCGTAGGCGTTTCCGTTCAAGCTTGACACGCTGGAGTTCGGCTTGGGCTTGGTCCAAAGCGAAGCCCACAGATGCTACCTCCTTCCCAAGCTCTGATAAGTGGGCTTCATAAGGGTCGAGTATACTGGATGAAGCCATCGACTCCTCTTTCTGCATTAACCATTAACATCTTATTAAATCATTAAGAGTAAGTTAATATACTACTCAAAAAGATTGGGTCGTTACAGAAAGAAGGTTATCCATGAAATCCAAAACTGGGAACTCCAAAACACTATCCCTAGGGTAAGGGTCCATGTGACCATAGATATTAAAATCTATAGACTCTTCAATGATCCTTACCCTCATATAGGATAAGTTTGGGAAACCTCTGCTTGTAGAAATCCAAAACCAAATGGGAGACACTCTGATCTACATATCCGTAAGGTTATGTAAATTAGATTATCTTGGTGGATTTTTCAACATGGTACCTTTTAGTAAATGGAGTTAGTGAAGGAGAATAATTTCCATGAGTGGCTTTGAATAAGGATTCATGAAATACTCACGTAGGCTGAAGGGGTGTGGTGAACTAAGGAGGACCACACAGGGGGTACACTGTGCAAGCGTTCTCTACACAAGTAGACTTGGGAAAATTGGTTTCACCATATGTGATGAACAAACTTGATGACTACACTTGAGTGAATCTCTTTTCAAGCCTTCAAGTCTCTCTATAGGAATTCCCAGAAGTAATTCATGTGACTTCATGTTTGAAGAAATGGGAGTGTGCTAGTCATCTTAAATCCGAGGGGTTGGATGAATGAGTTGCACAAGTGTTATTTATTTTTAACAATAAATGGAATTAAGTCTCATTACACCCCATTTTATTTCCTCGTTTATGGTTTTAGGAAACTACCTTGGAGGTTTCAAGGAACTTTGGAGAAGTACTACAGAGATCAGAGAAACAATTGTCCTTTGGAGAAATTATTCTATAAAAATGAAGGACTTAAGGGTTTATTTATAGGAAATTATAAGACCTTGGGTGAAGGTGACTGGTCACAAAATTGGGGTGGCATGCAAGTGATTTCATTCCGATGGTGATTAGAGATACCTTGGGTGAACCACTTTTTAAGGCTTTGCAAATCTTGTATTTCTTTACGTACCTTCTCCTTGATTTTCTAAGGAATTTCCCTTTTTCAATTTTTCATCCATGTGATGAAATGGATTTTCAAAAAAATTAACCTCTCAATATTGTATCCAAAATTAAAATAGGGTCTAATCTTGTGGTAAAAAGATATGAAAAAGATAGATGGAATGTGAAAGTTTTCACACTATGATGTTTTTTCTGGTCTTCTACACAATCCGATTGCCTACATATACTTCCTCATCTATAAATAGGCCCTTCACATTAGTGAAAGACTCTCTCAATACATAAATTTGAGCTCCCCACATGAAATACATTTCTATGTAGACGTTTTTCTTTCATTATCAAATTTTCAACATGTATTCATGTGATACAATTGCACGCCACATATTGAGTTATAGACTTGCACATTGAAATTTTACTTGAACACCATAATACTTTTGTCAAATTTCCCTTATTTTTCTGAAATCATTCAAAATGAAACTAATCTAAATATAAATTTGATAATTATTTTTAGGTTCAATGGATCCTAACAAGATCATAACTTATGATGAACTTGCTAGAAAGTGAACTAATAAGATGATGAAAATCATAAGGCCTCATTACTACGACATTTGTGATACCACCCTTCCTAGTACAGTAGGGTATCTAAAGAATTTTTACCATTATTTTATGAATATAATTTATCTACCACTATGGTTATGATAGTCTATGGGAAGTACCCATGCTATATCTAAAGAATTATCTCCCGACCTCTTAGTTTCAAGACAACAAGGTCTTCTCATCTGCCAAAATTTCTATTGTGGGAACATATATTAATATTGGTATAGTATCCATAGCCTCTATTTTGCATCACAGCCCATTTTCTCTATATTTGAATCCACACATAGTTTGACTTAAGTAGCACTTATATTCATCCATTTTCTAATATTCATAAATAGATCAATCAAATGACTGGAAGAAAAGTTTGGACTTTTTCCCATGAGGGGGTGTTAATCCCACCTTGATGTCGGTGTACTGGGTATGATATTCATTTTTATAGTCAAGAAGGATCTAGAATGTGTCAGTATTTATGAGTTTGTATAGGTAAGGAAAACCTACATGTGTAAGAATGACAATTTTCTGCTAGATTTTCAAAGCTGGTGGAGTCCACAGATTAATTCTTTACATTTGACACATGGAGAAGTGGGCATTAGTTTTTAGGACATCCACAAGATCTTTGGGGATCTGATCCTTAGAGATATTTATAATTAATTCATTCCTCTAATGGATTCATGGAATGATATAGATACCATACCATCTTTAGCGCATGAGCTACTGAAAATAACCCAAAAAATCAACCAGGAAAATCTTCACCCAAGAGGGGATTTTCATCTGAATATGTGGATGGAAAGTTTCTTCAAGGAGAAAGGGAAGTCCCCATGTACAAAAGCCCAACGATATATCCCATGTTAGTAAAGATAATTGAACCTTACACCTTCTAGATAATGCTATAAAAATGAGTTTTTGACAAGTGGGGATATGAAATCAACCCTAAAATTCCTTCAAAGAAACGTCTTGCAGGTTTCATTTCCATTTGTATTAGAATTTACCTGTTGCCTGTTCATGATTCCAAATGTGGTATAAGGCATTGAAATTATTTTTTAGTGTCCATACTGGAAGATAGAAAAATAGTGTGTATGGAAAAAATTATTTTGGAAAGGATCTATAAGAGTTTGTTTAACATTAATATAGGTAAGGATCCTTTTAGAATTTGATGAGAATTATAGGTTTTGTGGGTATGGATTGCAACTCATTTCTAGACATATGCTATGTAGAGTGGGATCCAGGTCCTTGAGAAATAATTCTGACCATTCATTCAGGATGTTTCCAGTATTCTTCCATTTTCCTTGACACCTTGTGACATTTAGTCAAGGTTGATTTTTTTCAAGTATTTTAACTTAATTCCTTATGGTAATCCTACCATAGGAAGGTATGTTTTTTATGGGACTACTTGCATTGCTCGGAGGTCATATATGATCGCTTGTAGGGATGGTTTATTAGAAAACAGGATTGGTGGTAAAATCATACGTGACTCCTATTCTCATTTTCGATTTTCATGCCAATTAAACTAGTTACAAAAACCTATTGTATCCTCTTATGTTCACGTTAGACTAGAACATCATTAGATGGTGGCTTGATAGCAATGGTTGCTTGTGGTCATGGAAAATACCTTGTAAGTGATCAATCTACTAGTGGATGACGTACAAAGAAGATTGGCTATCTGGTATGATGATGCTTAGGTTGCATCATATGTTGAATGGGTGATAAAAATTGATTTTCACTAGGTTGGAGTGAAGAGGATGAGTGGGACAAAACCCTATCATTTAGAATATTCTTTATATCCTTCAGATCCAGATTCATCAGAGTGGGAGGTCATGGATGACGTGGCTCCTAGATTGATAAAGTAACATCATGAAAGATATAATCCTCCTAACAGAATCAAGAGGGCCACACTATGATCACCAACTATGGCTGCACCTAGGCGGTCTAGTCAACATAGACAATAATATAATTGTGTTCCATTTCCTCATAAACCATATTTAATAGTAAGAATTGGGAATCTCATAAATTCTAAAGCCATGATACCATCCTTACAATAAGAAGTTATGTATTCTAAATATGTATAACCAGAGACTCTTCAAATGAGGCATAATTTGTCTCCTGATGCCAAAACGTTGTGGGATCTTCTATATGAGGGGTTGTGTATTTCGTGGACAATAGATCATAAAGCCTCGTATAATATTTGGTTTGAGGATAATTCAGCTGAAGTGGGAATTTTTATTTGGGGGTTAGATATTCTCATGTATTTAACAGATGATCTTGTCCCCACCACAACGTGGGTGAAGGACATGAAAGAACATGGTGTCATAGAAGATATTGACCATTCATCTCATCAGGAATGGTGTGATTTTATTGATCCTAAAGATTTAATTTCTATTATTCTAAAACTTTTTTTCTTTACCATTAAATTTTTTCCATATAATTATTTCTCATGTAAAATACCATTTTAATTTATAGTTGGATGATGAAAATTCAACTGAAGTACGATCATCAAAATGTTTCCCTATTGTCAATATGATCTGGGTTATATAATCACCCTCCAAATTAGGAGAAATATCTCTAGGATGACATGCCATGGAAGATGAGATGGGAAGATACTTTCTAGTGGTAATACATGGTTTTTTCAGAGAGGTCAGTGTTATCCCTCCTTTGAAAAAGACAAATAAGAAAGAACATCGTAGGGTGAAATATGTGGAAAAATTCTTTTTTAGAATTGGTAGGTCTTCCTCACATAAATAATTTTAGATTTATATAGGTAAATTGTTTAAACTTCTTGTAATTATAGTAATTCCATCTATTTGTTCCCTTAAGAAAGTTAAAAATGGACCTTCGAGAACTGAGGAGGGAAATTAAACCATGTGCATATTTCTATATATGAAATGACCTCTTTGTTTAAAGAGGAATATAGGCCAGATAAAACATAATATGTTCATGAAACCACTCATATTAGTACTATCAAGAGAAAGGAGGCATCTAGTATATCAAATATTTTTCATAAGACACTATATACCGACAATTATATTCCATTTTTTTAATATTTATTGTTTGTTGCATGCACTAAAAAATCCTACGAAAATTGATGTTGACCATGTGGATGTCACTAATTATGTTGTTCAGGTTCTAAATTCATTGAAGGAGGGTCACAATAAAACCACTCTAAGTGTTCCCATGGGTTAGATTAACACGGGGCTATGGATGTCAATAGAATCCATGATGAATATTTGAATTTCATTTGATGAAATACTAGAACACACTAATATTATTACTTATTTAGAAGAACATGGGTCACTCTATATAGAACTAAATGGATGTGAGTATTTGTTTCCCATCCAATTAATCTTCATATGAATGATTCTTTAGTCATTATTGGTTAGAATCTGCAACCCCATATAAGGAAACTGCAACAATTATGATACATGGAGAGGGTGATGAAATCACTCCTGATCCTACTATTGTGGAAGAGTTGGCTCAGGTGAACCTTGAAGTGGGAGGATTTAATTAATCTCATCTGGCAAGTCTTGGTTAGACCCATGGGAGTCTCCTTTAACGAGAAGTGACCACCCTAGCTATATACTCTATTAATTCAAGGGAAGAATCTTCTCAAGATGTAGATCTGTTGCTGGGTATGGGTCACAAAATATTGTGATTATTCTCATTCTTGATTCTCAATTGAAGATAATAATGATTTTACTTCATCATTTAGGATTATTAGCTTCCATGGATACATCTGAGGGTGAAACTTCCACTTCAACTTGACCAACATCGGGTGCAAATGAATCCAATGTTAGGAAAAGAACATGGCACTTCTTGAGTTCATTAATCCTGGAGTATATCCCTCCTTATTATAGTGACTCTAAGACGGATCTAAAGTTGTATAATTTTCTACATATTTCATGTTGAAAATCTTAGAGATATATATGGAAGATAATCTCTGAGGTTTCCCTTGAGTAGCTGCATAAATGAATCTTGCGGCTTTCAACTCTGTTCAGTATATTAGGATTCAGTGGATTAAAATATTGTCAAGTTCACACTAAAATAAAGGAGAATATTCATTGGAGGGAGTAATAGAATATGCTTCATTAGTACCTTATAAAGTCCAAATATCCCTATAATGTTAATTATTTTTTATCTGCAATATCCAAGGAAGAGGCCAACCATAATGAAAAATTGAAAAAGTTCAGATAGAAAATCAAGGAGATACCAATTGAAGTGTCATACCTTCAGCAAGAGTTGGAAACTGCTCAAACGGTACTTGAAGAAGTTCATAAATCATTATAAGAAGCTCAATTTTAAAGATCCAGTGCCATTATGACTTTCAAGGAAGCACTTCATCAAGATGTGGATACTGGGTCTGGTCAATAGACTGAACTTCAACAGGCTGCTAATGGGGCTCAAGAGGTTGTTCAACAAACAAAATGTTTTATTGAAGGCATTTTTAAATATATGACAGATATACTCTAATTTTTGTATGTTCCTCTAAGGTGTTTTTTCTCATAAATGAAAATAATTTTTTTCTAATCATCTATGTCTCTATACCTTCATTTTTATTATACTCATAATGTTGCAACTGATTTTCATAGCATTATATATTCAAGATAGCTATTCATAATTACAATGATTGGGATGGGGTTCTCTAGTTTTTCCCTAATCCAATAGGACTAGTAAACGCAATTTGACTATTACTAGGGTTGTATCGACAACCCTAAAAATTTTGTGACATTTGTGTTATAACCCAATGAGGCTTAGTTGGTGAGACTTATCTTTTTCCTAAACAATCCTTTTTTGAGTTTTTAGCCTAACAATATTTGTGAATTTTTTGTTTTTTTTATTTACATTGTCTGAACCACCCATAGTGTAGGTCTAGCGAGCTGAGACTCGACTTTTATTCAGAGTTCCCTTTATAGGTTTTCAATCCCGCGAGTATTGTGTCTCATTTTGTAGGTATTTTTAAGTCATCCATCTCAAAATAAAAGGCCTAGTATTTTATGTCGGACAAGTTTAACCATGAATTTTGAAATTATAACCTAATAAAGGCTTGATGGAAAATATTTTTCTGATATTCATTAGATATTTTCAAGGGGAATCTTGAGACAATTTTGGTGATTTTAAAATCCAAACATGGTATTCATAAATAGAGAAGGTATCTCTTGAGAATGAAGATACCACTGGTATGAAACCTCATTATGGGGGATATTTTATGCAAGGTGAATTGGGGCACATACTACATAGCCAAATAGTGGTATCTTTAGGCTAACAGATGCATTATATGGGTTAATTAATCAAATCCAACTGGGGACATGTACTTCATATTCTGGAAAAGTAGTTTTAAAAAATTATAATATTCATTTACTAATGAAAAAAGAAAGTTTAAGATTTAGATGTCTCAAAACCATAGTTGGTGGCTTCACCAAGGAATGATGAATGAGAATAAACGAATTAACCGTACTGACTAAGGAGATGAATGAGAATCCACTCCTACAAGAATATCTTACGTGAAGGAGGGTACATTTAGTTATAAATGGGATTTCTTATATTATTCCATGAAGTTTAAAGCCATGCAGCGAGGACATTAGGGGGATGTGCAGTTAAAAGTCTTCTACCAAAGACATTAGTTGGTTGTGAAGTTTAAAGTCATGGAGTAAGAACATTTGGGGGTTGTTCAGTTTAAATTCGTGTATTAAGGACATTATGGGGGCTATAATTTATGGTCATTATATTTCAATGAATTTTTTATGATCCTATGATTCATGGAAATATGTATGGAAATATGATGCTATATTTATATATGGAAGGAGTAAATTATAAGCTGTGATTTTGGGATTTCTATATCCAATGGATGGTATGGGAAAAAGGCATGGCGACATTAGAGGATGTCTCACCTGAGAAAGATATTACCACTGGTTGAAAACCCCATAAAGAGGGATGTTTTATGCAATGCCTGTTAGGGAACCTACTGCATAAAAGAATAGTGGCATCCTTTAGGCTGAAAAACCTATTATGGGGGAGACATATACAAGGCCAACTAGGGTACTTACTAAAAGGTCAAGAAAAAATATCTCTTAAGACTCCTGGAATTATATCGCAAAAAAGCCACAAAAAGTTTATGGAGAATCATATTTTCCCAAGCATAGATGTTGGTTTTTATATAATGTGCCTGAATAATGAAGGAGTATTTCAATTCATAATTTCCAAAGAATCGGGGAAATAGATTCTCTATATAGGTATGACCCAATCGTAGGAAGTATGGTGCCACAGTTTTAGGTCATATGACTAGGACCATAATATTATGGAAATAATGGATGATATATGGTCAAATAATCCAATGTTATTCCAGTATTCTTTTAAGAAGTGAAGAGGAAAAGTGTAAACCATGTTATTTGAGACTTTCAGGTTAGGAGAAAGGATATGCATCAAATATACAATAGATGACGACTGATTTACAGGTTCTAGTATATCATCGTTAGATCTTAAAAGGAATTTAGAGGCTTCTCTGAAGAACAAAGTTACTACTTGTTGAAAACCCCATTATGGGGGTTGTTTTATTCAAGGCTAGATAGGGAGCATATTGAATAGTCAAATAGTGGAATCCTTATGCTAATAGGCATGTTATGTGGGTTACATGTGAAAGGGAAACTAGGGATCGTACTGCATGGTCAGGTAAAGGAGCTGGAAGGTATCATACATTCTACCATTAGAATCTGTAGAAAGATTAGGAATATCAAAAAGTATTCAATATTTTAAGAATGACATGTGAAGGGGAAATTTTAAATGGAAAAGGGAAGTATTTAGACTAATATTTGCTAGTAATTTAGAGTCCCTTTCATATATCTGACTAATATGTAGCATGGGGACATCTTTGGTTTCCTTGGTGGACTCTCAAAGGAGAGGACACAAAATAAAAGCTCCTATATTGATTTTTTGTAGCATGTAGGAGAGGGGTAATTTTCTCTTACCCTATGGATTGAGCTAGTGCTTAAGGCATAAGCTTCACTACATATCTCAATTGGTTGAGAATCAAGTCCCATATAGTTATTGGAATTTCGTGCTGTTTGAAGTCAAGTGGTAAGGATGAAGTTGAACTAATGTGATGTGATGGAATCATTGCAGTTGGTCCCAAGAATTAGAATTTGGGCCTCACAACACATTTCATAGGGGTGAGAATCAAGCCTCATATGGTTCTTTATAGGTTCTCTCTGTATATTTGATTAATTCATAAGAAGTAAATGGGATTTATGATTTATCTTGGATGGACCTAGTATTTTTTTATATGGGAATCACTATTTATCTCAATAGGATGAGAATCGAGCCTCATGAAGTTCTTGAAAAACTTCCTATGTAGATTTGATTCGTGTGTAGGAAGTAAAGGGGATTTATGATTAATCATTGGTAGACCCATGAGTATAGATCTAAGTGTCACTATATATCTCAATAAGATGAGAATCAAGCCACATGTAGTTCTTGAAGGTGCTCTGTGCAAATTATGTCCATGCATAAGGAATAGGAAGGTGTATTTGTTTTTCAAAAATCATGGATGGACCCAAGATTGGAGATCCAGGTGTCACTATGTATCTCATTCTAATGAGAATTAATTCACACATAGTTCTTAAAGGTTCTGCTAATGCAGGTTTGATTCATACACATATGGGGTAAAGGCACTATTCTAAATATTGTGGCTAGACCCAAGATAGGATATATGGGTTTCACTAAGTATCATGATGGGGAAAGAATCAAGACGCATGTAGTTCTTGACGAAGTTCCCCGTACCAACTGAGGTTTGATGTAAGGAACGAGGCTTTAATATTTTCTAGATATTCTCAAGAATAATGGTTTGGCTCAAAATATACTATGATATGAGAATAAAGCCTCATGTTCTAGAAGATTTACCATTATAGAATTGGATCATATACAAGTAAATGAGAAATAGTTTCTTTATGGTCATGGATGGACCAAATATTTGGTATCAAGGCATCACTTTGTATCTCTTTGAAATTAGAATCAATCCATACTTAGTTCTTGGTGGAAAATGTAGTTTATTGTCATGTAGTGTGGATGTGAGGTTACCTAACTTGAACAAAACATGGTAGTTAGACACATGATAGAATATCTGAGTGTCACTACATATCTTTTTTAGGAAATATTCAAGGCGTATGTAGTTATTGGAAGTTATTCCCTATGCAGTACAGATCAAAACACATGGATAAATGGGGATCATGTTCCACTAGGGAGTGTTGATGATGTGAGTGAGGTTTACACATGGAACCTAATCATATTTTTAGGGAACTCAATGAGTTTCCAATCATGGTATCTTGAGAAATTATTAACATCAAATAAAGGTACATGTTAACTATACAGTTTAATGTCATGTTGTAAGGAAAACTGGTGATATGTTGTTTAATGTCATGCAGCTTGGACCACATGTCATGCAGTTTATCTTCATGTGAACAAGGATGATGATGCTTCTTAGTGTAACGTCATGCAACATGCACACAAATGGTTCAATTTAGTTCAACATCTTGTAGCAAAGAAAATGGTTATAATGTAGTTTATTGTCTTGTAACATGGAAAACATTGTGTGATTGCAAAAAAAATATTTCTTCATGAAACTTCCATTGTTTGGAATTGTAGTGAGTTCTCAATCCATTGAGATTAAGTAATAATATCCATTAGAGTGGACCTTATGTATAGAGTAAGCGCCTTCCAACTTTGGATCATGCTTTGGAGGTGACTTTTTTGGTGTCATTGGAGTCTTAAGGACCAAAACCAACTCTCCTTGGAGGAATGAATGATGGTAGACCTTCTTGTTAAAATATCGTTCTATTCGGTTCTAATAGACTTCCACATGATGCAAGGTACCAATCTATTTTCGTGCAGTCATTCCAACTCATCCAGTCATATCTAAGATTGCTTATATATGGATAGCTAGTCACAAAAGGAAATACAGAGTGATGGAAACTGAACCTCATTGGGAAAGAGAACTTTTGTTACATACAACAACGAGTATGAGGTTTCTGGTATAGAAGTACAATTTCTGGTTCAATAATACCATAAGGCATGTAAGAGCTTATCAGGAAGATGTTTCTTTTCTTTATCTACCATCTTCTGAGGAATGTTTGACAGGGTCTTGTTATAAACCTTTATTTTTCCATTGATTCTACATGATAATGGAAAGAATGGTTGGATTTGATATAGTATTCCTAATATAGCTTCTCTACCTTAGTAGAACATAAATTGGTGCCATTGTCATTCAATGTGCTATGAAGGAAACAAAATATGGTGATGATGTTGGTTTTAAATAAGTTGAATTTTTTCCCTGACTTCTTTGAGAGGTATTGCCTCATCCCATTTGGATAAGAAATCATTAGTAGTAAGGATGTACTTTACTTATTAGCCTTAGATGGAGGATATGGTCTTACAACATCCATTATCCATGTGGAAAATGGACAAGATTACTTATCTATATGTATAAATTCATGGGGTTAATGAATGAAATTGGAAATCACTTGCCCAGGATGACACTTTTCAGTGAATTCTATATAATTCTACATCATCAGAGGCCAAAAGTATCCAAGCCATCAGATTTGATCAGAAATCCTATACCCTGATTGATGGGAATCATAGGCTCCTACATGTAATTTTTACATAATGGATTTAATTTGTTCTCCATCAACATATCATAGAAAGACTCCATCAAATCCGCATTGTCATAGGACTTAAAAGTTATTTGGGACCTCATAAAGAGTGAAATTATCCACTCTCCATCATATTTATTCTCTTCCAACTCTATCCAGTGGAAGTACTCCATCACGGAGATACTCTATGATGGGTGTCATCCATCCCATGATAGGGTTATACGGATCAAGGATGTGACTGATTTCATTAATCTATTCTACTCTAATCTTATAAAAAGCTAGAACCATTCAATGGTGGGAAATGTTGATGATTGTTTCATCCCAATTTGGATATGCCAAAGTTGTAGCTGAATTTTCAAATTCATCTTCTTGGAAATTATGTGTTCGTTGGACGTGAGTCAATTTTGGCTCTATAGGGATTTCTGCCACTAAACCATGGATGTGATTTCATAGGTGAATTAGATCTTCTTTTCTGATAGCATAATCCTCATTGATCTGTTTTATTATCAATATCGAATCACCCTTCACATCTAGGTGGTTCAATGGTACTTGGAGTGACAATTACAATCCTGTAATGAGAGTCTAATATAATTCCTCATTGTTGGTACCACCTTCTAATAACATGAAGGAATATGGAAACACTGCCTTTTATGGGGAGATAAGTACAATTCATAACCTAACTTTATTGGTCTTAGGGTTTTATATTATATTTCTGTTGGACTTCTAGAAGTTCCGTCAAAATACGTGTCCCATGTTCAAGGGTTATCCTTAATAGAGAATATTTCTTGATCCGTTAATTCTTTATTTAATGATGTATTTTCTATATTTGTATTTTCAATGATGAATTATTATATGTCTTATCCTTTCACTTCATTTTGAGAAACAAACTATATATAAAATTGCTACAAAATAACTACCCACTATGTCGAGCACCCTATGAATATATGATGACTGCGGATAAATTTGAGCTAGTTGTTGTGAGAGACAAAGTGAATATCATGATGATGTATATTTTTCCTTAGCTTATGAACTGAAATTATTAATTCCAGGCATCTCTTCTCAATACTTGAATATTGAGTCTTTGTTTTGAGCATGTTTTGAATGACATTGGAAAGACTATTTTCATTCCCAAAACCATTATTTTGTGTGAGGAAAGAACCCAGTGATCACTCCAAGGATATCACATAAATAATGAGTGTATTTCCTTCAAAAATTAGCATTAATATTGGTGGGCTCAATAGGTACTTATTTAGGGCATCAAATTCTTCTTGACAGTTATTGGTCTATGGATAAGTGACTCCCTTCTTCATTAACTTGGTGAATGGTAAACACATTCCAGTGAAATTATCTATGAAGCATCGAATGTATCCCAAGTTTCCATGAATTCATCTTAACTATTTCATGTTCTGATGAGGTTAAAGGACAAGGATAGCTTTATTTTTATCAAAATAAACTTCAATGTTCTGATGGAGTACAACGAAATTGAGAAACTTTCCTAAGGTTATACTAAAATCACATTTCAAGGCGTTCAACTTTATATTATGTTTTCTAAGATTACTGGAAATGATTTCTTAGTCATCCAGGTGGTCAGATCATTGCCTCGGTTCGTCTACCAGAATAACAACATAGCATTCTACAAACTTTACCTAGAAGTATTTGAAGATGTGATGAATAGCACGTTGTTATGTAGCACTAGTGATCTTAATGCCAAAGGGAATTACCTGATAATATAATGCACCTTGAGGTGATCTGAAAGCCATGAATTGATCATCTTCTGGGTCCATCTATATTTGGTTATAACTAGAGTAGTTATCTATGAGGAGATATCCTGGTGTCCATAAGTTTCATCAATCACGTGTTGTATGATTGGAACTAGAAAGTCATATTTAGGACAATACCAATTGAGATCTCTAAAATCAATGAAAACTATGATTTGTCTATTCTTCTTTTTCATTGGAACAATATTGGATATCCATTTTGGATATTTCACCTCTTGGTTGAAGTTGGCCTTGATAAGCTTATCAACATCAGCCTAAATTTTGGAGGCATGAGTTGGGAGTGTTTCTCTTATTGCCTTCTTTTATCCCCAATGCTATTATAAAAAACCCAAATAATGGTTGGACACCTCGAGGTGAAGTCCTAGAATCTCTTTGTAATTCTAGTAAAACACCTCCCAAAATTTTTTTAGGATGGAGGTGTATTCATCCAGTTCTGTAGGAGTCAAATCTACACTAATCAAAGTGGGGTGTGGATCTTCTTTTGTACCCAGATTTATTTCTATGAGTTTATCCGTGGTGGTGGATGCACCTTCCTCAAATGATGTAGGGGAATACTTGAGATCTTCTACTTAATCCTCTTTTTTAGGCTCTACTATTTGTTCTTCTTTCTGGGGAGTATTTGATAAATAGAGTTCCTTAGTGGGAATAAGGGAGTCACCATTCAAATATGTGGAGGCTAAGGCAATCATTTCAGGCTCACTTGTTGGAATTAATCCTTCTTGGAGTCCAAAAGGGGAAAAAGGTACTGATAATGAGTCTCATAAACTTATCCTTCATTCATGATTACTTATTCAAATTCAGATGATAGATCTATGATTTCTTGAAGCTCAGGGGATGGAATGAATACATTTTTATTCAATTTTTTCTTATTACTCGAAGAGTTGATAACTTCTTCAACCCCATTGGGATAAAATATCATGATTGAAATTATAGAATCTATTTAATGAATTCATTAATCCCCCCTCCTCTTTATTATTATTAATAGGAATAATATAATATGTGATGAGTTACATAAAAGGGTTGGTTGTGATCATATCCAAGACATTTTGTACATTGATTCGGGAATCATCCTTAACCATTAATTGATTCCCTTTATTTTGACAGAACCTTGCATCAATGAATTGTGTCTTGTAGGATTTGAATGGATCCTTGTCACCATATAATTTCCTAATTTGTTCATAATTGGAATATTTGAGGAAATGGTGGTATGAAGAAAGAATGCTAGAAAACTGATGCAGCCAAGGTGTTCCCATTAGAACATTGAAATGTGTGTCCTTCTAGACCACCATAATCCCAGAATAGGATACAAAATCTCTGAATTGATTTTTTATTGTGATCTCATCAAGATGTTCCTACTCATTCTTACCATAACCCTATATCATTATTGTGGAGGGAGATAAGTGAGATTCTTTATGACCCGGTTAATGAAGTGTCCAAAATGGGATAAGGTTGACTCTTAATCCATTATCATTGATGGATCGTTAGATATCAGTTTCATTTAGCCTGCTGGATATATATAAGGGTCTGACATGTCCTTATATGATAGCATTTTCATCTTTTTCAGGGAAGAAAATTATTTTATGAAATTATATAGTATTATTCTCTCCATGATATACATCATTATTAGTGATCTCAACTTCAAATTCCTAAGGGCTTAACAACGCCTCTATTACTAATTCTCGGAGGACTTTTGACAGACTTCGACCATCAAAGATTGATTACTCTTCCATCCCATGATCTAGTTGCTTCACATCATCATTCATTTGAAATAGAGTTATGTGTTTCCCTACATGGAGATTCTCTATTTTAGGTTCCATGGAATATGATGTTCCAGATGTGGATGGACCCTCTCTTGGGGAGGAATCTTGAAGTGCTTTCTGCTCTTGGTGGATTACTCTGGATAGGTCTTCCCACTCTCCTAAGAGGTGGTGGTATAGCTTCTGACCTGTCTTCAATGATGATCATGTTTGGGAAGAACCTATCATATGTGGGAGAGTTCCCTTGATCCTATTAAGCACACTAGAGGGCTCTTCCATGAATTTTTGTTGCAAAAATAGTTTGAGCAGGGGTGTGGTTAGAGAAGTGGCATCTAGCACAACCACGTCTTCCCTTATATCTTCAAACCTGATGACCTCTTCCCCTATTTCCTCAATAAAGAGATGGTAATTCAGGTTCATAATCAAAATCATCATTTTTATAGGGATACATTAAGTAAACAGAGTTAATGTATCCAAATATCAACTCCTCGTATGATAAATATTTGTATTGACATATCAATTCTAGTTGTACCATTTAGAGAGCTGGTGCCTGTGATTTTGAGATAGTTGGCATAAAATCTGCTAAGGTCAAGTATAAATTTGGCCTTGACATGATCTTATCTTCTTCCACATTTTCCTTATCCATCCAACCATGCTACTTCTTTGAATATTTTCCTTTTGAGGATTGGGCTTTTTATTAAGCTGGATTTACTTTAGTAAAAGCGTTTAGAGGCACAATTGGATATTTCAATTGTGTTAATAGAATGGAATGAGTCCGATTGATTTTTTTTCTGACCATCATATTGTTGAAATTCTAAACATACTTACTTTTAACTTTTTCCCACTCTCCTTCCTCCTCTAGATTGGTAACAAAAACCTATTCCACCTGGGATAGTAAATTTTTTAGTTTCACTTTTTTAGAATCCAGCATATTTTTTAGGAGTTCTTTGAAAACAAAGAACTCTTGGATGGGATGAACTAACATTTTATGCAAGGGGAAATATTTTAAAATATACTCATCAGCATATTTGTTAGGCTTCTTAGGCTTTGTAAATTAGACTAGGTTGATATCCAAAGCTGAAATGAAGTATCCTAGGACTTAGTAATTTTGAAAATAATAGACCTTGATTTTCAACTCCTCAAATTGTCTCCACCTTTGATCTTTTGAATCATCATGATAAGGCAGTCATTGCTATGAATTCTTGGTAGGTGGATCCCTTTGATATGATAAGGGATTTGAAGTAATTGTGGGTATAGGGGATTTCTTAAGTGTGACTATAGGATCCTATTATTTTATTGCTCTTCTTCTCGGAGCTAATAGGATTACTCGAGAATTGTATTTAGTCTCTATAATGGAATTTTTCACCTATTGATAAATTGTGGAAAGGTAATGAAACCCTCCTATTTATTTCATAGGGATTAAAGGTGTGCATAACTCATAATGGATATTTTATATACAAATGGGAAAAAATTATTCTTGGGGAAGTGGTATATTTAATGTGTATGTTAATCCTTTCCACCAATGAATGAAATATAAAACTCTTTCATTCTCTTATTTCTTGCAGTTTGCGAGGCCGAAGACTATTGTCTTCAGTAGCATTGAACTGAACTGTAAAAAGAATATCTGATGGATGTCTCCCCATCTATTTATTGATCAAGACTACAAACTCATGCACTATGAAGATGTTGTCCCCTATAATGATTGTAGAATGCATCTACGTTTCACTACATCATATTTCTCAAGGGTCCACATCATGGGATCATAGTGAGAGATGAAATTCATCAAGTGATACTCTATATCTCCCAGTCCATTAATGATTGGAAATGTGGGATTCCCAATGTTTGTAGGGGGAGGTGTAAGATCTTCCCATTCTGGATAAGCCTTCTCTTCCTATAGAACTAATGTGTTCCATCCTTCCATAGCTTTCAATCGAGTTGTTAATGACTTAGTGATTTTCATAAGCATTGAGAAAACATCTAGATGAACCATGACCTAAAAAAGTGTGGTGGATATAGGCTAAACTGGTGCGGTGACTAGAAGGACCACTGGTGGTGGAATTGCTGCTATCTATTGTGGGTAACCTAGAGGAAAAATCTAGTGAGGATGTTCCTAACCATGTTCTTATTCTATAACCAATGGAGGGAATTCATGATCTTCTGTTATTGGATTAAAATATATTGTCTTTTTTATGTTTCACATTGAGGGAATATTCCCTATTGGCTTCAGTTGTTGCTGAAAACCCTCCTTTCTCAGGTTCACCAATTGGAATTGAGAGGTGAGTGTCTTCTTACGTAGCATATATAGTGGGAATATTGCTTTGAAGTAACTCTACATTGAGTTTTCTCAACTCTCATATTTCCACTTCTTGTTGAGAAAATATTTCTTCTAGAAAAATGCATTGGACTTCTCTGTGTCAAAGGTGATACATGGTATTACCCTCACCTTTTCCCTAACTAGGTACCTTTTGAATATATAGAGTTGATTTATATGAGGGGATACCAAAATTTTCATCAATCCTTTGGTTTTGGGTATGCACACCATCTATATTTATTTTGGTGTGTACTATCTCATGAAGAAGAAGTTATTCTTTAGAATCCTCTGAATTGGTCTTGAGTTCTAGAGTCTCTTCAATGATGAAATTGAGGACATTCACAAATGCATAGTGCATTGAAGGTATTATATAATAATCTCTAGGATATCGCAATCTTTTGTGTTCTCCATGAGACCTTTTCCAATTCTTGATTAGTTTCTCAAATACTGTTTGGTGGATAGTAACCTGAAGGGAATCCCCAAAGAGAATGGGAATATGTGTTCCAAGTGATTCCACTAAATCATAAGACGAGACAAATTGAGAGGATTTAATCTGTGGCATCTTCCCTAATTGGGAGAAAACGGATTTTTAATGAGGAGGATATTGTTGGGGTGAAAAAGCCCCTAGTCCCGAGGGCTATGGTGGTTACTATTCTACCTTCACAACCCTTCAGGCTTGGTTGTATGATTATAAGGGTTGGGTTAAAAAAACCCAACCCTATGGGCTAGGGTTGTTCCAGAAATATTTTGGTTGATATTACCATAGATGCTCTTATGATTTTATGGATTTGGGTCTCAATGTTTTTAAGCTGATTTATTTGGAATTCACATAAATCACTTATTTTGGATGACCTTATAACTATTTAAGACATTTGAGAAATTTGAAAATTTTCATCCTATAAATGGGAATCTGTCTCAATATTCTTATATTTTTAATGCAATAGTCTTTCAACAGATCTCTCTCCTTGGGTCTACCACTGGTGAGAGTCAATCGAGGCATTTTATTTTGGGGAATATCATTAATCATGAACAAAATCCATTTATTATAGATGGTATGGGGAAATAACATTACATGAGACCGCATTTGGTGGGCTTTTATGGCCTTGTATTGTAGTGAAATGAAATTCTCCATGTACACCCCATCCTCTAATATGAACACCAGATGGGGTATATGTGATCAATCATCACAACCTCATTAATGCATTGAGGCATTCAAATTGAAGGGATCCTTCTAGATTCTCAATCTTTAGATTTTGGGAATATATGAGAGATTCCAAGTCAATTCGGCACTATAACCCTTCTATTACCTTAACATGAGTTTGACACTCATCATAAGTTAATTACTTTTCTTTTAGGTGATGAATAGTTTTCCATATGTTGAGGCAGATATCATCCATACAATCATCCATTAGAACTACTGTAATGATATATTGAGAGGTGTCTAAAGGCAAAAACATGACTGGTATGTCATCTTTAGCCAATTGTTTCCCCATGTTTAGTAGATATTCTTTTTCTTTAATAAGAGTTTTCTCCACCTATTCTGACTAAAGTGGACCCTTTCCAATTATTTTACGTAAAACAATGGGATAGGTTGAGATTTCCTCTAAAATATTGGCAGATAAATGACCTAAGGGACGTTTGGATAATGAAAGTCACCTATGGTTTTCTTCTGGATAATAAAATATTTCACCTACCAGTGACAAGGCAAAAGACATGACTTGTGTCGTGTTTGAAAGTATGTAAATATAAGAGGGATTTTTTATTACTTCATTGTCAATTGGGTAATATTTTTGACAATAAAAATCACTAATACAGATAGAAATCTAGCATCAAATGCCATCAAGGGGATTCCTACCATGGTGGATTACAGAAAGTGGAATACCATATTTCTCCATGGTCATTTGACCACATGGAGGGTTTTTATGGTTTTCTTCATGAGATAGGCTCTCAATATTGGCTGGATTATTTCCATGAAGCATTCCTTTATGGTAAATAATCTAATGAGGGCCTTTATAATTACTATTATGGTTCTCGTAATTTGGTAACGGGTGTGTAGGATCTTAATCTTCAACATATAAACATTTGAGGGCTTCACGAACTCCACCATTGAGATGAGCCAAATAACATATCGACTCTTTATTTTGAAACTATGTTTGATAAGACTTATTGTTAAATGCATTCTTATAAGAAGTTAGAGCCACTTTCTAAGATAACTGGTCATCATGGGAAGGTGTTCGTTCCAACCTTGGAGTGACTATTGGAAATATTTTATTACCTCCGATTTGAATGAGTGTATGTTCCTTATCCTTTTTTCTATATGTTATTGAGGATTTTTTCCCATGACCTTCTTGGATGAGAGCAGAGGCATGTGTCTACTATAGGGTGTTATTCTGATTATACACCCAGCTTATGGGGATAGAGTTATGCTTCTATACCTCAAGTACTACTATCATCAATGTTATTATATCGTGGAAAGTATTTAGGATGCGGTAAATGATTTGTGTCTGCCCTTTTACCATTTCCAATATATGCTTGGTGACTTCAGTGACTAGAATACGGATATATGTCCATTATGCATCTGGATTAGGAGTGTGTGCCTACTATTTTTCTCCCTTTACTATTAGTGGATACTGACAGTACTAATGGGAAGAGAGTGGAGTATGCCCAATTCTTGTCATCGGGAATTTCTGACTGAATTTTCCATGTGCTACCAAATGAGGTTGCTAGCATGCTTTGTGAGTGCAGGAAGGTGTATGTTCTTGCTTGCGGGTTGATGTCGAGGTGGGTTAGTGGGATTATTTGAGTGCTTACAAATAATTATGATAGTAGTCTTGATAATTGTAAGCAATTGTATGTTCCTTCTCATGGTACTCTACTAGATATGAATAGCAGGATTGGTTGGGCATCGCCAGGCTAGTCTATTGGCTGAAAGAATAACTATGGATAGGTGTCTAAGCCCGCATGTTTTTTCCACCAATCTAGTTGTGGGATTCTTCTAAGGATGAAAAGTTTGTAACCTATAACCTATTGGATGATTTTCATCCCTGGTATTCCATCCTTTGTTATTGGGTTTGAGGGACCTAGGCCGAACGTTCAAAGGCAACCCCCTCATCATGTTGATGTTTTACAATTGTGTGACGTTCATGATGAAGATTGTTGGAAGGATACTTTGAGAAGAATCCATGTGTATTTGGTACAAGTACATATGTGGCCTCCTGATCAACCTCCTTGAAATATGGAAGTACATAATTATTGTTTTATGGGGATAAACTCTTGAAATGGTTGAAGAAGTCAGTCAGTGTCGTCTGCTTCAAGAAAAATGGTCGTCAGTGATCGAAAGACTAGGGGTTATTTTTGATCTGAAGGGTCTGTCAGGAAAACCCCATGGTCAAGATGGTACCATGATGGTGGTACTCTCAAACAAGTTGATTAGAGACCTAGTGTTGAAGATGTTGATTCGGTGATGGTGTCGATCGAGAAGAAAAGGATCTAGCATGTGCTGCAGTTGGGGCGTTGATGTGAATAAACATAAAGGAAGCCTTTGGATTGAAGGGAGTTCTTGGAAGAAGGTTCTTGTGCATATGAAAAATAAAAATAATGAACTCCAGAAAATAAGAATCTTTTTATATGAATACATTCATGATTAATTTCCCATATTCGGAACATGTTTTCATTGATAATAGAAGTGGCTTAATAGTTAGGTGATAGTCTCATCTTGGTTAAGGATTCACGTTGGGTTCACCATAATTTTTTTTCTATTGAAATGTGGATTCATTAAGAAGTAGAATGTTTTTATAGAGACTGATTAGTACAACCCTTTTATTCAAGGAATTCTTTTAGTTAAGTCATTCATGTCGGTTTCACTATTTTTTGTTTCCGATGGATTTTTTTACCATATGATAGTTTTATATTTCTAAATGGTTTCCAACAGGTAAATTTGGGGAACTAAAAACACCCAATGGTTCTATATCCATAGGTCCCTTCTTTCATAAGGCATGTTCTTGGTATGTATTTTCACCCATGATGCTTAAGAACATTCATTGGTCAAAGGGATGGTAGGTCAGGCTAATCACATCCTTTTAGGGGGAATTATTACACACTATTAGACTCTCTTATAGATTTATGATATGTTCATGAGTCCATAATTAGTTACCAAATATGATGTGATTTATCCCAATATTATCAATCAATTATTATCATGTGTGGAATTTATAATCCTCTTTATGTATTCTAGGTTCTTTGTATATGGATATATATGTATGCATCTAAGGTTATCCATAAATACAATTTACTCATATACGGATTAGAGATTCATTTTTTGTTATTATTATGATGCTAGTATTTAGGCCACGCAGTGGGGAACTCTAGTGTTTATGGTCATCTAGGTAGAAAAATGTCACTCTGGAATTTATCATCATCCCGGGAGATGGAATTTATTATGACTTTGGGATCGAACCCATAGATGGGATTCCTATGTATCCTTATGAATGGAATCAAAACTCATGTAGATCAATGCCACTTTATGGGGAACATCATACCTTTGAAGGTCATGTAATAAGAACCCAACTGTGCAGTTTAATTTTATGTTGTAAGGAAATCGTGGCAGAAGGTTCCTAGTCAATGTTTAGTGTGGGGCTTATATTGAGACATCCCTAGGGACTTTGAAGGGATATGAGTTTCCTAGATGAATTAGACCATGTTGGGGATATGAAACAAAAGAAAAGTTTTGGTTTATGATGTTGGGTTTGACCCTCTAGGAGGCTTCCTATGTATCCCATTTGGATGGGAAGAGAAGCCCACAGAGTTCATTGTTGAGGATCCACACCTATGGAGGCCCTCAAGGGTATGTCTCACAGTGGAGTATATCCCTTTTAGATGATAGGTTGAAGGTTACTCATAAGAATTAGATCCTCCATAAACATATCATGTGTGATGTTTTAATTCACGGTGGTTTGAGGGATTAACTTAGGGATTACTCCTAAGGAGGATACTCAGATTAGGGGAATTATGAGTAGGGATTATTCCTAATGAGGATTCCCATTGAGTTCAGACCCTAATTTGGTTTCCTACATATCATAGTGAACAAGAATTAGAGTTTTCAACATTTAGTCCTTAAGGTGGATTGTGTGGATGTGGTGAAGATTGCAAAACTCTAATCCCATGTGAGTCATGTTTGGTGTTACAAACAATATGATGTTAAAGATTCAACAAACCACACACTTTCCTTACTTCATTGATGGAAGAGTTTGGGGCTATGAAAAAATTGGTTGTGGATATGGTGGAAGAGTATTGGTCTATGACACTTCTCTATCTTAACTTTTATTTGGAAAAGAGTCCATGGTAAGGGAGGAATGAAGGTGAAGGATGTAGAGAGGGAAAATATTGTATCTTTTAACATGAAAGGCTAGGGGATTACAACATGATGGTTTCCCTTTGATTGGTCCTGGGAGAGAAGGAAAACTTTTCTTTTGTCAAATGGAAATGGAAATGTTATCCTTACCCTCCCTACTAGGGACCGAAGGCTCTAGGTATTAGAGATGAGAAAGGGAGGATATATTCCAATCATCGGAATCCAAAACTGGAATCATTGAAACATTTTCCCTGGGGTAAGGGTTTATGTGACCATAGATATTCAAATCTACAGACTCCTTGAGGATCTTTACCCTATGGTAGAAAAACTATGGGAAACCTCTGATCGTAGAAATCCAAATCCAAATGAGATACACACATATATGCCTATCTCTAAGGTTGTGTAAATTAGGAGTTCTTGGTGGAGGTTTCAACATGGTCCCTTTCAATAATGATAGCCAGTGAAGGAGAAGCCTTTCCATGAGTGGATTTGAAGGGGTCTTCATGAAAGGATCATGAATGCTAAAGGGGTGATGTGAACCCAGGAGGATAGTTCAAGGGGTGTACCATGCAAGGGGTCTCTACATAAGTAGACATGTTAGAATTGGATTCACCTTAGGTGACAAACAACCTGGATGACTACACTTGAGTGAAGATTTTTTCATTCCTACAAGGGTCTCTATAGGGATTCCCAAAAGTAAGTCATGAAATTTCCTATTTGAGGAAAGCGGAGTGTGATGTATTCTTAAATCATAGGGCTTGGGAGAATTAGTCATTTAAATGTTCTTTGTATTTAACACTAAGTGTACTTAAGTCTCTCTATCCCCCTTTAATTCACTATCCTTAGGTGTTATGAAACTACCTTGGTTGTTTCAAGAGACATGGGAGAAAAAATAAGGTGATCAGAGCCGGAATCAGCCATAAAGGAAATTCATCCATACAAACGAAGGCCATAAGGGTCTATTTATAGACAAATATGAGACCTTGGGTGAAGGTGACTGGTCACACAAGTGGGGTGGCACACAAGGTCTTACGTGCCAAAAGTGATTGGGGATACCTTTGGGGAATCAATTTTTTAGGATTTAAAAATCTTGTCTTTCATAATTTAACTTCTCCCCCTTTTTCTATGGCATTTCCCTTTGTCATTTTTTCATCCATTTAATGAAACAGAGTGCCAAGAGTCGCACACTTGGAATTTTTTAAAGATTAAAAATTTTTAAAGTCATCCTCAATCCAATTGGTTCCAAATATAGTATTAATAGTTAAAGGATGATATTATTGACCATATATTATCCATTTTCATCTTTTAATGTTTTTAGTGTTTTTATGTAATTTAATGAAATATTATTTTCCAAAATAATTATTATTTTTAATTTTGACACAATTCATTCAATTTTAATTAAAAGACAAAATACAAAATTTTAATTTGAATATAATTCTCTAACATAAAAAATTTATGTTATATACATCTAAAAAATTTGTGTCACACCTTAACTCTAACAAATAATATTACTTTTAATATTTTCTTAAATCATTAATCATATTTCATTATTAATTGTAGAAATACTTCATTGGTTTAGTATAAGAATTTAAGGACATTATATAATTACAAAATATTGAAAATAAATTTAAATCATAAAAATAAATTCATTAATCTAAAAATTTAATCTTATATTCATTCATAAATTTCTTTTTCCTTATTTGGAAAAAGTAGTTTTACTTAAAACGAAGTGAGTGAAATTTTTGTAACTTTCTTTTCTTTAAATATTATATTGATCATTTTTATGGAAAAGTGTCCATTAATCAATTCAATTTATAGAATAAGGTGACATGGGTTGAATTAAATTCATAAAAAACTATTAGGACAAAAAAATATGAACTTATCACTTATTTTTAACCAATATTGACTGGATTTACCATTTACTGAGGTGATAAATTTCACCATGGTTACAATTCATATTGACAAAATTAAAAGGGATCTGTTTGAAAAATTTGTACCTCATGATTATAGATATGTAATAAATTTTATAAAATTTATTTTTTATAAGATTCATAAATAAATTTTATAATAAGCATGAAATTTGTGATAAAACCATCTTTTTAAAAAAATACATTTTAAGCATAAAATCTATTTTATTATCATCCCATTCATATAAAAAATTAAATAAATCATAAATTTTTTATATAATATATAATATATAAATTTCATTAATATCATTCACTAATGGTGATTAATTTATTTTAAAAATATAAAAATACATTGTGTGTATAAAAAAGATTTTCAAAAAAATATCTATTTAATTTTCAAATGATTTTTATTTTTTTATAATTAACTGATACCCAATGAATTAATTTATAAATATATAACCATTAATTTTTCATAATATAATTTTTCTTATTCATACCCTCTAATCCAATTTCTAGGTAACAACTATAATTTAATAGTATATCATGGTTTTTTTAAACTCAGTGTTAGATGTAACGCAGGATATCGAAGAAATTAAATTTATTTTAAAAAATATTTCAAAAAATATTGAGGTGTTAAAGGTTTTATTCTAGGTTGTTTATATGTATTTTTGATGTGTTTTTATGATATTTGGATGTCTTTTTTTCACAGTTTCCTATAAATATGGAGTAATCTTAAATATATATAAAATAATTTGATAAAGACGAGTGGGAATGGGTTTGTGAGGAAAAATTAAGTGATGAACATGATAAGTTAAAGTAATGAATTTTTTTTGTAAATTAAAATATTATTTTAAGTGTAATTAGCTATATAAATTTTTATTTTCTATAATTAATTTGTATTATGAACTTAATATAGTTAATAAGTGGTTAATAAGGAAGAAATAGTTAAAATTGATTATGAAGTAGACCTGTGGTTTTACTACTTTGTTATTGTGTGGTGATGATATAGTCGTTTTGAGGATGTAGTGGTGTTTCATGTTGTGATGGATGTGAAATAAATAGATTATTTTAATTGGTTATGATGTGAATTAGGTCATGGGTTGTGAAATTTCATTATAGAAATTTAACACTTGGTTGGGTTTGTGTGTTATCCCATATATCCAATGTAGTTTTTTAATTTCTTGCACACCACCACTCAAGTTGATTAACATGAATTATTCCCATGTGAGAATTTGGATTGTAGTTATTTTCCACAACATTTATGACATAGATGATATGAATAGTCAACTACTCCCCCCTCTCCCTCACTCTCTTCCAAGAATAGTGTGGATATGTTGAGATGACAAGTTGTTATTGTATATGGTATGTGGTTGAGATGATGATGTAGTGGTACAGTTATGTTGTAGTGATGTCTTTATGAGGTGTTATGGTATATGAGGTTATGATATACGATATAATATTTTGGTTATATTTTTTTGGTTATGATGTTGTATAATGTTTTAGAATGTTGATATATAAGATATGGGAACACCATAAAAATTTATATTTAGATGTGAGGGGGGCTAGATCAGTGTTGAAATGGATATGGTGTTCCTTTTTAGATATTTTCTATACAAATATAATATTTATATTGGATTTAGTTTTCATGAGTGGTCCCTATCATGGTTGGGATGGTATTTGAACTAGGATAGGTAATGAGTTAGTTTCTATATTTGTTCACTGAGACATTAGTATGATCCTTCTACATTTTCCTGAGAGTTTCTAAGTAAAAACCTACTATGTATATAAATATTCTCACCAAACTTTTCCTTATAATATTTTAAAATATTTTTAGGGATGTTTTAGTGATTGGGTTGTACCTTACTAGAATGTGACGTTACACTCGGTTGGAGTTGGTGGAGTTGTTATCATCGCAGTTTTTTTTTTATTTTTTTCAAGAATTCATATTTTTATAATACATGAAATAATTTTTTGGGATTATGGGTTTTATTTTATGTTATAAGTTGATGCTAATTAGTGTTTTTTTGTTCCTTAGATTTATGGGGGTGATTTCTAACATATATATGTTTATATCCATAGTTATATTCACTAAACTTTTTTCTATTGGAGGAGATATTTGAGGGGTCATTCTAGTTATCATTACAAGCCCAAGAGGAGTTCTAGTTAGGATGGATCATGACACTTATGGTGATGGTGGAATTAGGACATATAGTAGGAAAATTATGATCATAGGTGGAGTAATCAATTGGAGTAATATGATATGTTTAATATATTACTCTTATTATTTTATTTGACTTACTTAATGTATTAGAAGATTTTTATTTTCCATAAAACACCAATATTTTATATACTCTTGAATGAGTCATTAAAAGTTTGTTTTATGATATTTGTAATGGTTCATGACAAAAATAGAATGGTCAATGTTCCACTCTCTGGAAATTCCTCCCAAAATCTTTCACTTATATAACTCAAAAAAAATTACCCAAGGGTAATTCCAAACTACAGGAGTAACATACTGGAGTCCAAGAAATATTATAGTTAGATGCATTGGGTCACTCTATAATAGCTTGATACCAAGAAAAATATAATCATATTGTACCAAATATATTTATATAGATGTTGATAACCATTAGTTCATGAAAAAATATTGATAAATTATTTTGATTATAAGACATGGAAGTTTACCTTTAAAGGATCATAAATTATGAAATTGAGTAAAAATATGGGGAATGACAAATATGTAGGTGGAATATATAATTTTTATGAAATTATATAATTAATTTATTCTTTTTTATTAATTATTATCCAAAAAATATTCCATTATCTGGGTCTTTTTAGAAACCATATTTTTTCTTATAATGTGGAATTTCAATAAAATAATTTATGAAAATAACCAAGGGAAATGGTTGACCTTTTTGATCAATAATTTAACATGATTAATTGGATTTATCAACAAATTTATGTGTGTGTGTAAATTGAATTTTTTGTGAGACCTATTTTTAAAACATGTTAGATTTATCCATGGAAATGTGATAACATGGAGAGAAAGTTCTAAGATAAGAAACAGTTGGCTTAACTGGGGAAAAATGACTCTCATATTGGTCTGGTTTTTGAATGTGTTAATATGTATTAACACTATTAAAGATCTAGGGGCAATGAATTTATGGATTATGATGAAAAATAGCTTTTTACAAGGAATTTATTTGAAAATTGGTTATTTCCATCATTTTTAAGGAAAATTTATATTTCCATTAGTTTTTGAAATTGGTGAGTTTTCTTTGACAGTTAAAATAATGATTAGATTTTCTAAATTGTATTTTTATGAATAAAAAAGATAGGTTTATTTTTTTGGAATCCAAGGTCTTGATTTATCTTTCTATATATAAGGATACTTTTTCTATGAAATTTTTTTTTCTTATTTTAAACAATTTTTATTTATCATTATTCAATATCTAAACATATAATGTCATCTCATGCATATTAGTGAATCAAATACATTGGGGAAATAATACTAAGTTTCTTTTCACACCATATATATAAACTTTGATGGACATATAAATATGGTTGTATATGATAAAAGTATAGGTAAAACATTATTCTTCATCAATAATGATTCATAGATCCATGTTGGATATATAGAGGAAAGGATGGGAGTTGATGGTTTGGTGTTAGAAAAAATATATAATTTTGTCATGAATATTGATTGGTTTCAATGTCACATTTTTTAAATAAACTATATTCCTAAATAAATATTTTTTTTAAATGGTGTATTTTAAAGATAATTTTAATTCACATAAATATATTGGGTTATGTGTTCAGGTAAAATTATTATCTAATGGGTTTTTTCCCTTATCCACTTATTTATAGTCTCTAGTGATCGAGGTATACACTTGAGTCCATGTGTTGCCCCGTATTCAGACTCAAGATTCATGCCACTGGGTGGGGGAATTACAAAATTATTCAAACAATATTTCCTCATATATTTAAACCCATTAAAGAATTTTATTTGGATTACATATTAGTAATAGGTTTATAGGGAATGAATGGTGCTTGTTCATTACTGGAGAAGATGTTAAGAAACAATAAAACCAAGATCACAAAGTTTGAAATAGAAACCATGTAAATATATAAATGAGGGATGTGTATTCCTTTAACTGATGATAGCTACCACCCCTAATGTATAAAAACATTTCATGATAAAGGTCACTGAGAGGAATCCTATGAAATCTGTCATCTTTGGTGTATCTATAGATCGACTAATTCACCCAATACATAGGTGGGTCCTCCTCAGATCATTGATATTTTATTATCTCTCAATAATTCAGTAAGAAGTAGAATATGAGCTTTATGCTAGGGTAGAATCAACAGGTCATATCATAAGGATCTCACACCCCCATTCTCAGGGATACTTCTTCCTTTATATAGGCTTCATGGATACCCATTGAGCCTCGCAAGAATTTATTGCCTGTTTTTAATTTAAATGTAAATTCTCTATGGTTACAACAACTATAACCTATAGTCCATACAATTACCATATGATTCATATTATAAAATATTCATTAATGATAACCATCCATGGTAGAGATGAAAATGTTAACTTTTAACTTTTATCTTCCATTAGTTAATTATAAGATCTCATGGGAATCATATGATAAGATTCCATTAATAATATTTATATACGAAAATCCCTTTCTATACACTATAACTTTGAAAATATAGTTCAATATGATATCACTATATCATAGGAATTGATAAATCCCAATAGCATAAAACACATCACATGAGCTTATTTCTTTTCTGCATATATCTATCAATATCCCATTTGAAAAAAAGACTCATAGATTTTGTGTCATTTCATCTCATATTGTTTCATTTAAAATAAAATTTATAACCATATCAAAAAATACTTTTTGATAACTTCCAAAACACTTTTGGAAAGATATCATGAATTTCACCATTTATCACATAATATGAAAAATCTTGTGAATATCCATCCAAATTCTTTTAAAATAAAATCTAAAACACTTTTATAGTATATCTTTGATTTTTTTAAACCGGATAGCTATTTATTAAAACACAACATTTTATCCAAGTGAAATATTTATAATTGAAAAAAATTATGAATTCCCAAATCCATAAATATAATAAAAAGAGTGGAATCTAGAAAAGCATTAGTGTTACGCAATCTTCATAGGAATCATTCATGAAATCCATAAAACACATGTATCTTTATACCCATTTCGACTAGTTTTATCATATACAGGATTTAATTTTCATATAATCATATTTTAAAAGACATCAACTAAAAAAAAATATATTGAGTTTGTTTGTAACGTAAAACTACTCAAATAGTCTCAATTCTTCGAGTATAGTTTTACCAAGTTGATGAATTCATCTAAAGTAATTCACTAATATTGATGAAATCATCAAATTCACCTCACCTAATAGAAAATAACATCACATATCTTATCTTGGTATGTTCAAACACTCCTTCAGTCAATCTCAATGTATAAGAGCACAAATCCCATCTTGGTTAAGCTCTATTTGACGAAATGTTCAGTAATATAAACAACCACCACATGAATAGAAAAACCTCAAGGAGTTTATAATAAAGGTATTTAACTATGAAGGTTATCAGGCTAAGAATCACACCAAACTCAGGTATTATAAAAATTTAAATATATTACACATGTACCTAGAATACCAAATACATAGTGTATTACACCCCATATGGTATACTTGGCACATCATTCAGCACCCAAAAAATGTTTTGTACCTCATTTTAATATTGTATTTCTCTATATAAAACACTACTTGTGATAAAATTAACATTCTATCACAACTTATAAAAATATATAATGAACATTAGTTAGGTATATCTCATAGTCACACTTTTAGGGTTTAATTATCATTTCACTTCATGAATATATGGAACTAATATTAATAAAAGATAAATTAAAGACTTTATTTAATATAACATGATATATTTTATTTTCCTAAACCATTTTAATAATTATAAGAAAACCACACATAAGAACCCATCCAACCCTCAAATATGATGTACCACCATATTTTTCTTATGTTTACTCAATATTTATACTTTTTTTAAACTCATTAGAACTATATGTAATTATTACCACATCTTAATGTGAGAATCAAATAAAACCCTCCCACTAAATTCCTTTAGTATGTAACATCTAGGAACTATGTTTTTTTAAATGATGATGACTCTTACTAATTATCAACTCTTTAAATATAGTATTCAAACTCCTTAACTTCACAAAATCTAATATTATGATGTTAATAAATGTTTTCTACTTAGAACTCTTTATAACTTATTCATCGTCATTACTCATGGAAATATTTCATTAAATCATTTCCTTGAGATAATTTTAGACTGGTAAACTCTTCTACTGATTTAAATTTGTACATATCTAAGTACAAATATACTCCCACTATCATATTAATAAATATATTGTCATCGTAATATCATTCTAAGATACAAAAACTAATTTTTATTTAAAAATAACACTTATTTAATTTAGTGAGAAAATTTTATAAATAAACTATTATTTATATATCAAACATGGTGTTCTATGTGTTTAGATAATTATTATGAAAGAATATTTTATTCTTTCAAATATATCGTTAGTGGGTGGTGGAATCACAATTCATCATATTTATAAAAATATATAGGATAGTATTTTTATAAAATATCTATCCTATTATAATTATCTACTTTTTAAATAAATTATAGAATCTAAATAGTCATATACCATGTGTAATATCACTATCATCCTATATTTTTTACAGTAAATATTTATTAATAAACAACTTACATTATCATATAAGAGAAAATATGAGAATACATATCTTTGTATAGATCCAACTAATCTTCATATTTTCATTGGATTTAAAATCCATGATTTTTCAACCATTTACATCATTATGATTTAGAAAAAAAAATTCATTACATAAGTGAAAAATCTTTGCATGGTCAATAATTTCATTAATTTTAAAATCTTATATATTTAAAATATTTGTAAACATAAATTTGTTGTCATATACCCCTTCAAAATAG
This sequence comes from Viscum album, assembly GCA_963277665.1. Classification (NCBI taxonomy): domain Eukaryota; kingdom Viridiplantae; phylum Streptophyta; class Magnoliopsida; order Santalales; family Viscaceae; genus Viscum; species Viscum album. The sequence continues at coordinate 210,882,286 of OY728153.1, read as the reverse complement.
AATAATTGATTTCAAGAACACTGATACTATAACACCCCAAGATTCCATGGTACGCTTCTCTTTAAGTAACACAATAGTGTGTGATGTACGCAACACCGAGTTCAAGCACACAACGACCTATAAAACTAGCTGTTTAGAAAGTAGTTATGAATAGTAATAACCCAATTTTGAATTTTATATATATCCCATATAATTTTAACATTCATATTTTGTGTTTCTTAGACATAATATAAGGACAAATTCGATTATTTAGATAAAAGAAGTATTTTTCAGAAAATGAAATTTTACCACCTTTTAATGGAGAAGCCTTTTTAAATACAATATTTGATACTTTTATATATTCAATTTGACAAAATAAACTTTTTCTTTAGAATAGGGACATAAAAATTTAGTTTTGATAAATTTTTTGTGTTTTTATGAAAACTTTCATATTTTGGTGAATAGTGAATAATACTAAATTATAACTAAAAACAACTTTTTTAATCAAAATAATTTATAGTGTAAAGTTATAAATTTTAATAGTTTTGAATTATAATTAGATTATATTTTTATCATTTAATACAATGTTGGTCATTATAAGTACTTTCACATTTAAATTTGATATAAACACATGTCAATCTTTTAATAGTTTTTACTTTTTAAAAACCCGCTTTCTGGTTTTGACGATGGGAATTAATTTTAAATTAATAAATGAAAATTCTATGTTTTTAATTTTTTAAAATAGAAATCATTTTTGGATTCGAAATATCAAAATTATCTTAGGGTGAAATTTGGTATTTTTCTGAAAACATTCAATTTTTGATTAATAGTGAAAAACCCTGCGTTATTGTTTAAAAAATGAATTTTTATTTAAATAATTAGTTATTTTATTTAAATTAATTTTAAGTAAAAATGGATACAAAATACCAATATTAGTTCAGTGTAATTTATTGGAGTCTTTTTATAATAAAATTAGATGTATAAAAGTTTATTTAATTTTTTTAACGTTTTTAACCACCTTCTAGGAGCATTTGCAAATTTTCATAAAACATAATTTTATCACTTATGTGAATTGAATTTAAAAAATCCTAGAGACATTGTTTATATTATTAGGTAAAATTTGGTTCAATTAGACGAAAATAATTTTTGGTGAATAGTAACTTTTGACTTTTATTTACCACGATTAAAGGTAAGTAGGGTAATTAAGGGTAAAAATGATATTATAATTACACTAACACATGTACTAATTATATTGGGTAGGAATAATTTGACCAAAATCAACCTTAGGAATAAAATATGACCCCCTTTGGTCCACTTGAATAATATTAAGACATTTATTATTATTTTATTTAAAGAAGAGTTAAAAGAGTTAAATTCAAAGTTTAATAACTAAACCATTTTTAATAAAGGGTTATACATAAGATAAATTCTACTATAAATATTCATTATAAATATAATAATATTTTCGACATAATGGTATTTTATTTATAATTTTTAGAAATTAAATAATTTAATTTATTTATGACACAACGATGATGTAGTAATTACCTTATTAATGAAATATTAAAATAATTGATATTATAAATATCCAAAAAATGTAATTTGAGACTTTTTATGAATTAAACTAATTTTATGTGTTAATATTACATGTTAGGGTTGTTTAAAAATTTGTTTTCAAAGTAATCATGTTTTTATGATTTTCACGAAAATCAAATAGTAAATAGTGTCAAAATTGACATAATTTAGTTTTTAAAACAAATACTATATTAATAACTGATATAATATTTCTACAAATATAAAGTTCATTTTAAGTAAATAGATAAGGTTATATATATTAATATTGAACCACACGGGGTTCTTCTATCTTCTTATTGAATGTTTATCAACCATATAATATAAAAATACAAAGAGACATGGTAAATATTAAACTATTTAACTAAGAGTTAAATCTAAAAGATAAGGTAATATGATGACCTAAAACTATCTAAAACCTATTGTTTGAGAGGTTTTCAACCGATCCCCACTATAGACTCTAAATAATTCATTCTAGAGCAATTAAAAACCGAAAATGATTTTATTATAAAAGAATATTTCAAGATTTTCTTAAAGTGACCCTCTCCTCTCTTATAAAAGGGAACTTCTCCTTCTCTTAATTTGACACCTCCAAAGCCTTTTGTATCATCCAAACCCTACCCAAGTATCCTCAATTATTTCTTACTATCATTCTAGAGGCCCTACTTTGGTCAAAAAGCCAACCTAAAGATCCATGTTGATCAAATCAAAAGGAAGAACCTGAAGAAGAGGTAAATATTTCATCACCTATTTCAAATTCTTTTTTTTTCCACTTACTCTTTAATTGTTGTTTCCATAATAAAATAATAACTCCAGTAAATTCTAGATAATTTGATGTTATTATAAAAAATTTACAACTATATTTATTATTCTATCCATCATATGAATGACAAAGTCACCATACGTGTGTACGTACAGCTTACCGTCTCCACGTCGTGGTGTAGTTTGTTATTCAAACACTTCATTTTTGTATAGATATAATAATTACTGTAACTGATGTAAATAATAAACATAAAATATTAATGATTCTTTATATATGACATACCATCCAATTACATACTATTTCACTATCAATATATTGATATTGTCGCTCGTGTGTGCGTACGGATTACCGTCTCCACGAACACGATGAGATTCATTCCCCATCATACTTATTCAAGAATAATTTTCATTTTATGATTATAAATAGTGTTTTATAACTTAATATAATTATGTATATGAATAAAATACATCCTATCAATAAAAACCATGGCTTATGTAACAAAGTATATAAAGGAAAACAGATCAGTTAACACCAGAAACGAAGTTACTACTAAAATATTATTAACAAAGAAATATTAGAGGATCATATATCATATCATATTTATGTATATAGTTATTTTATAATTTAATAAAAAAATATTTAACTATAATATAGGTGGTTAATGTACCCTCAAATAAGGAAATGTACAAGGTAAGGTGTTTCTTATCTCACTTTTGATATCATGAGATTTGCATTGTTCGCCACTAATTTATTGCATGTGATGTATTGTGTACTGACATTTGATATATATATATTATCCTGATTCGCTTTATATTATTGTTATTTTGTGAATCATTCCATGTTTATTAACTTTTGGTCATATGAATCGATTGATTACAACGTGGTAAGGGGTTTCTTATCTCACTTTTATTCCAATGAGATTTCCATTGTTCGCCACTTATTTATTTCATATGTTGTATTGTATACTACAATTTGATATATATTATCATGATTATCTTTATATTCATTGTATTATGTGATTAATTTGGAGGTTATTGACTTTTTTTCAAACGATTCGATTGATTACAACATGGTAAGGGGTTTTCATCTCACTTTCAATCCCGTGAGATTCATGCTATATTTGCCACTACTACCTTTTGTGTGGTGTATGTACTTCCCATGATTAAATTGTTTGTGTAATATAATTAAATTTATGGGTATTTAAATCATCATTTAATGATACTTCTTTCATGTGGTGTATGTTTCGTAAGTTACCAAATCGGTAAAGGGAATTTCAAATTTCAATTTCCACTCATTTGGTTTTACGCAAACATCATTGATTACATTACTCCAAGATTATGTGTGAAATCACTATTTATTTACCTATGTATTAATTCCCACTCCCAATTGTGTGGATATACTTTTGATAAACATAATCACTCCATTTATAAATTCTCAAGTCATCGATATGAACTTGATAAGAGTAATTTTAACTCAATTTCTATTCATTGAGTTAAACATCCAAGTCATTAGAGTTTTTTTACAATAATATGTGTGAATGTCCTCTGATTGATTTACATTGAATATCCAATAATATTTAGTGTATTTATATTTTTCACACATAATTAAGTCATTGATTTATCCTTAACCTAAGTATATGGTCTTTATAAAGTAATTCATCTCAACTTATAATCCATTGAGATTTATTTTTTGTTATATACCAATTCACTTTTATTTGATGTATATAATGCACTTTGACATAGTATATCATGAATCCATTTATTCTTATTATATTATAATGTTTTTAATAACTCAATTATTTCTATGCAAGCGTCTCATTTGGTTAGGATCTCAAACTAAAATATCATTTTAAATGTTTTAAAAATTTATTCTTCTAAATCTTTCTCGTTAATGTCCATGTTTTAAAAATGGTTTTAAGGATTTATTTATATGGAAATTAATGTTTCAAAATTGAAATTCCTTTTAAAAGTTTCAAAGTGGTAAGGGACACTTTGATTCAAAAATCTATTTCAAACAGCTTCTTGATAAATAGTTGACCTTTTAAATGATTTCATGAAAAAGGGATATTTCTCTCAATGATTTTTACTAATCATTTTCAACTATGTCAACATCCTTTATGGGATATTATTCTTAATAGATGTTGATTTATTATGATACAAATATTTCATACTATATTAAAGGTTTTGTGATATGATTGATTATGGATGTGTTATTTTTATACCATTCATGGTTTATGGATAAAGTATTGGCATCTTGTATGATAGTTTTAATACGAATGTTTATGTTATGTTTAAACCATTTCATATGAGAAATGAATTGGACATTGTAAGTGAAGGGTGGAGGCCGTTGTAGCTCCTCTATGAATCGGTAGGTCTCATTAGACATACTAGTGTCTTGGAATAAGGCCTTGATAAAATCTTATTTGTATCCTTGTCATAAGGCCTTAACTATGTGGTTATGAAGTCTGGCATTATGCATTCCATCATTATGAAATTGGATATTGATATTACTTGTGATTATTTGACTATTAGAATATCCATGGGAATAAGTAAATGGAATTATTTGATTTATCTTTTCCATATTAAGCTGAAGTTTAAGATTAAAAGGCTTATGTTCTAGTCTTATACATTGCCTTAAATGATTATTATTATTTATGATAGTTTTGGCTATATTGTTATGCTTACTAAGTATTGAATCTCACCCCTTTATTATGTTTTATTTTTCCAAATATGAAAATAAGTATATTATGATTAACCTGTAGGAATAGGCTATGGTATATAAGAGTGTTCAAATGGGACACAATGTTATTGTTTTTTTCATTATGTAATGTAAAACATATGTATGTATCTAGAACTTCTGAGGCTACTAAACTGGTTGGTATTTCAGGACATTATTCCTTTTATCATACCAATGTTATATAATAATGCACCAATTCTGGGTAACTAGGGTCGGGGCATTACAAATACTCTCCATGGAGTTTATAAAACTCTCAGAGGTGTCCTAAAAAATTTATATCTTATTGAAACATAGCCACTCTATCCCAAAACTACCATTAAATTTAAATGAATAAGGTTGATTATTGGGAAAAAAATTATTCTATTCTAAATTAAGCCTTTACACTTTAGTACTATCCACACAAAACATGAGCTTTGAACTCATCTGTGATTCCCATTTTTCCTCAATATTTTCAAAAAATAATAATAATAATTTTTAAAACTCATTCACATTTTTAAAACACATAAAATGATAATTAAAGAATAAATTCAGCAAAAATATTGAGACTTAGATTATATTTCCTATCTCACTAAATCATTGGAACACTCAATGAAATCGATTATATGAGATAAGACTAAAGTTATTAGGTCATTCTGCAATTAATTCCTATAAAACCATAAAATAATCTTTATATATTTCTCATAAGAATCTAGATACATGTTTTAGAAAATTTAAATATATAGTTACAAAGGATTTATTTACTCTTATTATGAAAACAATGGTATTAATGATGAAAATTTATTTCAAAAGAATAGTAAAAGGGTGAAAAATAAAAAAAAATAAGAAAATCCTAATAAATAAGATTTATATGGATAGAAAAAAACTATAAATATATATAGAGGATGAAAAATTAACTAATTTTAGGGAAAAAATTACATAATAAATATTATATTGTGAAACCCTTGATTCAAATGATATAATAAAATTGATAGGTATTATAGTAACCCATTTTCTATTATTCTAATACACATAATGAATCAAATGTGCTATAAAAACTTGTGCTTATTTGTCTTCAGATATAAAATACATGTCAGTGTTTCCAATAAATATTGTTATATAAATCATGTGGATGTATGTGTAACAAGTAGTTAAGAAAAAATCATATAATGGATCTAGTTTCACCATTCCGAAAATCTGACACTTATAGCCAAATCCTACATATTGTTATCGTTTCATCGTCCCAACTTAGACAACTTAACTAATTTGACATCCTCCTCTTCTTTAATCACCAATGGGAACTTCTCATCAATGATATAATTTTAAGATAATTATTCATGGAATTACCATCTTTTTTCCTTCCCATGCTCCCACCATTTTATTCCAAATTTTTCCTCTCAACCTTTATTCATGAATGAAATTTAATAGATGCATAATAGTTCCTTAACTTCTTAATAACCATAATCTTTTTATACATGCTTGTTGGATTATTAGTTACATGAATATTTTTTAATGTCAACATCCTATCATGTATTAATACTATGATAAAATTATACATTAACTAAATGTGCTTCATTATATTATGAAACATTATGTTCTTTGAAATATGTATAACACTCTAATTATAATAGTGTAATACATTTTCTTATCATTTTATTTATGTCCCCTCTAATATTTTTTTCGGCTAAATTGCATCCTTCTCAGCTTATATTTCTAAAATATATATTTCCTCTATGGTGGATATGACACCACCTTTTTTAATTAATATATTCAGATTACATTATTTACTCTACAAGTAAACACATAACCTATAGTATACATATTACTATCAATATCACCTCGATGTCCATCATTCACATACCACAATAATAACTATACTTTCTCAAATCACAAATATACTTCCTTAAATACCTTCATATATCTTAGAGTCCAACTCACAACTTCCCAATTTTTCCTTATATAGTTAACCAATTACATTATCACATCTCCCAATAAATGATAAATATTAGTTTGGATATTTTTCCATACCATACATAAATATTCCAATAGCATATTTGTATAGAACTTTTTCCATGTACTCGATATATTTTATTATCTTTGGTTGATAATACTTTTATAATTTAAAATATATGTCTATGGGTATAGAAATTTATTTTTATTTTATTATACTAGATCTACTCAAACCCATTCCAACATAGTCAACTGATGAGAACATCAAGGTTGCAGGTTTGTGGTCTCTCTTGATATTCATCTCCAAAATCTTATCACATTCTCAATGATCATTCACCACAAACATTTTAACTATATTACCTTTTAAATCATTATTCATCTATATACATGATCCTAACATATTCATTTCATCAACATATAAAATAAATATAATGTATCCACTACCAACATACTTAAAATAGCATATTTGATCCATTCAAAGCTATTTATGTACATGTTTTCACATTAAGGAATCAAAATTAAGGTTCCAATAAATAGGTGATTATTTTAACCCATAAAATATCTTCTAGTATTTTCAAATGATGTTCTACATTAATGAATCAATGTGTACTTATTAATTCTATATATAAACTTCTTCCTCTAAATCTCTCTAATGGAAATTAGTAATTAAATCAAGTTTACCAACATCTAAATCCTCTGATGAAATAATATTAAGAATCACTCAGATGGTGTAAATCTTCACTACAAGGGTGAAAATTTCACTAAAATGCTTTAAAAACCCTGAAATTTTATACATATATATAACATATTTTTAGATAAATATTCATTACATTGCATAACAATCAAAACCAGAATCATATAGGTCTAGTGCATTTGGATACATGGAAACATAAACAACTGGTTCATACGAGTATCCCATGACATTATTTATAACTATAACCCTTATTAGATATATCATTCTTAAAACATTTCTTCAAATCCTTGAGAAATGATTCATAATAAAGGGTAATCTCAGATTCCCTTATAAGAGTAAACAACAGGGATATCAATGATAAAATAAGCATAACATGAGCATAATGATGTGATAACATGATCTTGACATTATAAATCTATACCTTACATATCATATATCTTAATATTAATTCATGGAATAAATCCTCACAATTGATAAGAAATTAATCATAAAATAATGAAATAAAATAATCTTTGTAAGTAGAAAATTAGCATATTACATGGAATTGTATCATTAACATAAGTACAGAAAATAATCTCCTTATAAGTTAAGGATCATTTCCAATAATATAATAGTGGATTGGGTTCATTCCCAAAACCATCATAGTATTCAATGATATATCCTCTGAATATAATAGTTTATAAAATCCATTATTGAACTAGGTTCAATCCCCATTCCTGTCTTCTTTATCTAATGAGATATCAACTTTTACACAATAAATTGAAGAGATATATAGGTCACACAGATCACATAATGAAAAAAATACATATGTGTGTCAAAAAAATATAAAACATTTATCATATCAGAATCTATGAAAATAAATAGTTTTCACAAACATTTAATTATCGCATAACCCATGGAAAATAAATGGGATTAATAAAAATTTCATAATTTCATCATAGAATAACCCACAGAAAAAGAGTTAATTTCATAAAAATATTTTCATAAAAAAAATACCATCCATATAATGAATAATGAAGTGATCATATGATCATATCCCATTAAGGTATATGTGAAATCAATGATTTTTGTCTTTGATGAAAAGAAATACCGTTAAATTGTTATTAAATATTCTTGAGGAAAATAAACTTTCCATTAGTTTAAAATCTAAAATTTTAAAAAAATTATTATAGAAAAAAATCATTTAAATTTACCATGAAAACATTCAATGGAATATTGAAATAATTTATTATTCATAATGTTTGGTCCATTATATATAAGTCAATAAACATTCCTTTCAAAATTCTGTAAAGAGCCAAAAAAGTAACTTGTTTAGAAAATGAAAGTAATTTTCATTTTAGAACAATTTTTTCTAAATTAAATAATGAGTTAAAATTACTTTAAACAAATATATTATAATCTTAAACCCTTTTTAAAACATTTTTATAAACTGTGGAAATGTAAGGAAAAAGGTTTTTCGGCTAAAGAGAGAAATAAAATCAATTTTCTTTAAAAGAAATATTTTCTATATTTTGATTACTTAAGTTGTGGAAAATGAAATAAAAATATGTATTATAATGAAATAAATATAGGATAATAAAATTCCACAGTTTATTTAGATATATATCATAGGATTTCATCATTGGGGACTTAATCATAAATAATCCATATAAACAATGAGATTGTAACATAAAACCCTTAAAACATTGATAGAGTTATAATTGTAAGACCCTTTAAAGAAATAATAATATATGGATATAAAAATACACATTAACTCCATAATATTTATCATAAAATAAAATCATGTTCTATATATATACCACACATAAGAAACAATTGGTGAAGATGACATGTGTCCCACAGAAATAAAAGTGAGATCTTACTTCCTTCGTATGCATTGAATCCTATAGAATAAGAAATATATATTTGTTATAAATATACTATATAACCATAATAATATATATAATCCAATATTTTATTTACTTATAACCATTTATCATCTATTTTTATTACTTATTTATTAAAATCACTTTTTAGGGTGATATATGTTTCATTTTTCGTGTATATTTTGGTTTGGTAGTTTTGGTTCTAGTATTCTGATCATGGTTTCATAATTTACATAATGTTAATAATGATTTAAATATAATATATATTCATTATATACATGTTTATATTCATTTATAAATGATATAGATATAGAAATGAATTTCACTATTCAAAGAGATTTTAGGTTGTACGTATGCACGATTGTTGTTTCCATTGTTCGATGGGTGGAATAGAATAAAGGTAAATAATAAATCACCATTATAGTATAATTATTATATAATATATATCATATTTATTCATTAAATGTATCCTTATTTCCATCTAATTAACATAGAAATGAAAAACAAATCACATCTCTTTGTTAAGGTGGTAGTTCACACGTACGCACGATCGACGTTGTCATTTTCCAATAGGTTGGAAGGTAAGAAGGTAGATATGATATAATCATTAAATAAGTGAAATTATAGAAAAAATATCATATATTAACATTGAATTCATCATAATATCCATCTAACAAATTTGGTTATGAGAAGTTAATTGTATCGCAATGTGGAATAGGTAAGATATATGTGCGCACAAGTGATATTTTCACTTTCCATTTGATGGAAAGAGGGTGAATAAAGGTTTTTTAATAATAATAACATTTATGTATATATATAATACATAATTTATTATTTTTTTAATAATATATCATATTTAGTTTATTTAAAAAACAATTAAAAAAGAAAGTGTTCGATTAATGTGATTACCTCTTCTTTGAAATAACTCCTTTTGATATCCTACTAAGTGCTCATGGGTTGGTATTTTTGGAATACCATAACCTATAGAATATTTCTAGGTGTATATTATAAAAATTAGTATATTTTAGTTGATATTGGAGTTTTAATGTTCTGTGAATAATAGAAAGGAGTGATGGCCTTTTATAATGGATGGGAGGGGCAACCGTGTAATTTCATAGAAGATTAAAATAAATAAAATTTATTCTCCAGAAAAATAGTTCCTAATTTGATATAAATTGGAAATGGAATAAATAATAATCTTTATCTTATCCCCTAGTCCTATTTTAATATTTTTATGATTTTTAGGTAGTTTAATAAAATATTAATTTCATAAAATAACATTACTATCAATTTAGATACTATTCATTTATTTTCACATAAAATAAATAAGGAAAAGGTTTAAATTTGAATTTAATTCATTAAAATAACAATAATATGTCATATTAATCTACTAAATTCTTTCCACACTATAATTCACTAAAATTTCATTTTTTTAATATTTTTTAAATCATTTATTATATTCTTTATTTACTAGAGAAATACTGTATCGATCTTGCATAAGAATTTAAGGTAATTATTTAATTAAAAATAATTATAAATATGCTTTTATTATAAAAATAATATAACTAATATCAAAATAAACACATATATTTGTTCATAAATTTATTTTTTTCCCTACGTAGACACATAAGATATGTTTAAAACTAAGATAGTGACATTTTGTAACTTTATTTATTTTAAATATTATATAGCTCTTTTTCATGGGATAATGTCCATTAAATAACTCTATTTTAAGCCTAAGGTGATAAATTTATAAATAAATTCATTAAATAAAAATTCTAGTAAACAATTATGGTCTTATCACTTAGTATTAACCTTGATTAACCTGATTTACCCCTTACTGAGATGCCAAATTTTACCAGGGTTATATTATTATTGAAAAAAATAAAAGGGTCATACTTAACAAATTTGAATTTCATGATTCCAAGTATGTATTAGATTTTATAAAATTAATTTTCTATAAATGGTGGAAATTAATTTTAAAATAAGCACATGACAAGTCATGAAAATAAATTTTTGAACAAATTCATTTTTATGCATAAACATTTTATTATTATTATCCCATTCCTAGAAAAAAATAAATGTATATTAAAACATCTTATTTAATATATAATTTAAAATTTTAACTAAAATAATTCAATATAGTTACTGAGTCTTAACATACATGGATATTATATCAATTTAGATAAATATTTAGTACATTAAAAAAGTATATACACAAGGACCGTAATAGATTAGTGTCTTCGAAATCTGAGAAAAAAATCTTATAACTTGGTAAATGATCTTCAATGTTTCCAAAAAATATATATACCTTTATTAAATCTACATAAATCCTTTCTTTATGACCTAATAAAAGTAAACATAAGAAAGTGTTAGCTCAGAAGTTCAGTAAGGGAAAACAAAAGAGATATGTAAGCATAACATGAGCATAAGAGTATCAGATGATGATCATAACTTTAGAATATCATAAACTACATATAAAAGATCATAAAAATGAATCCTAGAATAAATATATTCTTTTAATAAGAAATTAATAATAATTTAATCAAGACTATAATCTATAAAATCATAACATGGGAATAATAAATAGAATTTTTGGTAGACACGTAATCATATAAAAATGTTTTCAATAATAGTCAAGGGTTAATTTCAAGGCCATTATAGTATAATGGGTTCACTCCATACACTATATTGGAATTCATGGTTCACTCCCATGACCATATTAGTAGTCAAGTATCCCTCCCAATTCTATCTTAGTGGGAAAAAGTCATTTACTAATCCAAGTTCACACCCATTCCAACCATGTTTATCTCATGAGATATAAATCATTACCCAAAGCGTTGGAGGGCGATATAGGTCCCAACTATACCATAATTAAATCATACATATGTGTTCCACTATGTCATAAACATTAATATAATCACCCATGAAATAAAATGGGTATCATAAATATATAATCATGTCATAACCATTGAAAAATAGATAGGTTTCAAAATCATTTCTCTAAGAATAACCCATGAAAATAAGCAAGTTTCATAGGCCTATAACACATAAAAGAGGAAAAGTTTTCATAAACACATAACCAATGAAATATAAAAAGGATTCATAAACATATAACATGTGAAAGATAAATTTTATTCATAAACATAAAACCCATGAAGGAGAAATGGTTTTCATAGACATATAACCCATGAAAGAGAAATTGGTTGTAGAAACATCATTCCAACAAAACAAAAACAATTTATAGAAATAATATTAATTGAATGACTTGTTAAAATCTCTATTAATCCATGAGTAATGCTAAAGGATTTCATCAAAGATAGAACATGATTTTTGGGAAATATTTTAAAATCCTTTCATGAGGAAATAAATTTTTTAAAACATAAAACAATTTGAAAATAATTTTTTTTTTAAAATAACCTTAAAACAAATAAAGAAATCTTGAAAACATTTTGAAAACCATTTCTTCCATGAAAAAATATAAAAGTGTCTTGAAAAAATTTTCAAAAACTTTTTATTTGGAAAAATATAAAGGAAGCATTGAAATATTTTGAAACCCTTTTTTCCTTTAAAACATATAAATAAGATTGAAAACATTTTCAAACCCTTTTTCATTGAAAACTTATAAAGGAATCTTTTAAACATTTTGAAAACCATTTTCATTGAAAACTTATAAAGGACGCTTGAAATTATTTTAAAAAAAATTATTTGAAATATTATAAAATAATCATAATGGAATTTTGAACATTATTTATTCATAAAACATGATTAAAATGCTTTTTCTATTAAAATTTGTTTGAAATAATTTAAATGAATCCTTTAAAATTATTTAAAACACTTATTTAACATAAAATATTTCAAAAACCCCTTTTTCTTTAAAAAACATTAAAATAAATGAATATCATAAATATTAGGAAAATATTTTTCTAGAAAATCTTGTAAACATGATAATTAAGATCCAAATGAAATATTTTCATGATGGAATACTGATACGTACATGTTGAACATTCCTTTTTCCCCATAAAAAGTTTATAAAAGTTCCTCAATAAAAAAAATTATAAGAATATTAATTTTTTAAAATAATTTTTTTTGAAATTTAAAACATGGGTAAAAATGTATTTTTAATATCATAGAATGATATCAGAAAATTTTTGAAATAATTTTTCGTAAAAATGGTTTTGAAATAACACATATTTTTGACCGAAGAGAGAGATAAAGTTATATTTTCTTAAAAACAATTTCTTATTTATCTTATGTACCAAAGAGTGGAAAATAGTACCATTATATTAATATATTGTAAATAATAATAGTATAAATAAATTTATGTTATTGTTTGAGATATGGATCATATTATTTCATCAATTTAATCATAATAAAAAAAATCGATAAATGATGAGATTATAGTAATAAAATATTATCACTTTTGTAACTTTTTATCATAATCCACATGACAGAATAATATTACATGAAGATTAAAATATTATTAAAATAAGTATATTAATGATATAACATGTGAAAGGTATTTTTATACACCTCATATAATAATATAGGTGCACAACATGGAATGTGTCTCAAAGAAGGAAAGTTGAGACAAAATTACTTTATCAATTTGGCAATTTTCTAACCATAAACCCCATTAAGGATAAATAAAAAAATTATATTTAAATATCCATAAATTTAATGATAATAATAATATTTTATATTCATGGGATATTATATACAACACACAAAAGAAATGAGTGGTAAATATGATGTTTATCTCACAGAAATAAAAGTGAGACGAGAAAATCGTTAAATTAAGTCTTGACTTTCTTTATACATGTTAAAAACTACTATATTATAAATATAAGTTTATTATATAATACTAAATGACCCTATAATTAAATATAATTCCATATATGATTTTATTATTACCGTATATTACCCTTTTATTAACAATTCTATTTTTTTGGTTATGTTTCAGGTAATAATTTCTTATTTTTTTACATGATTTGCCTTATTACTCTTGATATTATTAATTATATATTGTTTTAATTATTTATAGAATTTGGAAGATGATATAAATATGAAATATATTACATATATAAATATATAATATATTACATATATAAATATTTATAATAATATATAAAATATATAAATATGAAATGGATTACACAGTTCATGGAGAAAGTAAGTCCTACGTACACATGAATGTTGTTTCTATTTTCATGACGTATTGAAAGAAAGAAATTAAATAAAATATATGTATATATATACAGATATTCATTATATATAATTATTATTCCATACATATAATTTACATTAACTAAACCCATCCATAATACATTCCATGAAAAGTGTCAACGAATCACATCGCTTTGAGGAGGCGGTAGTTCACACATCCATAAACGAAGTTATCGTATTTACAAAAAATGGAAATCCTTAATATATGTTTTATATAGTAATTACATAATAATAAGTAAATAATAAATATCATATATACCATATATATCATATAAAAAATTTAGGTCCATCATAATTTCTAACCATGAGAGGTGGTGAAGGAAAAATGAACGACATCGTTTTGCGAGGTGGTTGTCCTTCGTACAAACAAACAGAAAGTTTGTTACCCATTTTTTGGAAGTGTGTGTAGGTGTAGGTATAAACCTTATAATAAAATAATATTAGTGTATTTAGGTTAATTCCATTATTATATTATTATGGAATAAAGACAATTTAGGTGGTTGATAAATAAATAAAAGAAAACTAGTTCTGGAAGGGTGTTACCTCTTCTTTGGGTAACTCCTTTGGGTTTCCACCAATGGGATTCCTTGGTTGGATTTTTGACCAAATTGGTGCTTCTGGGATGAATTGAGTGATGTTTTTAGGATATTTGGGTGGTTTGTAATAGAAAAATGTCTTGAGATGTTTGGATAAGTGAGGGAGTTGAGTCTCCTTTTATAATGGAGTAGTGGTATTCTTGTAAATATAAAAAACTAAAACACTATTGAGAGGTCTCCCTTAAATTATGTGTCTCCAATAATAAACCATTTTTTATAAAAGGTAGTATATTTTCTCAATAATTCTATAAAATGTACTTTGGACATATGTATAGGGTATTAGCCCCCTTAATCTAATGTCAAACCACTAAAAACCCATTTTTACCTTAATCATTATAATTAATTCTAATTACATTCACTAATATATTTGTTAAAAAACTAATTTGGACTTATTTTACATTATAAATTATTATTAATAAAAATATGTAACTCATTTTTCCAATTTTTAATCACATTAGTGGAGGAAATTAATTTAAAAAATAATCCAACAGATCAAATGAAACTATGGGTTTTTAAAGTCAAAATATTCAAAAGTTTGAATAATTTTTATTTCCATTTTTGAAGATAAATTGATTAAAATGAACTGGTTTTTATTAATTTATTTAAAATTTTACTAAATTAACTTTTATACCAATTAAAAATATAATTTATCTATATAATAAAATTATATGAAAATGTAATTTTCTGAAAAAGTTCAGTATTTTTTCATTATTCATCTAAAAATGAAACATCTCAAAATAATAATCAACAACAACCAAAATTAATTTTTCATATTTATACATAAAAATTAAGATAATTTTTTCAAAGAAATTTTTTAAAATTTTCAAAAATTATACTTAATATTGGTTCATCATTAAAAAGTTGTAAACTATTCTTTAAAAAAATACATCTTTTAATTTATATAATTTTATTTATTCTTTTCTTATACCTATAAAATCTATTAGATGAATATAAAAAATTTAATGAATATATAATATATAAATTTTGTTTAAAACATTCAACAAAAGTGTTTTTTTAATTTATTGAGATAAAATGGTGTTTGTACGTAGAAAAATAGTTTTCTTAGAAAAAAATATTTATTTTCAAATACTTATTACCTTTATTTCTAGATAATTGATAATTAAATGATTCATTTTATATACATGTGTAAATATTATTTTCACACTTTATTTAATAATATCTATATCTTTAGGTTCTACAGCTAGGTGGTAACTATAATAATATTTTAATAACAATATTAATAAAAAATTGTAGTTTGGTAAAACTGAGTCAAGCATGTAACATAATTTATCTAATGGACTTGGAATTGTTTATATCACATGCCGAACATAGTGTTACATGTATCAAATTCCAATATAAGGGTTGTGTGTGATATAAGATTAATGTTTATTGTGTATAAAACATGCCAAACTTAGTGTTATTATATAACAAGAATTATATTTATTGTTTCTTGAATTGAAAAATATCAAAAAGATGAAATTTATTTGGAAAAAATTTACAAGACAATTGGGTGATAAATTCAATCCCCCCCCCAAATTAAATTTATCCCTCTATGTTTTTCTGGTTCATCAATGGTTTAATACTTGAAATTTCCTTTCATAAAAACCCATATAGTAAAAATAAATACTAAAACATCCTTTAGAAAGGGAAAGTTGGAAACATAATGGCTACCCAAAGTAACTCCTAAATAGGTATCCACATAGGATAAAATTGGTTGGAATTGAAAACATAGACATGTAAGATAAATTTTACCGTCAAGTTCTGATGGAGAGTGATAGATAAAAAGGTTAAGATAATGTTAATGATCAAAAATCCTTAACCCAGAGAGGCTTAAAAATGGTTGTTGAAAACATAAAAATGATGATAATGGGACAAAATTTTATTTCAAGATCGTTTTCAAAAAATTGGAAAAATTTCCCAATAAAATGTACTTCTTTTATTTCATTCCATTTCATAAGCACAATCTCACCCTTGGGTTTCACCTTGATCAATTTATAATTCATATTTTATTATAAGAAATTAAGGTGAATTTTCCATTCATAAATAATTATTAGATCATGATATCCATATATAAAATAATAGGTGATTCCATATGTCTTTAGTTATCAAAAAAAGGTTATCGCAAGTTATCTAATATTCTTAAATCCTCATATGATGATATAATAATTTAATCTCAAAAACCTCATCCAATGTATAACATAAATCAATACATAAACGGTTAAACTTATAACCCCTTCCAAATTAGGGATTTTCAAAATATAAGGTCACTAAATTTCTCAAAAACATATTAGCATTGATCCCCCTTATATCATAAAGTATATGTTGTTCGTCACATACCAAACATGTGAATAAATTCATTTTGTATTAAAATGAATCATCATAATTACAATAAATGATTATGGAAAAAAAGAATGTTTCCTTGTTTTAATGATTATTAGATATATTCCTTAAATCAAAAAATGTTGTAAACTCTATCCATGATAGAAAAAACTACTTTTTCAATAAATCCTTTATCAACTCTGAGGTAATCAGTACTATCAAATATACTCATTCATATACAACATAACCTTATCCTAACATAATTATCTCAACATCAGTAATATATAAATGGTTATTGATGAAGCGTTGTTGTATGCGCTCTCAAAAATATTTTTACTAAGTGTAGCACAGTAGCTGACCTAGGTCGATCTCTTGAGGATCCTTTTGCGGTCATTCACTCACTACTTATAATTCAATTTATGTATATATATATATGAAATAAAATAACCAGAATTTTATATTTGATAAATGAGAATGGAATAATAAAATTAAATATGCAGATCCAATGCAAACAGAATGAATGCAAACAGAATGATGTTAGAAGAAATGAGACATTCTCGAGAGCATCACCCAGAGCGAACATTCATGGTCTCATTATTAGTTTATAATTTACTTAATGAACATTCTCCATCATATTCATAAACATCCTCCTCTACATATAGTTTTGAATATATGGTACTCTCAATGATCCATGAGAGACCACATATCCACCTCCTCAATCGAGGAAAAATATTGTAGAAGTGAAAGCTAAACCTCGGGTGGAAAGTGGAGACACAAAGGCGCCTTAACCACTAATATCCCCTTCGGTATAACTCTAATAAAATAAGAAAAATAAAGACATTAATGTTAAAGGACTTGGGTTTATCACCGGATTACTCCCCTAAGAACTTCCTTGGGTTAGCTACTCAAGATCACGATCATAAGAGTTCACAGTGATAGAGAAAACAGGGGGAGAAAACAAAAGAGAGAAAGAATAAGAGTGAAAGGAGAACACTTGAATTAAAATATGGAATGTAATTTCAGAATGAAAAGAAAATAAAATACAAAACTAAACTACATATAATGTCCAACAAAGGCTATCCCTATGTTTCCAACCATTTGGAAAGAAGAAAATAGACTCTTTTATAGGGAAAGTGAGTGAAAATTTGGCTCTAAAACTCTTTTCCGAATATAGTCATATGAATGACCTCATTAATGACAGAATTTGGAAATTGTTCCTTCTTTAAAGTTATTCTTATATATCACCTCTATCGACCCAAAACATTTCAGAATAATTGGAAATTTGGGGAGAGAGATATATCCAAAGTACTCAGGATATTTAATTCTTCCAAACTGACTCTTCGTTTTCTAATGCACTGAGTCCCAACGCATTAATGATCTTGAAAATAAAATAATTATGCACTCCCATATTAATGAAGGTTATTAATACGAATTCCTTCCAGACCCATGTAAAATTTCATCTCCAATGGTTTGGTCATGTATGATATATGGTTCCCAGAATAAAATTCTCTAATTCTATGCACAGTTTTCAAGGCCCGACTTGTGAGCTGGATTTGAGCTTCCAAATGATGGTTTGAGCTTTAGGTCCAGATCGATAAAATAAATACCATCAAATATAAAAACCTATATAAGAATATATTTCAATTTAAATTAGGGTAGAAAAAGTTATGAGAAGAAAATTAAAATAAATTAAAACCATTTAAATTCCAAAATAAGCAATTTTTTCCAATTAAGTTCAAAAATACTTCAAATACATAAAATGTGACAATTTCTCTTTAAATAAAACATTATAGGGGTTAGAAAAATTGAAATTCAGAATAAAATAATTTAAAATATTTGTTCTATCAATTCCCCCACACTTAAACATTGCATTCTTGGGCAATCATCGTGTACCATGGTCAAAACAAACTTCTCAAAGCATAAATGACAACACAGCTCAATTAGAATATCAAAGAAAATGGCATGAATACTACATGGATAAAAATTTCTGAACTCCTAAAAATCATATAAATCCATTCAATATCATGTTAATACTCACATGCATGTCGTACCAACCTCCCCGGAAAAATATTTCTCACTTCACTTAAGGATATTTAATGTGGAGTTTTTCTCATTCTCAGAACACATGTGATCACCATAAGATTTATATCCTTTTAGTAACTCTACTTCAAAGAGTAACAAATGTATCGATAATGAGGTATTTTTTATGGGTTTTTCGGAGTCTGAGGGTTGTTATGTTTAAAATGTAAAAACATCTCAGGCAGAATGAGGAGGGTTAAGCTCTAACGTGAAGTAAATATATGAAAAGATTTTTTCTCAAGAATGGTGTGCTCCTCAGTCATCTCAAAAATGAATCACCTCCAAACACCTCTTCTTTTGGGAAGTTCACACTTAGAATTTCAGCATCAATGATTTTAATCCATCTTTTCCCCATTGTAGCATTGTTTTAGCTTAAATTCGTATCTAGATTTCTCTTGAGAATCATGTTTTGGAGGAAAAAAGATGCAACTTTTGATCTTCAAAAATTGGGGAACACCCAACCCATCATTATAATGATATTTTGGTACACTCATACATCTTTCCATCATAAAATTTCTTCCACCCAAGAAAGAATAATTATGGAAACACTTTCAATTCATCTCAAATAGATTTTTTATGAAAACAAAACACAACCCATATCCCCCCCCCCCCACACTTGAGTTCAACAATAATCATGAATTTAACTTCCAGAGAAGGTTGTAAAGGGATAAATGACTTGTAATGTGTCTTCTTAGCAAGGTATTTCATGGCTATTAGGGGAATAATGAAGGTCATATGTAAAGGTAGGCCAAAATAAGAGTTTGATGCAAAAAGGGATTTCAAAGTGGTGCCTCGATCATACTTAACACATTCCATGAACTCTAACAGCTTTGAAAAAGAGAAAAATAACAATTTTGGGATCACACAACATGTCTAAGGACTCTCAAGAAAAACAGAAATATAATACAATGTCAAATAGGTTTAGAAACCTCTCGGGTTGGGCAAGATTTTCAATTTGGACAGCACTGGTGCACATGAGTTTGACAGTCAATCAAACTTAATCAAATGAAAAGATCAGAAATCAAGAAACAAAATCCATTCAGCAATCATTTAAATCCAAAAAATTCAAATCAAACAATGTTCCAAAAATACCAAGATGGTTCAAATTTTCCAAATCATTAGATTTCACTCAAGATTCCTAAAAACACACCAAAAAATGAAAAATTAAAAAAAAAATTCAAAAAAACAACATGAAAAATAAAATAAATGCACACAAAAAATTCATAAAAACAAGATGAAATCCCTCCACCACACTTATTTTATTCACTACAATCATTTCAGCTTAAATCAGATCAAGAATGTTGTTCACACAGAATTTAAATTGTGTTGAAAACAAAGTAAAGAAAAGGAAATACACAACCTGATTTATTTTTCAGTGGAAGCCTTAAGTTAAGCTCATATCTTCTACCACTTTAAAACTACAAGAATTAAATGAAAAGACATAATAAAAATAAATAAAAATAAATAGAAAGGGGTATAAAAAACATAATGCTTGGTTTGACCCCCGAAGTGGGTGCTAGGTTTTTTGGGCCCCTAGTCAGGCAGTTGCACTGAATTATCCCCAATCAGATGGTGGATGTGGTTTATTTGAGATAAACCACCACATGTGACTTTTCCTAGTGTCCATCAATAGACACTGAGATTGGAGAATCCCAAAGAAAATAAAAAATTCATGAACCCCCAAGAATGAAAAAGATAGAATTTGATATCTGGAGTGGGTGGGAATAGAATATAGGGGTGCTCCTTGTGAGCTTATGTGGTGTCATCCTCTATATAGTATCAAATTTGTTGTAGAGGATGTAGTCACACCACATCTAGTTTCTTTGAAACATCTTCCACGATCACCACCACATGGGTGCTCTCTTTCGTATCATTTAAGGACCGCTCTGTTTGCGATGTATTATAAATTTCAGGAACGGAGAAGTCAGAAAAAATTCAGTTTGAATAAAATCTAAACATGACAAATCAATCAATAAATCTTCATTTTCAAGTAAGTCAGCTTGGAAATTCATCTCTTCTGGAAGGACCATTGGCAACTCCATCTCAGCAAGTGCATTTTCTTCATCATCTTCCAAAGTAAAAGAAAGGTCAAAAGGTATTGATTTTTCAATATCAAAGATGTGAAGATCAAGTTCTAGGTTATCTTCAACAAAGTGATTCCAAGATTCTTCCAAAAAATATTGATCTCCCATAGGTGCATTAGTTGGCATGTGTACATTAGGGACCTACTCATGAAGTGTATGAGTTTGGTATGATATGATTAATTAATTTAGAAGCTCTTTCTCTCCCTCCTCAAGTTCCTTGACATAAAAAAATTATCGGTGAAATCTCTTCCACCACTTGTTCTGGTTTAGATTCAGGTTCAGGATCAGGTTTGGGTTATTGCACCATTGAACAAATATATTCTTCAACTATTTCAGCTTTTCCCTTCAGTTTTTTTATTTCTTCTTTATGTTCGTGAGTTTGGGATTCAGGATCATATTGAACTTCTTCATGTACCTATGATTGGTCAGTCCATGCATAATAATTTCAATTGAAATTCATCATGAACAAATATATTTTCCTTAGTTTTTGAAATTTATGATTTTTTTGAGTATTTCAAATGAAAGGAAGCAAAATAATGTACAATATGTGAATAAAAATAGTTATTTAAGACTACTTGGATTACTGTAAATAGTGCTAATTTGATGAAACATTTTCGTGCGCGCTCTCAAAAATATTTATACTAAGTGCAGCATAGTAGCTGACCTAGGTCGATATCTTGAGGAGCCTTTTGCAGTCAATCACTCACTAAATATAATTAAATATATATATATATATATGAAATATAATAAATAGAAATTTTGATTTGATAAATGAGAATTACATACTAAAATTAAATATCCAGATGCAATGCAAACAGAATTAATGCAAACAGAATGATGTTAGAAGAAAGGTGACATTCCCAAGAGCATTGCCCAAAGTGAACCTTCATCGTCTCATTATTAGTTTCTAATTTACTTAATAAAAATTCCCCATCGTATGAATTAACATCCTCCTATACTTATGGTTTTAAATATATGTTACTCTCACTGATCTCCGAGAGACCAGATATCCACCTCCTCGATCAAGGGAAAATATTGCAGAAGTGAAATCTAAACCTCGGGTGGCAAGTGGAGACACAAAGGTACCTTACCTACTAAGATCCCCCTCAGTATAACTCTAATAAAAGAATAAACATTAATACATTAATGTCCAATTACTTGGGTTCATCACTAGATTACCCCCCCCCCCCGGAACTTCCTCATGTTAGCTACTCATGATCACGAGCATAAGAGTTCACAGTGATGGCGAAAACAGAGGGAGAAAACAAAAGAGAGAAAGAATAAGAGTGAAAGTAGAACACCTGAACTAAAATATGGAATGAAATTATAGAATGAAAAAAAAAATACAAAATTAAACTACATATAATGGCCAAAAAAGGCTATTCCTAAGTTTCCCACCATTTGAAAAGAAGAAAGCACACTCTTTTATAGGGAAAGCGAGTGAAAATTTGGATCCAAAACTCTACTCTGAATGTAGACACATGAATGACCTCCTTAATTACAGAATTGAGATATGGTTACTTATTTAACATTGTTCGTGTATCTTTTCTCTATCGACCCAAAAATTTTCAGCATCATTGGACATGTGGGGAGAGGGATATAACCAAAGTACTCAGGATATTTAATTCTTCCAAATAGACTCTTTTTCTTCCAATGCACCAAGTTCCAACGCGTTAATAAACTTGACAATGAAAGAATCATGCACCAACATCTTAATGAAAGTTTTTAATACAGATTTCTTCCAGATCCATGTAAAATTTAATCTCCAATGGTTCTTCCATTTATGATATATAGTCCCATGAAGAAAATTCTCCAATTCTGTACACAGTTTTCAAGGTCTGATTTGTGAGCTGGATTTAAGCTTCCAAATTATGGTTTGAGATTTGGGTCCAGAAGGATAAAATGAATGACATAAGACATAGAAACCTAAAAAATAATAATTTTTCAATTTGGATCAGTGTAGAAAATGTTATGGACGAATAATTAAAATAAATTAAAACTATTTAAATTCCAAAATAAGTCTTTTTTCAATTAAGCTCAAAAATGATCCTAAAACATAAAATGTGACAATTTTCCTTTAAATAAAACATTTGATAGGTTAAAAACATTGATATTAAGAAAAAAATAATTGAAAATATTTTTCCTATCAGTTATCTTTTACCTAATCTTGTGTTTTCCACGAATATCACCCTGAAATTAAGTCAACATTCCATCAGAACCATTCAACATATCTATGTAAATCCATAAAAAAACATAAATTGAATAATCATTATATATATTTTAGAATTCATAATTATGAAATACAAATGCATAAAAAGATTGATTATTATACTTAATTCTTAACTCATTAACAATGATACCTCATCCTATTACTTAACAGCCCTTTAGTTTGGCATTTTACCTATAGTCTAAACATCATTAGAAATATAACCATTACTCACTCCACCTTACTGATTCTATTCATGATCATTCCACTTGGGACATCAATTTTCATAATGAAAATTAATTACACACTTAATTCATTTAAAATATCAATGATTTATTATTGAGGAAAATATTATCATCCATTATGTTAACCAAACTCTTCTTTTTTCCTTTAGAGAAACCTACATTGTTTCCTTGTTTTCCATAATAAAAACATATTCATTTTCCTTTAGCACAATCACTTGGGTGTTTCTTCCCACATTCTCACCATTTAGAAAAACTGAATCTTATTTCCTTTATGGTATCCATTACCTAAATTCTTAGTGAAATATTTACTTCTCTTATTTTGTGAGTATGAGAGTTAACTAAGGTACACATTGTTATTCATGTTTTAGGAAAACTGATTGGGCATGATCACAACATCGTTCAATTTAGTGATCATTCCATTTGAATACTCAACATCAAATGTTATGTCACATTATATGTTAATCCAATTACTTCTAGTTGTCTCTATTGACTAAAACAAGAAATCATAGTGTGAAAAGAACCTATCGTAGTGGAAAACACAAAATCATAAAAAATCACTTATAGTTTTTCTAAATTATGACACATTATTTTAAATCTATAACACCTTAGGCTAATACATAGATACATACCTATTCATATCCTTATAAATATCCCTATGGATATCACTAAAGTTTTCTCATCCTCATTTCCAAAGGTTGACTAAACCGTTCCTTTAATACCAACAATAGCAATCTAGGATTAACATACATGGATATTACATCAATGTAGATTAATATTCATCACATTACATAAGTACGTGACTGAGGACCATAATATTTTAGTATATTTAGAAACATGTAACAAAATATTCTAACTTGGTGAAAGATCTGGAATGTTTCTCAAAGGGATCTTTCCCTTATGTAATTATACTTAAAACATTTCTTCTTAACCTAGGTAAATGAAACATAAGAAATGGTGATCTTAGATGCTCAGTAAGGGTACATAAAAGAGATATTCAAGAATAACATGATCATAAGAGTATGGTAAGATGATCATAGCATAAGAAGATCATACCATGCATAAAAAATATCATAAACATGAATCATGGAATAAATTTTTTGTATTTCATAATACATGAATCATAATTGAATCTATAGCATAAGCCTTTAACTCATTACATAGGAATAAGAAATAAAATTTTTGGAAGACACACAATCTTATAAAAATGATTTCTATAGTATTCAAGGATTAATTCCAATGAAAACATAGTGGAATGGATTCAATCCCCAAACCATATTAGTTGTCAGGTTTTACTCCCATTCCCATATTAGTAGTCAAGTATTTCTCCCAAGACCGTCTTAGAAAAAAAGGTCCTTTACTCAACTGATTTCAAACCCCATTCCATCAATTTCTAGACATAAATCTTTACCTAATGCGTTGTTGGTTGATATAGGTCTCACACATCTCATAATGAAATCATACATTTGTGTTCCACTATATCATAAACATTCATATCATAACTCAGAAATGAAATGGGTCTCATTAACATGTAACCATATAATAACCTATGGAAAGAATATAGGGTTTATAATCATTTAATCAAATCATAACCTATAAAAAAATCATGTTTTATAAGCATATAATATATGAAAAATAAATGGTTTGCATAAAAATATAACATGTGGAAGAGAAATATTTTTCATAAATATATAAATAGTGTAAGAGAAATAGTTTTCATAAACATATAACCCATGAAAGTGAAATGGCATTCATAGTCATATAGCTCGGGAAATAGAAACGGGTTTCATAAACATCATGCCATCAAAACATAAACCATTTAGATAATGAATACAAATTGAACCTTTTGATCATATCCCGATAAAGGAATTAGTAACACAATATGGTTTTATCTTAGATGGAGCATAATTTTTTAGAAATATTTTAATGTCATTTCTTGAGGAATATAATTTTTTAAAATATAAAATATTTCTGAAAAAAAATTATTTGAAAATAAACATGAAAACTAATAATGGAAGCATGAAAATATTTTGAATACCTTTTCTACTTGAAAACATATAAAATAATATTTAAAACATTTTTAATGCCTTTTCCTTTGAAAACATACAAAGGAATATTGAATTTTTTTTGAAAAACTATTTCCTTACAAACTTATAAAAGAATCATAAAAACATTCTAAATGTATTTTTCTTTGAAAAAATATAATCGAAACTTGAAAACCCTTTGAAAACCATTTTATTTGAAAACATATAAAGGAATATGGAAAAAATGATTGAAAACATTTTTCTTTGATAACATATAAAGTAATATTGAAAAAAAATTTAACAATTTTCAAACATAAAAAAATAAATTCATTTTCTTTTAAAATATCATTGAAAACATTTAAATAGATAATTTAAAATCATTTAAAACACTTTTTGAACATAAAAAAAAATTAATAAGGTTTTTACTTGAAAATAACTTTAAAAAAATGAATCTTTATAATATTAATAAAAGAATTCTTAAATAAATTATATTTTAAAATTTCAAAGGAAGATTAGAAGAAATGATGCTCATGATTGCAGATAAATCTGTACATGCAAAACATATTTTTCACCATAAAAAGTTAGACAATTTCCTTTATTTGAAAAGGAAACGAATATTCTATTTTTTTAAAAAATATTTAAATTTTAATATATGGTTAAAAACTTATTTTAAATAAAATTGGATAATATTAGAACATTTTTTAAAACATTTTTGGAAAACATGGTTTTGATAGAACATATATTTTCGACAGAAGAGAGAGATAAAGTTAAATTTTCTAAAAACACATTATTAATTATCTAAAGTACCAAAGAGTGGAAAAAAGTGACATAAAGATATCATGAACAACCAAAGGATAATGAAATTCATGATTTTTTTATATATGGAAGATAATACTTGATCAATTGAATCATAATCATTAATAATTATGATAAATAATGACATTTTAGCAATAAACTATTACCCCTCTAGTAACATTGAATCAAAATATCCAATAAATAATAACATTAAATTTAAAATAAAATATCATTAAAATAATTATATTCCTGATATAACAGGTCAATGGGATATTTATAGACCTCATATAAGAATATAGTTGCATACAATGGCATGTCTCTCAAAGAAGGAAAATTTTGACAAAATTACATTACCGATTTTGTAACTTTTAAACCATAAACCCTGTAAAAGAGAGATCATAAAATTGATACTTAAATACCAATAAATATAAGTATTATAATAAATTAATATATTCATGGGCATTATATACAC
This sequence comes from Viscum album, assembly GCA_963277665.1. Lineage (NCBI taxonomy): Eukaryota > Viridiplantae > Streptophyta > Magnoliopsida > Santalales > Viscaceae > Viscum > Viscum album. The sequence continues at coordinate 210,854,708 of OY728153.1, read as the reverse complement.
TGGAAAACATAAACAATTTGTGAATAAGATATAAATCCCACATAAATAAAAGTGAGATGAGAAAACCCTTACCTTGAGTCTTGAATTTCATTGTACATGTTTGAATGTACTGTACAAAAAATATAATTTTAATATAAATATAAAACAAAATCATAATATTATATATCATACCTCATATTATTTTATTATGACCACATATTACTGGTTTATTAATAATTCCATTTTTAGGTTATGTTTCGAGTAATAGCCGCTTTATTTTTCGTAAATGATTTTACTTGTTATTCTTTATCCTCATACTCATATCACTATTTACTTACATAAAGTATGTAAAAAGTGATATTAATATAATATATAATATGTATATAAATATTTATAATAATATATTAATGATATAAATATGAAATGGAATATAATGTTCATGGAGACAGCAGGTCATACATACACAAGAACGTTGTATCCGTATTCTAATCATATGGATAGAAAGAATGTAAATAAATATATATATATATATATATTATCATTATATTATAATTATTATTTCATACATATAATATAAATTTTCCAAACCCATCCTTAATACATTTCATGCAAAGTGTGAATGAATCACATTGTTTGGAGGAGGCGGTAGTCCACACATCCACAAGTGAAGTTTTCATGTTTACAGAAAATGGAAAGAATAAAGTTATGTTTCATATAATACTAAAATAATAATAAATAAATTATTAATATCATATATATCATATAAAATATTGTGTCTATCTAAATTCCCAACCATGAAAGGTGGTAAAGGAAAAATGACCAACATTGTTTCGTGAGGTGGTACTCTGTCGTACACACGAACAGCAAGTTTGATACCCATTTGATGGAAATATGTGTATGTTTAGGTTTAAACCTTATAATAACAACATATAAGTAAATTTAGGGTAATAATGAAAATATATTTTAATGGAATAATATGAATTTAGTTGATGAAGAAACAAATAAAAGAAATGTTTTTGGTGAAGGGTGTTACCTCTTCTTTTGGTAACTACTTTTGGTTTTCACCAATGTGATTCCTTGGTTGTATTTATTAACAAACAGAGGATTATAGGATGAATGTAAGGAATTTTGGATCAGATTTGGGTAGGTTTTAGATGATCCGAATGGATTTATTATTGTGGATAAGTAAGGGGTTGATTGTCCTTTTATAATGGGGGAGTGGAATTCTTATAAAAATAAAATGTTAAACACTATTGAGAGGTCCCCCTTACATCATGTGTCTCAAATAATTTTTAATTTTTTATAAAATGGAGGATATTATCTAAATATATATAAAAAAATTATTTTTAACATTTTTATAGGGTATTAGGTTACATCAGTAAAATTTTAACTGGTAAATAAACTTATTTTTCACTAGTAGTTGTAATTAATTTTAATTACTTCCGCTAATATGTTTTGATAAAAATTTAATTTTAACATATTTAAAATTATAAATTATTCTTACTAAAATTATTTAATCCATTTTTATGATTTCAAAATAGATAAGTGGTGTAAATTAATTTAAAAATTAATCCCATGGATGGGATGAAACAATGTATTTTTAATGTGAAAATGTTCAAAAGTATGATGTGTTTTTATCGAATTTCAATATGACATTGAATAGAATAAAATAAATTGTATTAATTGAAATAAAATTTATCTAAATTAACTTTTAAACAAGTAAAAATATAATTTAACAATATTAATAAACTTTATGAAAATGTATTTTTCAATTAAAATTCAGTATTTTTCACTATTAATCAAAAAATGAAACTTCTCATAGAAATACCAAAAATTCGACCAAAGTAAATTTTAATTTTCAAACATAAAAAACGAAGTTTATTTTGTCAAATACAAGTTAATAAAGTGTAAAAATTTATATTTGATAGTGGTTATTGATTAAAAGGTAATAAAATTAACTTTTTGAAAAATGAATCTCTTTATTCATAAAATTGGATTTATTCTTATCTTTTTCTTATAAAATATATTGGGAAAGTATAAAAAACATATATTGAAAATTTAATATATGAATTTTATTGAAAATTTTAATCTAAAGTGGTTTTTTTAATTTATTGAGATAAAATGGTGTTTTTACAAAGTGAAATATTTTTTTTAGAAAAGGAATTTATTTATTTCCAAATAGTTATTACATTAATTTATAACTAATTGATAACCAAATAAATCATTTTATATACATGTATAAATAATATTTTCACACATTATTCAATATCATTTGTAACTTCCATTCTAATGGCTAGGTGGTAACTATAATAATATTTTAATAACAATATTAATAGCATATTCTAGTTTTGTAAAAATTGGTCTTGCATGTAACACATGTTAACAAATGAACTCAGAATTGAGAGCAATGAAAGAAAAACATAGTTTTATTTGTATCGCAAGACAATATAAGTTTTGCATGTAGTGTGTGATTAAATTGGTGTTTTTTATAATTCAATCCAAACTTAGTGCATTCATATAAGAAATTTATATTCAGTGTTGTGTGAAATGAAAAATATCAAGAAGATTAAATTAATTCAAAAAATCAAAAAATATCAGGGTGTTACATTCAAAAATAGTGGTTAGTTTAATTTATTATGATAAAAAAACAATGTGGACATAATTTTTTTTAAAAAATATATCCTTTTCTTTCAAATGATAGTTACATTTATTTATAATTAATTTATACCCAAATAATTCATTTATACTTAGGTAACCATACATTTTTTTATAAATTGGTTGTCCCTATTCATACCCTCCAATCAAACCGCATGATGATAACTTCAATTTAGTAGTATATCATTATCTTTTAAGATCAGGGTTTCCTGTAACACAGGCTATCAATGAAATTAAATTTATTTAAAAATAATATATCTTAAAATCTTAGGGGTTTGTATTGTACCCAAATTAAAATGATTTTCCCCCAAAATTTGTCACTCAAATACAAAAAAATGAGAATATATTTCTTTCATTACATCCTAAGGTTCTCATATAGCTCCTTCAAATTTTTCATTTCTCCAAAATAAATTTAATTATGTGAGTATTCTCATTCTGTAGTACTTTGTCTCTATGATCCAACATTTCAATATCATTTTCCTAATAAAAAAGATTACGCACCAGCGTTATGACATCTTAGTTTATTACATGTGATGGATCATGTGTAACATCATGACCCTCACCATTGGCTTGGAATGGCGCCAGAATGTTACATGGCCTTAGGTGACATCACCAAGACACCAAAGAATGGAAATAAATTCTATGGGATTCATTAAATATGGGGTGATGGTTTTACCTTTTTAAAACAAAACATACAAACAATGAATATCATAAACAAACCACACTATAATATGTGAGAACAATGTAATTCAACTCAATGTAATACGAAACTGACAACAATAACAACCAAAAAAAAGAACCATATCAGAGTAAAAATCATAAAACAAAAAAACAAAGCTCAAGGACTCCAAAGACATAACTCCATATCCCCCAGTATTCTCCAATCTATAACACCCCAATCCATGCCCAAGGTTTAATTAAACATCACTTAATAAATCATATAACTTGCATTTATCGGTGTCTCGATGCAAGGAGTGAGTAACGAAACTTGGTATCTTTTCCCAAAATTACATCCCAAATCATTAAACTAGTATATAAAAAGGTACCACATTTATATAAAAAAATATATATAAAACCATTTAATGTCATTTCAAAAGATTATATCAAATCTAAAGGAAACCCAAAAAAACAGTTTTTTATATGAAAAGAGTTTCCCATGGAAGGAATCAAACCATTATTTAAAACCATTTCACAAATTACAATTTAGTATATCCTATTGAATTCCACATAACCACACACACACTCAGGCTTGGTGTTATCGTTGATGGTGGAACTTTATGTCCATACTTTATGCATTTGATAGTGGTACTTCATAACCATTATCCATCCCATTAAACTCACGCTTAAACGTTTATGCCAACAACCATTCCAAACCAATATTTTCCAAACCATTTCAATAATAATATCATATTATTTGAAACACTTTTAAATTAATAAAAAAACAACCATTTTAAATTTCTCATTTCAAAATCATGTTACTGCTTTCACTTCCCACCAAAACACCCAATTTTCACAATTCCATAAACCATCACCAAAGAGGGTTTCCATATGTTATTTCACCAAAATTTCATAAAACAATAAATTAGAAATCAAGACTATAATTTCAAATAATTGGAGTCAACAGTGAGGCATCTTACCTCAAAACTATGCCGGAAACGTTGAATGGACCAAATTAATAAAAAAATGAGATTAAAACTACAAGAACCCACCTTAGATCTTGTGCCTAACGTCATCACAACCAAATATAATCATGATTGGAATCAATAACCATGTATCTATTTAAAATAGATTATATACATGAATCAAAGATTGGTAATATGAAGAATCTAAGGTAAATCCACAAAGAAAGGGCACTTATCAAGGAATTCGAGCTTCAATGCCCCATGATTTGCCAACGGATCACTCCTAGATCAAGATGGATGCTCTCCACAGCCTTTGGGAAATTATGAAATAAATTATTGGTCATATTAGATTAAAAAAAATTATGCGGTATCCAAGTTAGATCCACAATTTTAGGATCTAACTTTTATCCTTTCAAGGTTAGGGAGCATGGTCTAGAAAACCATGCGCTATCTATGAACATGGCCTCTATCCTAAATGAACTGTTTCTCCTAGGTTTCCATATGGTTTATAAAAATTATTTTACTAACTACGTGCCTACCTAGAAATCAGTTACAGACTTTTCACAGTTTTCTATATGAGTTTCATGGTTTCTAGTAACTGTTCTCAAATATCACACCTCCAAAAAAGCCCAAAAACATTCCAAAAGTCCTCTAAAACCTCCCAAACATCACAAAAAACATTACATAAATAAAACAAAAAAACAAATGTTTAATTAATTGAAACTAGGGGTTATAAATTCAACCCACCATTCACCTTTCCAACCTTCAAAAATATAAACCCACCCTTTCCAAGAATGATTTGGGTCATTACACGACCAATTCCTTTTCCCACTCCCACATTTCTTCCTCAATTTGACTATGTTTCCACAAAACCTCTAGACTGGTTTTTTCCCATGAAAAAATTTCTCTTGCCTATCAATAATACTTATTGGAATATAAATCAATGAATATTATGGATATAGGTCAACATGATCCCATCAAAACACATGGTCAAGAACAAGCTTGTACTTTTTCGACTGTGATACATGAAACACATTTTTCAGCGAAGAAAACCTGGGTGAAAAATCCAACTGATATACCACCTCCCCAAACCATTCATGTATCTCAAAAGGACATATGTATCATGTATATAACTTTCCCTTATTCCCAAAATTCTAATTTTCAAGCCTTGGAGAGATCCTTACAAAAATATGATCACTCACATCAAATAAAACTGGTCATCCATGATGATCCGCATATGATTTTTGATGACACTGACCATATCTATCCTTTATCTAATTAATAGAATATTCTCTATTGTCTATTGGACAAGGCAAAATAGAAATAGTAAAGTCTCACATGTTTCCACCTAATAATATATAGAATGACAAGGACTCACATACATTGCTTCAAAAGGGTCCATATGAATTGGGGTCTAATAAATATTATTGTATGTGGACTCCACTAATGGTATGTGATCTTCCCATATGCCACCAAAATATATTACACAATCTTGAAGCATGTATTACAAAAATTTTATCATCCTTTAAGATTATTCATCTATCTGAGGGTGATAATCTATACACATATTCAACTTATATCCAAGTTATTACTGCAAGGATTTCTAGAAATAGGATATAAATATCATATCTTTGTCTTATACTATTGAAATCAGTTCTCCATGCCTCTTTACAACTTTTGAGATATAGTTTTTAGACATGTCCTTCACTATATGATATTCATGAATAGGAATGAAATGGGATGGCATTGTGAGTCGATCCACTATTACCCATAGGGTATCATGTTTCCAAACGATCTTAATAAGACCTATCACAAAATACATGGATAACCTCTCCCATTAACAAACAAGAATAGGTAAAGACTACAAAATAACCATTGGTCGTTGGTGTTCTACCTTAGCCTTCTAACTGGTGAGACATCTTGATTCAAACTCATCCACCTTCCTTTTCATTCCAACCCACCAAAATTGTTCTCTCAAAGCCTTATACGTATTATATATTCCAAGATTAAGAACCCATATTGAATGGTGTAAAGCATGAAGAATTTGTTCCTAAAAAGATAATGCTATGAACATCCATCCTAAAAACCATAAAACTGAACTATGATACAACTTGCATCCCTTAATGGTCTCCCCACCATTGAGTTTTTACCTCATAGAAACGCATTCTCAGTCAGTTGTCTATGCCTCTCTAACTATTTTAACCAAATAAAGAACAAAAAAATCTAGAATGAAAACCACTACACTATATCATTCATCACAATCCAAGTTCATGTCAACTATAACTGGCATCAACCACCAATAATCTAAAGCCACTTTTTCAAAATGACAATATAAAATTCTTCTTGATGTATATGTCACCAAATTTTCTTTACCTGGTGTATACATCATGTCAAAGTCAAATATTTGGAGATAAGTCATCCATATTTATTTTATTTCATTCAAATATATTTGTTTGAAAATTTGTTTCAATATCTTATGAATTTTAAAACCTATGAATTTCCCACCAAATAGGTAATGATGCTAACTCTTCAAAGCATGGACTACAGCAGTTAACTCTAAATTGTGTGTTGGTTAGTTATTCTCATGAAAGCATAAATACTATGAGACATATCTAACAACATGATATCCCTACAAAAGAACACATTAAAAACAAAATCTTGAGGCATCACAATACCCCACATACCTTTTTCCTCATTCTAGAAATAAATACATTGTTTCATATGTAAGGTAAACATTAAGCTCTTGAAAAGACTTATTTCATTCCTTGTTTTGTTGGAATGGAATACCTTTCCTTATCAAAGCTTCTATTGTAGAATCTTGTCATGAAAATTCATGAACAAAGAATTGATAAAAACAACCAAATTCACGTAAACTGTGTATCTCAAATACATTCTTTGGTGGTTTCTAATAGATAATAGCCTTCATATTTTTGGGATCTATATAAACACCTATTTTAGAGATTAAGTGGACAAGGAAACTTACCTCTTGTATCCAGAAATCACACACAAATAACTTTTCATGCAAAAAATGATCCTAAAAGATATTCAACACTATCAAGAAGTGTTTATCATGCTCATCCCTTGTCCATGAATACACCAATATGTGATCCACAAACATTATCACAAAATAATCCAGATACCTCTGAATTATCTGATTCATAAATTCCATAAATATTTTTGGTGCATTAATAATACTAAAAGGCATAATCATATACTCATAAAGGCGATATATACATCTAAAATCATTTTTTGGAATATCCTCCTTTCAAACCTCTAATATTTGATATCCTGATCATAAGTCAATTTTAGAGAACCATTGAGCTCCGCTAAATTTATAGTAGTGATCATCAATACATGGAAGTGGATACTGATTTTTTGTCGTAAATTTATTAATATTAAGATAATCCAAACACAGCCTAGAAGTTTCATACACCATTTTCACAAACAAGACTGGTTCTACCCATATAGATGTGCGAGGCTGAATAAACACTTTTTGTTTTGGATCTTCCAACTGCACTTTTAATTACTTTAATTATTTTAGTTCCATTCGAAAAGATAGAATATAAATATTACTAATACCTAGTAAGATATTATTTATAAAATATAATTTTATTATGCATAGAGACTTTGAGAAAGTTTTGGGAAAAACATCTAGAAACTGCTCAACAACTGCTTGAAAACCACTATGCTAAATTTCATCCACCGATGCTATGGTCAAATCTACCAATTGGTATGAGATAGTTCCAACTTTTGGTGCCAAAAATCCAATTTTACCTTCATTTACATTATGTTCCCCTTTAAAGAGATGGTTGATTCTATCATTAGTGGTAAAACTAACCCCTCAGGTATAATAATTGATGTGAGCCTTGAACATTGTCAACCAACCCATACCCAGGATTTTTTCATAGAAATCCATCTCAAGCACAAAAAAGTACCAAAATAATTTTACTCCATCAATATTTATACAATATTATTTTTATATAGAGGATAGGCATTTTCTTTGACCAAGAAGAGTTTGAAGAATAAAAATAGAAGGCATCATCTCAACATTTCAACCTATAAGATCAATAAAACAAGAAGAAATAAAAAATGGGATGCACTTGTATCGAATAAATCTTGTATAAGGGTATAATTAAAATGAATAGTACCACTGAATTTTGATGTTTTGTATTTTTCATCAGTAATAACTTTCTCATTTGCGTATATATTCTTAATCATTTCACGTTGTTCATTATTTCCCTATTTAGATTTCCCTCGCTGAGGAGTCATGGTATTTCTGGAATCACTATAGCTAGCTCAGCTCAGTTGATGGGAGGTTTTTTTCCCTCATATCATCGAACAATACAACATCTGTGCAACATGAGATATTTCCTGAACACCTAACCTTGGAGAACTACGATAATAGCACTAAATATTCCCCATCTAGTTGAAATTGTGGAATTATCTAGGGTTTTCCATACAATCTATCTTCATGTGATCCAAAAAACCACATTGAAAACATCATGGCTTGATCCTTGGTTTAGGATAAAAATTTACTCATTGATCTGTCTGATTCAATGTCATCCCAATACCTTTGAGATAGGTTTCCTTCTTCTACTTCTTCCCTGAATTAGAGATGCCAATATTTCCAATATTTATCAACATTATTCCTCCACCTGTAGCTCTAAATGTGTCCCTTTATTCCAAAATCACTCTATTGACCATCCTCATATAATCCATTATACAAAGCATGAAAATATTCAAGCGAATATATATCCTCATCCCCTATTCAAAAATGTGAACATTAAAGGTTTCACTTACAAAAAAATTTAGAGAAAATAAAACTAAATTGATAATTTTTTTCTATATATTCTATCATCGATATATTTTTTCACTTCAAGAAGAAAATTTTCAAAATTATAGAAACTATGAAAATGTGTGGATAGAATTATTTGTTGAAAAATTATTCAAATTCCTCTCAAGAATGTCCTTAGTCCAATTTAACATGAACTACTAAATCCCACCAATATCATGCAAGATCTTCCATCATATACATCGCTAACATGAATTTCAACTCTACTAGTGTGCCAAGGAAATATAAGATTTGATTCATCCTATTAAAAAACACATTTTATTTCACCAGTTTTGAACCACCCCAAAATATGGGTAGATACTTCTTTTGAAATCGAATAGAATGATTCACTTGACTTTTCTCATCCCTCTTATTTCCTCTATCCATATCCTAAAAATAAGGGATTAAAGTATGAACCTTTTTTCACCTGTGGCTTAGGTGAAATGACATTCCTTGCAAATTATTCTTTTTAGTTTCTAATACATCAACCAAGATTGATTTTCTATTAATACAAAAAACTTTATAAGTATAACTCTCTAGAAACTGATGTATTAGCAATTCAAATTTACCACATCACAACTATCACAATAAGGCTTTCCATAATTCAACAATTTTCCAATTTCAACTCATTTTTTAAAATTCCACCATGCTTTTGAAAATAAATCCACTTTAAAAATACCACTACCATAAATTTTCAAAATATCACATTTGGAATCATTTCAACACTATATAATAAATCAACACTTTTCCACCAAATCGTAAATCGTTACTCAAAATTAAATATGCACTACTGGTGGGGTTTTATTTTTTATCAATGAATGACATGATCCTCTCATTGGCTAAACCCATGACAATTAAGAAACAACTCTTATAACTACCAAAACAAAACTTATGTAACACCCCAAGAATTTTCAATTATATTTATTATAGAATGCATAGATCACTAAGTCTCTGAAAACACCACTTTGTTATAACCTAGCCAAGTAAACCTGATTTTGACACTTTTGTGTTGTGAATTTCAAAAATCTGACATACACAGTTGTGATCAGTATGTTATTTAGAGTCCAATAAGAAAAACATAATTTTTGGTGAATAGTAACCTACCCTTATGAATAGTAACATACCCTTATGAATAGTGATATACCCTAATGAATAGTAACTCTAGAGGCCTGAAGCTTGACGTACATGGACATTACATTACTTTTGAGGAATACTTAATACATAACAAAAATAGACACACAAGGACCGTAATAGTTTAGTGTCTTTGGAAACTCAGAATATAAACATCTAATCCTGTTGAAAGATCTTCAACATCTCTCATATCGATCTTCCCCTTTTATTTTCTTACCTAAAACCTTTCTTTATATCCTAGGGAAAAGAAAACATATAAAGGGTGATCTCAAATGCTCAGTAATGGTAAGCACTGATAAAATAAAACAAATCATATACATTTGAGCTTCAAAACATGAACATAATGTTTAAACATCAAAAGCTTGAGCAATGACATAAAACATGGAAGTACGTAAGGCATAGATCATAAAGAAACATTAATAATGATACAATAGCATGGGATTAAAACATTTAATTATGGAAACCATTCATCACATGTCATGATTTCCATAGTAGCCAAGGCATTACTGCCAAGACCATCTTAGTGGAAAAAGTCCCTTTCTGAATCGAGTTCACTCCTCGTTTCAGTCCTATAACACTGAATCGGATTAACTTACAATTCCAGCCATGTCTATCTCATGAGATATAAATCATTTCCCAATGAATTGGAGGGAGATATAGGTCCCACCCATCTCATAATGAAATCATTCTTACTTGTGCCACAAAATAAACATACATCATTCATAATAACCCAATAAATAAAATGGGTTTCATAAACATCATCCCATCATTACATAATCCATATAAAAGAAATGTATATCATTTCATAATAAGGAAAGTGAAACCATGTAAATCATAGAGACATTATACTTGAAACATACACATATGAAATAATTTCATCTTAGATGAAAAATGGTTTTGATAAAACACTTGAAATGAATTATTGAGGAAAATAACCTTTCTTCTTCAAAATAATTTTCCTTCCACAAAATGTCATGCAATTTTAAAAGAAAAGGATTTTGTTGAAAATAGTCATGAAATCTTTTGGAGAGAGCTTCAGGAAAATAAGGCTTCATAAAACCGTAAAAACATGTTCGTGCCGTAAAAGTTAAAATAAACATTCTTCTCGTACTTTTGTCGGAAAAGTCAAAAAGTACCTTGTAACGTAAAAAAAAGTTAGATTCCTTACATACCATGTGGTAAAAGACAAAATGGGTAAAAAGGAAGTTAAACATACATAAAAAAATTTAGAAAACATGGACTTGGATGATAACAATAACCCCAGCAAATACTTACGAATAAACAATCTCAGATAAGAACGAGATTGGAAAGGTTATCCCTTACCTTAGGACTAATATGCTTCGTATGGATCTGAACCTCTTGTATATTGATTTAAATAATGTCATTGACTTATTAAATAATCATATTCATTGTTATTATATCATATATGATTCACTTGTGACTTTATATTACCCGTTCTTTTGTAAATTCCATGTTGAAGCAGCGTTTTGGGTAAAATCATTTCATTTATCGTATGTGTTTCGACTTGTCGTTCTTCATATTATTACTTATATCCTGATTTAAGAAATTCCAGAATGTAAAACATGATTTATATATAATATATATTCATCATATACATATATATTATAGATCGATAAAAGGAATGAAATACACCGTTCATGGAGACGGTAGTCCGTACGTACGCATGAACGCTGTTTTCGTTTCCTTATTGAATTGAATGGAATTAAGTAGATGAAATATATATATATATATATATATATATATATATATATATTTGTATACATAACTCCATTAGCTTAATTATGTCATATATTTCATTATTATTCATTATATATACTTTATAATCATTCTTGAATGGTTAATCATGGAAAATGAATCTCATCACACTCGTGGAGACTGTAGTCCGTACGTACGCACGAGCGATGATATCATTCCCATGATCGTGGAATTTTATTAAAGTGTATGTATAATATTACAAAATAAATATTACTTTACAATAACCATATATAGTTATTTATTTACACCATTATACCCATCCATGTAAGGTGGTGGCAGAAAATAGATTACACCACGGCGTGGAGACGGTATTCCGTACGTACGCACGCACGGTGATTTCGTTTTCCGTAGGATGGATAGATGATGAAATAGGGTTGTTTCATACTTATAATGAAATATAAGTATATGAGTGATACTGATGTTATTACTTCATAATGAAACAACTAAATAAGAAGATGTGTAAGAAGAAATAAAGTTGAAAGAATCATTAACGGACATTACCTCTTCTTTGAAGTGCCTCTTTGAGACCTCCTTTTAGGGCACTACAATTGGTCTTTGAAGATAACCAGGACCTCTAGGATGTTTCTAGGGAAGTTGGAAAGTGAAATGGGCAGGTATTGGACGAGCTTGAAGGCTAAAATTGGTGTGAGGAGGAGAGGGAGGAGGTTCCCTTTTATAAGGGAGGAGAGGGGCACCTTTGCAAATATAAGAAATATTAGTTTATATTAAAACCCAAACCCACTTAAAAACTTCCAAAATGACTCATATCCGAATAATATATGAGATAGTGTTTTAATATTATCAACCAATAAAATTTAGACATGTTAGGAATTTATTTTAAACATTATCAACTTGATTTATCCTTATTTATCAATTTAATTTTATTTGTGGTAATAATATTCTAAATTTTAAATTATTATAAATAATCACATATGTGTTGTGAATTTTCCATAATTTGACACTTTATGACATTTTAGACCATATAAATTTTAATTTATAATTTTTAAATATTTTTTTGATTTTTAAACAATTTTATAATATGTTATTTTTATAAAATAACAATAGTGTCAATTTTGACACTATTCATTTATTTGAATTTAAATAAAATATATACAAAATATATGTTCGAAATAAAAGCTTTAATAGATTCATAAAATGTCATATGTAACTAGAAAATTAGTGGAGCACATTAAATAGTTCATATAATATTCATTTTAATATTTTTAAAACCATTTATTCGATATTTTAATTAATAAAATAATTTCAACATCACTATTGTGTCATAATTAATGATAATTATTTAATCCCTAAAAATTCTTAATAAATTTCTATGATGTATATAATTTTATTATATTTCTGGATACTATTCATGTTTGAAGTTGCATTAATTGTATCACTAAATTAAAATTATTATACTTATAAGATTTAAGAAAGTTACATTTGTCACATTCTTTGGTTTTAATAATAATTAAATTATTTTCATGGAAAAAAGTCCATTAAATGAATCTAATCCGACCCTTAGGTGATATGGGTCGACTTTTAGTCATCCAATAGAATTTTTTCATGTGTTAGAGTAATTTCATAATATTATATTTACCCTTAATTACCCTATTTACCTTTAACTATGGTAAATAAAATTTACCGTAGTTATTATTCATAATTCCAAAAAATAAAATGTATCCTATTAGCATAATTTGGACCTAATGATTCCAAATATGGAATCTGTTTTTCGAAATTCAATACACAAAAGTTGCAGAAATTAAATTAAAATTAATCTCGTTGTCGAAAGAAAACAGGTTTTTTGTTTAAAACATTGTAAATGATTGAATTGATTTAACCTACGAATTCAAGGTAAAATCAATGCTAATGACATAAATTATATTAAATGGTAAAAATATATTATATTTATACTTTAAAACCATTTAATATTATAATTTAACCATATAAATTATTACGATGAAAAAAGTTGTTTTTAATTAAAATATAGCGTGTTTTTACTATTTATTAAAATGTGAAAGTTATCAGAAAAGTATCAAAACTTTATCGAATGTAAATTTTTATATCCTGATTCAAAAGAAAAAGTGTATTTTGTAAAATTGAATTTATAAACATGTCAAAAAATAGATTTAATGTGGGTGCGCCATCAAAAGGCGGCAAAACTGCATTTTTTTAAAAATACTTATTTTACCCGAAAAATTTATTTTGTTCTTATACCATGTTCTAGAAAATGTGTAAGATGAATAATAATGTTATAAAATTCAAAATTTAGTTAATACTATTCATAACGGCCAGTTCATAATAATATTATAATAATATATCGTTGTTTAGTAAAACACGGTATTGCGTACAACACACGCTATCGATGAAGGTCGCGATTGCGTGTAATGCAAGACAAGTCAGGGTTGTTTATAGTGCAAGATTCCTTTTTTTCATATAACAAAATATAACCATATTTCATTTATAAAATCAATATATATATATATACACTCAATGTTGTGTAGAATGACTATTATAAAACGAACATGAAATTGTGTGTAACACGATCCAAGAATAGTGTTGCGTATACTGCAAGCTAATACTGTGTTGCGTATAGTACAAGCTAAACTTGGTGTGCTATATAATAGAAGACATCAATAAAATTAAAATAATATTTTTCATAAAATATCTGGGTGTTAAATTCTACCCCCCTTAAAATGACTTTCGCCCTCGAAATTCGTCGGGGTTATAAATCGTTTACTATTCATTGAAACCCACATCGTAAAAAGGAATACTGAAACTTAATTTTAAAAACTAAAGTATGAAATGCAACGATTACCCAATGTAACTCATTATTGGGTTTCCATATAGGAGAACATAGGTGAAAATATGGATATGGAAGAAAAATCTAACCATCAAGTTCTGATGGAGAGTGGTAGAGGACATGGCTTTGAAAAAACCAACAATCACAAAGCCATAAATTTGTGATGATCTAAGGCACCATCTGATTCATCAGATATAAGAGCACTAGGACAACATTTTTGGTTTTCAAGATCATTTCCCTAAAGTTGAAAATTTTGAATTAGAAGAAATACATGCTTAATTTTGGTACAATCTCACTGTTGTTCGTGCTTTGACCAATTTCCACTTCATCTCTTAAAGAAATGAAGTTGAATTTCTTATTTGTGAAGTGTTAACAGATCATGTGATAGAATGATGGGTCACTCCATATGTTTCAAACAAAAGGTTATCAAAAGTTATCAAATATACATAAGTCCATCTATGGATAGGTTAATCGTATACGATTCCAAAAATGAACTTATACTTCATATATCATACCACTTAATAAAATAAAACTAGTTTCTACTAACCAGGGACTTCTTGTAGGCCAATGGTTTGAGATAAAGGCCAGTCGCACTTCAGTTGTGGGTTCGATTCCCACAGCCTTTTTCGACGCGATGGGTTGTCGCCCGTCCTGCAGGTTGTCTTTTTTCTAAAACTACATTACTATAACATCCAATCAATAATATCGAAAAAATTTCTATCCTAAAACAATACTATCTTATTTCCAATATCATCCATTCCAATCTTTATCTAAAATACTTCGGTCTAAGCTCATAGTATAAAGAAAATTATTACTTGAAATTTCATCAACCAACCATCATTTATCCCCCATTATCTTGTTGGTCACATTCCAATCATGTGAATACCTTAATCATGTATTCTCTTGAAAAATGAATACCCATTAAACCTTAGTGAAAACATGAATACTGTCAAAAGTTAACTCTTTCCACATACCAAAATTCAAAAATTCTATATACTCAAACCATGATATAACCTTCTCCTTATATCAGTCATGAGCTCATGAATACTATCAAACATTTAATTTTCTCCTTATCCCTTCATTATGCGCATATCATCTAATTTCCAAAAATACTGGTACCATTCATCACACACTTTCAAAACATAAGGAAAGACAACAGTTTAACAATCCTTAGATGTCTCTGTATTCCATAGTACCATGAGATTACTTATACAACATTACACTTGATAAACATGTAATCATTCCACTACCTTCTTAAACCATTGACCGAGCTTCAACAATTCTTTCATCTCACATATCATTTGTAGTCTCTTCATCATCATCAACATAAATATTACCCATATGACCATACTTATTCTCTTCATGATACTTTCCCTTAGGGCATTGGTTTGCATAATGTTCGTACATTCCACATTTAAAACATTTAACCATTGTTGATGTCGTAGCAATACCATTATCTTCATCCATGGTGTTAACTGAACCTTTTCCTTTGCACTTACTGGCTTTATATCCTTCTTTTCCACACCCAAAGAATCTTCCAGTTCCTTTGAAATATTCTCCTTGATGCCTCTTCCCACATAATTACATAGGGGAAATTGAACTTTCTTTACTCTATGATCATCATGAAACTCCATCTTTCTCTTATTAGCCAAGTCGGGAAACTTACCAAATTTGAGTTTATTAACCATATTATGAGATTGATGATTTGGAATAATAATGATTTTTGGACTTCCAAATACCATTTCATTTGGTTCCACATGAAGAATATCATTCCATTGTCCATCATATCCTCAATTATCATGAATCATCTTGTTTCCAGCCATTTTCTAGAACCCAAAAAGAGTAGTGTGAGAGGAAAAATCATAATAAATGGGGAGTAACGTCAATATATAACATCTTAGGTTTAATATAATATTGTTACCATAATTATAGGATTATAACCTATACTTATACTTAACCTTAGGGACATCCCTAGACATACCTTAGAAATATCTCTAGGGATCTCACTAAAGTTCTCGCATCCTAGTTTCCAAAGGTTGACTAAACCTTTCCTTTGATACCAACTTTAGAGGCCCAAAGCTTGACATACATGGACATTACATTACTTTTTAGGAATAAATAATACATAACAAAAACAGACACACAAGGACCATAATAGTTTAGTGTCTTTGGAAACTCGGAATATAAACATCTAATCCTATTGAAAGATCTTCAACATCTCTCATATCGATCTTCCCATTTTATTTTCTTACCTAAAACCTTTCTTTATATCCTGGGGAAAAGAAAACATATAAAGGGTGATCTCAAATTCTCATTAAGGGTAATCATTGATAAAATAAAACAAATCATATACATTTGAGCTTCAAAACATGAACATAATGTTTGAACATCAGAGTCTTGAGCAATGACTTAAAACATGGAAGTACGTAAGTAATAGATCATAAAGAAACATTAAGCATGATAAAATAGCATGGGAGTAAAACATGTAATTGTGGAAACCATTCAGCACATGTCATGATTTCCATAGTAGCCAAGGTATTGCTGCCAAGACCATCTTAGTGGTAAAAATCCCTTTCTGAATCGAGTTCACTCCTCATTTTAGTCATGTAACACTGAACCGGATTAACTTACCATTCCAGCCATGTCTATATCATGAGATATAAATATTTACCCAATGCATTGGAGGGAGATATAGGTCTCACCCATCTCATAATGAAATAATTCTTACTTGTGCCACAAAATAAACATACATCATTCATAATAACCCAATAAATAAAATGGGTTTCATAAACAACATCTCATCATTACATAATCCATATAAAAGAAATGGATATAATTTCATAATAAGGAAAGTGAAACCATGTAAATCATAGAGACATTATACTTGAAACATACACATATGAAATAATTTCATCTTAGATGAAAAATGGTTTTGATAAAACACTTGAAATGAATTCTTGAGGAAAATCTCCTTTCTTCGTCAAAATAATTTTCTTTCCACAAAATGTCATGAAATTTTAAAAGAAAAGGATTTTGTTGAAAATAGTAATGAAATATTTTGGAGGAAGCTTCATGAAAATAAGGCTTCATAAAACCCTAAAAATCCGTTCGTGCCGTATAAGTTAAAATAAACATTCTTCTCGTACTTTTGTCAGAAAAGTCAAAAAGTACCTCGTAACGTAAGAAAAAGATAGATTCCTTACATACCATGTGGTAAAAGACAAAATGGGTAAAAATGAAATTAAACATACATAAAAACATTTTTAGAAAACATGGACTTGGATGATAACAATAACCCCAGCAAATACTTACGAATAAACAATCTCGGATAAGAACGAGATTGGAAAGGTTATCCCTTACCTTAGGACTAATATGCTTCGTATGGATCTGAACCTCTTGTATATTGATTTAAATAATGTCATTGACTTATTAAATAATCATATTCATTGTTATTATATCATATATGATTCACTTGTGACTTTATATTACCCGTTCTTTTGTAAATTCCATGTTAATGCAGTGTTTTGGGTAAAATCATTTCATTTATCGTATGTGTTTCGACTTGTCGTTCTTGATATTATTACTTATATCCTGATTTAAAAAATTCCAGAATGTAAAACATGATTTATATATAATATATTTTCATCATATACATATATATTATATATTGATAAACGGAATTAAATACACCGTTCATGGAGACGGTAGTCCGTACATACGCATGAACGCTGTTTTTGTTTCCTTATTGAATTGAATGGAATTAAGTAGATGAAATATATATATATATATATATATATATATATATACATAAATCCAGTAGCTTAATTATTTCATATATTTCATTATTATTCATTATATATAATTTATAATCATTCTTGAATTGTTAATCATGGAAAATGAATCTCATCGCATTTGTGGAGACGGTAGTCCATACGTACGCATGAGCGATGATATCATTCCCATGATCGTGGAATTGTATTGAAGTGTATGTATAATATTAAAGAATAAATATCACTTTAAAATAACCATATATAGTTATTTATTTACACCATTATACCCATCCATGTAAGTTAGTGGCGGAAAATAGATTACACCACGGCGTGGAGACGGTATTCCGTACCTACGCACGCGCGGTGATTTCGTTTTTCATAGGATGGATAGATGGTGAAATAGGGTTGTTTAATACTTATAATAACATATAAATATATGTGTGATACTGATTTTATTACTTCATTATGAAACAACTAAAGAAGAAGAAGTGGAAGAAGAAATAAAGTTGAAAGAATCGTTAACGGACATTACCTCTTCTTTGAAGAGCCTCTTTGAGACCTCCTTTTAGGGCACTAAAATTGGTCTTTGAAAAAGACCAGGACCTCTAGGATGTTCCTAGGGAAGTGGGGAAGTGAAATGGGCAGGGATTGGCCAATCTTGAAGGCTCAAATTGGTGTGAGGAGGAGAGGGAGGAGTTGCCCTTTTATAAGGGAGGAGAGGGGCACCTTTGGAAATATAAGAAATATTAGTTTGTATTAAATCCCAACCCCAATTAAAAACATCCAAAATGACTCATATCAAACATATTAGATGAGATAGGGTTTTAATATCATCAACCAATAAAATTTAGACATGTTAGGAATTTATTTTAAACATTATCAACTTGATTTATCCTTATTTATCAATTTGATTTTATTTGTGGTAATAGTATTCTAAATTTTAAAGTATTTAAAATAATCACATATGTGTTGGGAATTTTCCATAATTTGACACTCTATTACATTTTAGACCATATAAATTTTAATTTATTATTTTTAAATATTTTTGTGATTTTTAAACAATTTTATAATATGTTATTTTTATAAAATAACAATAGTGTCAATTTTGACACTATTAATTTATTTGAATTTAAATAAAATATATATAGAAGATATGTTCGAACTAAAAGATTTAATAGATTAATAAAATGTCATATTTATCTATAAAATTATTGTAGCACATTAAATATTTCAAATAATATTTATTTTAATATTTTTAAAATCATTTATTTGATATTTTAATTAATAAAATAATTTCAACATCACTATTGTGTCATAATTAATGATAATTATTTAATCCCTAAAAATTCTAAATAAATTTCTATGATTTAGATAATTGTATTATCTTTCTGAATACTATTCATGTTCTAATTTTCATTAATTTTATAACTAAATTAAAATTATTATACGTATAATATTTAAGAAAGTGACATGTTGTCACATTCTTTGGTTTTAATAATAATTAAATTATTTTCATGAAAAAAAGTCCATTAAATGAATCTAATCCGACCCTTAGGTGATATGGGTCGAATTTTAGTCATCCAATAGAATTTTGGCATGTTTTATGGTAATTTTATAATATTATATTTACCCTTAATTACCCAATTTACCTTTAACTAAGTTAAATAAAATTTACCGTAGTTACTATTCATAATTCCCAAAAATAAAAAAGTAGCCTATTAACAAAATTTGGACCCACTGATTCCAAATATGGAATCCATTTTTCGAAATTCAATACACAAAATTTGAAGAAATTAAATTAAAATTAATCCTGTTGTCGAAAGAAAACAGGTTTTTTGTTTAAAAGATTACAAAAGATTGAAGTGATTTAACCTACGAATTCAAGGTAAAATCAATGCTAATGACATACATTATATTAAATGGAAAAACATTATTATATTTATACTTTAAAACCATTCAATATTATAATTTAACCATATAAATTATTATGATGAAAAAAAGTTGTTTTTAATTAAAATATAGCGTGTTTTTACTATTCATTAAAATATGAAAGTTATCAGAAAAATATCAAAACTTTATCCAATGTAAATTTTTATATCCTGATTCAAAAGAAGAAGTTTATTTTGTAAAATTGAATTTATAAACATGTCAAAAACTAGATTTAAAGTGGGTGCACCATCAAAAGGTGGCAAAACTGCATTTTTTTAAAAATACTTATTTTACCCGAAAAATTTATTTTGTTATTATACCATGTTCTAGAAAATGTGTAAGATGAATAGAAATGTTATAAAATTAAAAATTTAGTTAATACTATTAATAACGGCTAGTTCATAATAATATTATAATAATATATCGTTGTTTAGTAAAACCCGGTATTGTGTACAACACACGCTATCTAGGATAGTCGTGATTTCGTGTAATGCAAGCCAAGTCAGGGTTGTGTATAGTGCAAGATTCTTTTATTGTTGCATATAAAAAAATACAACCATATTTCATTTATAAATTTAATATATATATATATATACACTCAATGTTGCGTAGAATGACTATTATAAAACGAACATGAAATTGTGTGTAACAAGATCCAAGAATAGCGTTGCGTATACTGCAAGCTAATGCAGTGTCGCGTATAGTACAAGCTAAACATGGTGTGTTGTATAATAGAAGGAATCAATGAAATTAAAAGAATATTTTTCATAAAATCTTGGGGTGTTACAGTAACCTTACTTATGATAGTATATAAATAATATTCAAGTGTAAGTATGATATATCTATGCTTTAAAATAAATAAACAAATGTTTTAAAACTCTGGTTTTATGAATAAATTTTAATTTAATTAAATATAAAATTAATAATATTTAGAAAATTATTTTTCAAAAATAGACTTAATTTTTGGATTCTACACTTCGAAAAATGGTTGGGGTAATTTTTTTGGATTTTTCTGAAATACTTGAATTTTTTATGAATAATGACATACCATAAATTGTAAAATTAAGATAAATACACTAATTATAGAGTCATGTGTTATTTTATGCTGATGTAAGCCCACTTGTTTCGGGATCACATGATAAAATTACCATTATTTTTCATGGAATACTCATTATTCCTTGTCTTGAAGAGAAATAATAAATTAATGAGTTTTATATTAAGAAATCCCCTCTCTCCTCCACTATAAAAACTTCCTCTCACCCCCCTTTCATTCACTTCTCTCGACCCTTGTGCCTTCTCCAAATTCTGTGAAAATACCCTCCCAACCTCCTCTCCCACGTCCAGAAAGCTTTGGTCTAATAAAAAGACCAAAACCTATCCCTTACGGAGGCTCTCAAGGAAGTTTGGTTCAAGAGGTAAATTCCTCTTTTCAATTCATTGTCCTTCCTTTCAAGTTCATTTCTTTTATTTTTTCTATTGCCTCTCCTTGTAAAGAATTTGTGATGACTATAGTAACTTATATGTACTGGAATGTTTTCATTATAGTGGAATAAGTTATCAATATCTCTCTCTTTTTACCTTATTTTATGCTAGTAGCAAGAACACCATCCGGGATGTGTCAATTTTACACATTCAAGGACGATGGACTTTCGATTTCTGTTATCATTCTCATTTATGGTCATGAAACAATTATTTTTATGGTTGAACCAGATTTTTATATATAATATAATCTATTTAAGATTCTATAATCCCTTTGTACAAATGTTAATAAGTTATAAAGGAAAATGATTTTGTGGTAATCAAAACCCACAAATTAACTGAAACAATTATCATTAATGTTCTATATAATTATTCATCCTATTTCCATGTAACCAATTTATATAAATGACCAATAACACCTATTTATGTTCATAAATAATATATAATTTTAATTCTAGAGATTTACTTCCATTCCATATACTTAAAAACAAGTGAACTAAATATGAAAATAAAGAAAATGAACACTCTGAAGCGACGAAATTCAATAGAATAACTTATCTATAAGAACATAAATGAAATAAACAGAACTATGATAAAATAAATATATATATAATAGGTTTTTAAATAAGTTATTAATAAGAATAATTTCATATTCCAGGAGCCTATGTTCGAGAGAAGAATACGTTTGGAGTTAAGGTAAGGGTTTTTCCACCCGAACTTCCATTTTCATTCGGGTTAATTTCATTGTCTAATTACCTCAATGAAATTCTTATATATTGTTATTTACTCCTCATATATTCTGTTTGAGTATCATATATATGTTTAAAAACCATAATCCTTCCTTATTTTATGGATAGTTACATGTTTTAAAAGGAATATTCAAAATTGATTCAAAAATACGAGCCCGATTAAAGGGAATTTCTCAAAATGTTACCTATTTTCAGGGGCACTCTATAATATGTTTTTGGAAACCATTATCTTTATAAAATCCCTAATTTTATTATTAAAATACTATCTTACTTTACTTATGGTTTTATACAAAGATTTTTTCAAAAGAACTCTTCTTTTCAAAATAAAAGAGTATTTATCTCCAGAATTGCTTAATGATTTTATAAGAGTGTTTTCATCTAATTCAACACTCTTGTTGATTCCATGGTATTATTGGGTTTAATCATTTACGAATTCATATACCATATTTTATTTAATGTTTTATGAATAAATATATTGTGGATGATCTATCCTAAAACCATTCACCATATTACTCAGAATGGTTAGTGTTTTATGTTTAATGATTAGGGAAAGATAGTTACATTTCATATGATAGTTTCATTATGAATGTATATGTTGTTTATGTTTATCACCGCTCATATGAGGAATGAATTAGACTTATTATGTGATGTTTTGGGGCCACTATATCCCCTAGATGCATCGGTAGGTCTCATGAGACAAATAAACATGGAATTGGCCGAGGCCTTTCCCAATGTGATATGGATTTTTGTCGAGGCCTTAATCATTAAAATTCTTGGCTGAGGCCATGACAAAATGTTTCAGAATATCCGACATATGAACTTCCCTAATTATTAATCTAGTAATTGTAAGTTCATGTGGTTATTCGACTAGTAGAATACCCATGATTAGGTTTTATTATGGCATTATTTACTCAGCTCATATCCTGGCCATAATGTGTTCAAGTTTATTATTAAAGGCATGTGTTTTCAATTATTCACCATGTCTAATATTTATATTATCTTCTGATGTATTTATTACTCTTACTGAGTGTTTGATCTCACCCCTTCTTTATGTTTTGTTTTTCTCATTACATGAAGAAGTAAATTATGAATGACATGTAGGAATAATCTAAGAGACATGATGTTTCTAGTGGAATAATTTAGTGTCATTTTTCCTTTCCATATGTAAATTTGAACTTATGTATGTATATTTTTTCCAGTAATACAAAACTACTCAGTCCTTCTGTATTCATATTCCTTGTTTGTATTCCAACATAATCAAACAAGGCACTGGGTCCGGGAAATTGGGGTCGGGTCCTTACAACTTACGTACCCAAATCCCTGGTAACTAAATGTTCAGTAGAAATTTGTTAGCTATGCATTTTTAAGCTCCACGTTTCAAGTTCGGATGATCCTACTCCTTTCTACCATCCCAACTTAAATAATAATCTAGAATGATTTTCGAACTCCAAGAACAAAAAACCAATGCCATTTGTCCCAAAATGAATGATGGGAAAACCAAGACTAATTTCGTTTGTATCATCTCACCCCTCACCATTGGCATGTAATGGTAGTGGAATCTTACTTTTCCTTATGTGACATCCCGAAGACAACAAAGGCTGGAAATAAATGCAAAAGGATTCACTAACAATTGATGGACGATTTACCCTTTTGAAAATAAAACAACTAAACCAAGAAACCAAGAACACAATAAACAACCCACTATATGATGCATGATAACAATTTAATGCAACTAAATGTAAAACCTAATTAGAAACAATACCAACCAAAAAATGTAGAACCATGTTAGAGTACAAAGAGGAAAACTAAACAATAAATCTCAAGTACTCCAAAGACATAACTTCATAGCTCAAAACATGGTCCAAGCTCCAAATCCATAATCCATTCCAAAGCTATCTCGATGAATGACTAAATAAATGAGATACCTTTCCTTTAACTATGTCTTGATAAAAAATATCCACAAACACACCAAAGTAACTTAGTATGGGGTGAGTAATGAGAATCTATAGTTTTTACCCAAATTACAACCCTACTCATGCCACTAGGATAGAAAAAATTAGCAAAATTATATAAAATAATTCATATAAAACCATTTAAAATCATCTCAATAGTTTTTATCAAAACCAAAACAATCCGAAACTAAAATATTTTTCTATATCAAAACATTTTCCATCAAAATAAATTAAACCATTATTTAAATCCAGTTCAAAACTTCTATTTTGAAATATCCCATTCTATTTTATATTACCAAACACACACACACACACAATCATGGTGTTACAATTAATGGTTGAACTTCTCATCCATACTGCATCCCTTTTATGGTGGTACTTCATGATCATGATCCATGCCATTCAACTAATACTTAACCATTTAATCCAACAACTATCCTAACAAAATCATTATAAAACCATTTCAATAAAACAATCCTTTTATTGAAAAAAAATTACATGTATAAAAACCAGACAATAATTTTAAAATTTTCATTTTACAATCATGTTACCACTTTCACATTCCACTAAAACACCAAATTTTCACTATTCCATAAACGATCACCAAAGAGGGATTTTGTCAATAATTTTTCAAAAAAATCACAATAAATTTCAAAAAAACAATCAATATAAAATAAATACTTAAATTTATATTAATATTAGTTGAGATTGAATCCACCTACCTCATAAACTATAGTGGAAACAAAGAATGCAACAAATTATTCAATAAAATAGGATCAAAAATCTAGAAATCTGCCTTAAATGTGGTTCCCTAAAATCATCACTACAGAATATTATCATAATTTTCATCAAAAACCATTTATATTTCTTTAATGTTTTAGATACATGAATACAAGAAATGTAAGAATTTTAACTTAAGGAAAAGCAACCAAGAATGGGAAATTACTAAGGAATTAGGGCTTTAACCCACCAAGATTTGCTGACGGATCACTACTAAATCAAGATTAATGGTATGTAAAACCTTTGGGAAGATATTAAATAAATATAGGGTTTTGTTAAATGAAAAATGATCCATTTAGGGGGAAAACCATGCTATATCGACAAATTTTTTATCTAACTTTTAGTCGTTCATGATTAGGGCGCACAGTTTGGAAAACTCTATGCTAATTGTACACAAGACCTATATACAAAATGTACGGTTCCTCTTAGTTGGTTTCATGATTTGGAAATACTATCCACTTTACATTTGCCTAACCATATCCCACTTTCTCTCTTTAATCATGTTTCTATAAGAGTTTCATGGTTTCTACTAACTGTGCTTAAACTATGCACCTTCAGAAAAGCCCCAAAAACATTCCAAAAGTCCTCTAAACCCTACCAAACATCCCCCAAAAACTATACACACTTAAATGTATATATAAATAGTTATTTACTTGAAAATGGGGGGGGGTTTATACATTAGTAATTTACTTCTTCATGAGAGATACATCAAACACATCGTGAACTCAAGAGAGGATCAGGTGAAAGTGAAAAGTGATAAGCTACCATCCCTAATCTGTCAAGAATATAGAAAGGTATATATACCTAAATTCAATAATTTAATTTCTTAATATCATAACCCTATTCCATGTATATATTCATATAAAAACTTGATCACCATATTCAAATCCTAGGTTGCTGTGATGATTGTTAGTAAAATGTTATTTTCGACTCTGGGATTCCTTCAAGTGGTACTGAATAAATATAACTTTATATTCCATTTCCTCAACTATATAAAGTAAAAAATAGATTTATCACTCCAATTTGATCCTATATTTTTTTAGTTTTACACTTATTTCCATATATATCTTTATAAGGATCCATATGAATTTTTTAGTAGAGCCTATTGTATTAAGAAAACTCAACTGAAGAAAGGTGTTGATCCCAACCACCTTTGAAATCCATTAAGAATATTCCAGCATATCCTATGTAATTTTAATTTTCTATTAAAACTAACCATATATATGAGGATGTAAAGTTATACTAAAACAAAAGTCTATGTCTAGACCCTACTGAAGACTTTTCCAGAACATCAAGGTAAACCATGGATCTTACTCAGATATAATAGATTACAGTATTCCAATAAACATTACCCCATACTTAATATAAGTTATAGAAAAATCATATATAGAAAAATATTCTATAATGGTAAATATTTTTTCTAAATTTTTAAGTATATTGATTATATCCCATATAACATTATGCCCGTTTGATGTTTTGGGGTGTCCAATGATAAAACCCATGGTGATGTTTTCCCATTTTCATTCTAGTATGGGTAATGGTTATAACATACCTATAGACTTTTTCCTCTCAAACTTAACTTAATAACATACCAATCCAAGTGTTATAAAATAAACAATATCTCTCTTCATATTTTCCAATTAAAATACTCTTTCAGATCTATGTACATCTTTTTACTTCTTAGATGAATAGAGAATGGTGAAATCTGAGCATTATCCAATGGATCCTTATTCAAATTTTGTATGGATGGAACACATACACAAATCCCAGCCCATATTTTTCAATAAAAATCAAATTTAAACTTGGTAAATTTTCTCACATTATTTTCTAGTTCCATATCTTTCTTTTTATTCCTCTTTAATCGTCACTTAGAAATATGGTTGAACACTCTTTTTAGAATGATAATATTTATCACCATCTATTAAGATTTGATGATACACCCTTTGAGAATCCAAAAATATTGGATCTTTTTTTATCCTCATCATACATAAGATATAATAATATTTTTGGATCATAACATCTGCCACCATATTTTCTTCCCCATGTGGTAATGTATTTAGTAGTTGAAATCTTTATTTATACCCAACCATCTTCTCTAGCACATATTCGAATCTTTATGTGTGAAAATATACTTTAAAATTTTATAATCAATATATGTGCCACACACTTCTCCATAAATATAATTCCAATTTATCTTTAATGAAAAAATTACACCAGTTATTTCTAAATCATTTTTTGGTTAATTTTTCTCATGAACCTTTAATTGGTATTAGGTATAAGATATCTCCATATTTTTTCACATGAGAATTTATCCGAATTGTTTATTTAATGCATAAATATAGATTAAAAAACCTTATCCACTATAGGGTAAATTAAGTATAGGTTCATTGACAAACCTTCTCTTCAGTTCATTGAAATCTTCTTCACATTCATATGTCCAAATAAACTTATCTCTCTTCCAAGTTATCATAGTTAGTGGATTAGATAGTCATTATAAATTACCAAATAAGATTTGACCATATCCATCTAAAACAAGAAACCTATGGATCACATTCGTTGTGGTTGGTAAAATACATCATTTAATTACTTTTTTCAATGATTTATATATTTATATACCCTCACATGAGATTATATGACTCAAAAATGAAACTTTCCAAAGACAGAATTCATATATGGTAAATATTTCAAAAATATTATCCTTCCTCATGTTCTTCAGTATAATTAACAAGTGATCATCATGATATTCCTTATTACATGAATATATAAGAATATTCATTATAAATAATGCCAAAATTTGATCAATGTAATCACTAAGGACTCTATACACTAAATCCACGATGATAGGAGAGGCATTAGTAAGACTAATTGGCATCACTATAAATTCATAGATTCTAATGCATTTAAAAATTGATGTATTGGGATTTTTATCCATATTGACCTTTAATTTATGATATCTAGAAATAAAAATTATCCTAGAAAACATTAAAATCAGCATAGTTAATCAAACAAATCATCAATATGTTGTAAGGGTTACTTCTTCTTGATTGTGTTTTTTTATATTCTTGAAAATAAATAAAAATTCACATTGAAAAATATTTATTCTTAAAAAATAACTACCTCCCCATATGGTGACACATTAGTTCTAATGAATCCCTTGTAAATATTCTCTTAGAGTTACATATTTAGTTCCTGCATCTCAATTGGGGCTATTATAAATTATTTCTTTGAAATAGATTTAGAACCATGTATGAGTTCTATCAAGAACTCGAATTCATTATTTTGTTGAATTCTAAGATATTATTCTATAAATACATCCAAAATATATTAGACAATAGATATATCATTGATGTTGAGTTTCTCTCTAACCATCTGAGATAAAAATCCCTTTTGAATTGGAATAAAGACCCATACAATGGATGTGACTTCCATAAAAAGTTCATCTTTGTTTTCATACTGATAGAAGATAAATGTTTGGATTAGAATATAAAATGTGACTTCCCTTACTTATAAATTTATGTGGGATATATGTAAATAAATATAATTCATTCTAAGGTTCACATAAAACTCAACCAAAGGGAGAATATAATTATTTTTCGGAAGAAAATTCCCATAAAATTCAACATGAAAGCAATCAAAAACTTTATATGTGTACACCATACCATTAGGGATTTTTAATATTAACTCAACATTAACTTAATAAGGTTCTATAGTGATACCCTCAAAAAATTCCTCAAATATAAAATATTGGGTAGATCTAGAATCAAATAAGATATTAGAAGTTAAAGATTGGATGGTAAGGGTACATTTCACCATGTCGTTATCATATCACCATGATAAATAGATATTTCATGATATTTATCTTTTTCTATGATATTAAGTGGATTTTGATGTCAATAATCATCATTAACCTTGATATTTTTGAATTGGTTGTAATAATGCCTATAATCCTTATATTTAAAACACTTCAATGTGGGTGGTGCATTTTTCATATCGTTCTCTCTATTCAAGTTGTTGGATAAGTTATTCCCAAAAATTTAGTATTAAATTGTATAATGACCTTCCATTCCACACCTGAAACATTTACCAATTACCTTAAGATAATTTCCTCCATGTTTACTTACACATTTTGGTCATAAATGAAATTCCATCTTCTTCTCTCCAAGGGATTTCGAATATATTTTCAAGTTAATCATTCATTTCTTATCAAATCCATGAGATTGAATGGTAACTCTAATCTCTATCTCCTCATTTATAGAAAAACTAATTATTTCTTCATATCCAAAAAATTCCGTTAAGACTAAATCCCTTCAGAGTCCTGGGTTTAAAAAACTAAAGAATCGGTCAACCTTACATTCAGGTTAGAGTATAATTCCAAAAGCATCCCTTGAAAGTCTTGTAAAAAGTTCCTCATATGTTCCAATAGATTAATTATTATTCTCTTTAAGCTCATGTAACTCCTTATCCATTTTCATGTGAAGAACCCATGGAAAGAACTTATTACAAAACAAGATCTTAAAATCATACCACTTCATTGAGTGAATTTCTCCCTGTTGCTTTATGTTCTTGATAAGATCCCACTACTGATCTAATTCTCCTTCCAAATGGTAAACAACTGGAAAAACATTCTCATGTTCTGAAAACTAGTTAATGGAAAATAAATTTTTAATGTTATTGATCCATTTCTTAGAAACTACTAGATCAGTGCACTCACTAAAAGAAGGTGGATTTTTCCTCATGAAAAACTCTATAGAACATTATTCCAACATTTTTTCCTTTGGAAGTTGAGTGTGATTTTTATCATGATAGTGTTTTATGATAATAAAAACATTTTTTTACATTTTGACTCCCACAACATTCTAATTCTATGAAGGAAAATCATTTAATTGACTATTTCATTCAACAAAAACATATTTCTATAGGTTCCATCCATCAACTATAACTAAAAATCATAGTTTTAGGAATGATTATCATAGTGAAAAAACACATAATCATTAAAAATAATTTATACTATGTATAAATTGTGACACATTCTTCTATGACACCTTAGGTTTAATCTTGGTCATTTGTGGTCCTCAACAAAACTTTTGGATATTATCCTATACTTATACTTATTCCTAAGGTTCTCACTAAATCTTTCTCATCATAGTTTTAAAATCTTAACTAAATATTACTCTGATACCAACTATAATGACCTAGAAATTTCATACATAGATATCACATCATTGTAGATGAATAATAACTATAGAACATAAAAATACGTGCTATAATTGTATAGGCCTATTTCCATTGAAAACATAGAAACATAAATAACAAGTTTTTAAGAGTATCCCATTAAGTACTTCATAACTAGAACCCTTCTAACATATGATTCATAAAACCTTTATTCATAACCTAGGTAAAAGAAACCTAATAAAGGGTGATATTAGATACTTATTCTAGGTAATCTAGGGAGATATAAATTATAACATAAGTATAACATGAGTATAAGGATGTGATAACATAATCTTAAAATTAGAAATCCACAACCTTTTTTTTCATATATCATAGTACTCACTCATGAAATAAATCTTTGTATTTCATCAGAAATGAATCATAACAAAATAAAATAATATAATTTGTGGAACCATTACACTGGAATAAGACAAGGAATTATAGAATATACATAAGTATAGAAAATAATTTACTTAGTAGTCTAGCCTCATTTTCAAGATTGTCATAGTGTAATGGGTTCACTCCCCAAATCATCATAGTATTTATGGTTTACTCCCAAGATTATCATAGTGGATAAAGTGCCTTACTAGACTGAGTTCACTCCCCATTATAGTTATATTTATCTCATTAGATGTATTTATTTTCCCAATGAAATGGATTTTGAAGTAGGACACACCAATAACATAATTAAAATCATATATAAGTATGTTACAAGATCATAAAAGATTCTTCATAGTAGAATCCATGAAAAGAAATGGGTTTCAAAAACATTTTAACATAGAATAACCTATGGAAAATATATGGGTTTTATAAACATTCAATCATTTCCCCATAGCATAACCCTTGGAAATGAAATAGATTACATACAAATATTTTATTCATAAAAATAAACCATCTAGAGAAATAATAATTATAGTATCCTTAGATCATATCCTAGTAAATCAAAATTTAATTCAAAGGTTGTTGTCATTGATGAATAGAAATTTCATTAAAATTTCATTAAACATTCTTGAGGAAATTATCCTTTCCAATTATTTAAAAAATAAAAATTTTGAAAATATTATAGAAATCATTTTATTTGAAAATAATAATTAAAATATTTAAATTAAGCATCAAATAATTTAGAAATATTGATGGAAATAAATTTCTCTAATGATGTATAACATAAAAAACATTCCTTCCATACTTTTGTAAAAATTCAAAAACGTTCCTAGTTTAGAAAATTAATAGAATATTCCTTTTTAAACCATTTTTTAAAAATTATTTCTTGGCGAAAAATTAAATTAAAAATAATAATAAATATTAAAAATATTTCTTGAATCTATTTTCAGAAAACATGGATATCCAATAAAAAATTATTTCGACCGAAGATTGAAATAATGTCAATTTTTCATAAAAACTTATTTTTATTACTTTGAGTACTTAAGGAGAGTAAAATTAGTAGAAATATTTATACTTATAAAATAAAATATGATGAAGAAAAGTAATTATTTTATTGATATATATATCATAGGATTTCATCATCAATGAATTAACTATAATCAATCTCTATAAACTATGAGATTGTAACATAAAACTCTTACCACTTTTGTAGCTCTTGAATATTAATATGAATAAAATAAATAACCTTATATATATATGTAAGTCCCAATAACATTAAACAATTGGATGATAATATACATTCATGGTTAGTATATACACCCCAAAAAATAAATGAGTAGTGAATATGATATGTGTCCCATGGAAATAAAAGTGAGATGACAATCCCTTAACATAGATCTGACTTCATTCATTCACATTGAAAAATAATTTATAATAAATATGTATTTATTAAATTCACTTTAAATAAACATAAAAATATACATCATACCATATATTATTTACATATAACTATTTATCTCAATTTTTACACTTCTTTATTAAAATGACTATTCTAAGTGATATCTTCTTTGTTTTTCATGTATATTTTGGTTTAGTAGTTTTGGTACTTATATTTTGATCATGGTTAACTCATATAAATAATTTTAATTTTTATTTAAATATAATATATATTAACTATATTAATTCTTATATTTCTTCATAAATTATTTAGATTTGAAAATGAATTACACCATTCATTGAGATGGTAGGTCATATGCATGCTTGAATGTTGTTTCTAGTTTTCAACAGATAGAACAATAGAAAGGTAAATAATAAATCCCCACTATAGAATCATTAATATATTTTATATATCTTATATATTCATAAAATTTATCATAATTACCATAAAATTAAAATAAAAAAATTGACTTGGATAACTTTGTGGAGGTGGTAGTTTACATGTAAGCATGATTGAAGTTACCATTTCCCAACGGTTTAGAAGGAATGAAGGTAGATATAATATTTTCATTATAGAAGTATAATTATTTCATGATTATCCTATATAAATATTGATCCCATCATAATACCAATCCATAAAATATTTTAACTTCATCATTAAAACTATGGAATCTATTTTATAAAATTTAATTTCCACATGTGGTAGAAATTAATTTGAAAATAAGCTTCCAATATGAAACGAAACACACTTTTTTGAAAAAATACATTTTTTAGCATAAAACTCGGTTTATTATTATCCCATTATTAGAAAAGATATTAAATTAAAAGGAACCTATTTAAAAATTTTGATCTTCTTTATTAAAAATATGGAATCCATTTTATAAAATTCAATTTCCACATGTGGAAGAAATTAATTTGAAAATTAGCACGCAATATGCAACAAAAGCCACTTTTTTGAAAAAAAAAATTTAAGCATAAAACATTGTTTATTCTTATACCATTCTTATAAAAAAATATTAAATTAA
The DNA here is from genome assembly GCA_963277665.1 of Viscum album. Classification (NCBI taxonomy): domain Eukaryota; kingdom Viridiplantae; phylum Streptophyta; class Magnoliopsida; order Santalales; family Viscaceae; genus Viscum; species Viscum album. The sequence goes on along the minus strand of OY728153.1, from coordinate 210,821,201 downwards.
TGTTAATTTTTTTAATTTATAATATAAAAATTTCTTTATAATCAATCACCAATAGTGATTAATTTAATTAATTAATGTAAAAATACATTGTCTACGCAAAAGTAATTTTTCAAAAAAATAACTCTTCTACCTCCATATGATTTTTATTTTTATTTAAAATTAATTGATACCCAAATAATTCATTTATATATATATATATAACTACAATTTTTTTATTATTTAGTTATTTCTATTCTTGCTCTCCAATCCTGCAGTTAGGTGATAATAATAATTTAATAGTATATCATGGTTCTTTTGAACTCGGTGTTGAATGTAACACAATACATCAATGAGATTTATTTTATTTGAAAATTATTTGTTGGACTCCTCAGGTAGTAATCATGTTTTAATGATCACAAATCTTAATAATAATTACAAATCTTATTAATGATCGCAAATCTTATCAATCATGTGTATTTATGTTTCAAGTTCTCTTATACTTTATAATATCTAAGCTCAATTCAATTTATGCATATTACTCTTGAAGTCTGAATATAGTTATTTGCCTAAGTACAAGACACCGTGAATCTTGACACAGTAAGTCAGACACCATGACCACGAGACACTGTGACCAATGAGAGACCGTGACCACGAGATACCGTGACACAGTAAGCCTGACACCGTGAACCAAGACACTAAGAATAGACACCGTAAGCCAGACACTCTATTTGCCTAAGTTCCAGACACAGTTAGCGAGACACAGTCATCAAGGCACCGTGAATCCATAAATTATGAGCAAGGCACCGGAATCCAGAAACTGTAAGTGAGACACCGTGAAGGAGACACAGTGAAGGAGATACCCTGAAGGAGATACTATGAAGGAGACACCGTGAAGGAGACATCGTGAAGGAGATGCCTTGAAGGAGACACCGTGAAGGAGACACCATGACATGGAGATACCGTGAAGAAGACATTGTTTTCATAACATACCGTGACACTGTTTCTTAACCTGTTTTGTTTTCTTTCAATTTAACTTTTTAATGGTTATATTTGACGGGTTTAATGCACCAAAATAATTAATGTTTTCTTGTAGACATAGTATGAGGTACGAGGTATGACACATATGGAACCTGTCGGCTAAAACTCATGCATAGTGAAGATAAAGAGAAGAGTGCCCAAGATACAACACAACACACGATGACTCCAAACGCGAGTGCACTGTACTGAAAAAAAACACCAATCTTGATCACGACCACGAAGAAGATATTTCAAGATCTTCAAAGAAGGAATTGTCTAATGCATGAAATCCAAAACTACTGAAGAACACATGGAGTACACTGGGATCAAGAGAACATCTTCATTCGTGAAGAACACAAGCTGAACCACGACACTCTGTCTTTCAACACAAAATATAGAGAAGGACTCAGAAGCATTTATGTCTTATCCAAGGAGTCCAGAGCTACACTGCTAATCACTAGATAATTATAAACTCACATCTACTATCTCTTATTGATTCTTTTATTTATTTTCGAGCAGTGTGTGTACTCTGTATATTTTACACACACACTGACTCCTACGTTGAACTAGAGGATTTTAAAATCCTCATACCAAATTATTTACTCCATTTTACCCATGACAACTGTGGAAGAGGTCCCAGTGCGGCCTGTTCATTATTTTGTTTTCCCACAAAAACTGTGCAAGAGGTCCCTGTGTGACCTAGACAGTCCATATACTATTGTTAACCCCGATCCATGGTGTGGATCGGAGTTTATTTATATAAACTTCTTGGTGGAAGGTGATCACCAAGTGGAGTGGATAAGGTCTTGGTTTCAGAAAGAACCACTTGTTTTATATCCATTGTGCTATTTAAATTTAGTCTACTCTGTTTTACTGCTTTACTGCCTAATCCATAAAAACACTAAATTCACATTGATAGTTAGTCATAGAAAGAAGTTATATCTAATTTGTCTTAGTAGGATAACTTCAAAAGTAATCTTAATAATACAAATTAATATTACTTATAATTAATCAATCTTCTAAGAAGTTGTTTAAATAGTCAAACTCTTATAACATTATAACCTTTATTAACTGTGATGTATCTATTTTTGGGGAAATCATTATTTGTATAACTAATATATTTTAAACAGAAATTTTTATAGCAACTTAATTCACCACTCCCCTCTTGAGTTAACTAATCCGACCAACATTTGGTATCAGAGGTTGGATTATTAGGACTTTGTGTAATATTATTCAACTGTGATTATAGTTGTACTTTAAAGATCTGTAAATTTCTGTTAATTCTAAATTTCTAGCTCTTTTAAAAGTAATTTGTTAGTATGGACAATAGATTGTAAGGTTCTGCAACCAACAAACCACCATTTATTAATAGAACCAACTATGCTCAATGGAAAATTAAAATGAAAATGAATCTAGAGAGTATGAGCTTTGAAATTTGGTAATCCTTTATAGATGAATACAAACTTTATGTGACTAATAGAATTACATGGGATGAACCTACCAAAATTTCTTACATTAACAATTACAAATCCTTGAATGCTCTATACTGTTCCTTAAGAGAGGAACAATTTAATAGGATTTATTCTTGTAAAATTGCCCATGAAATTTGGGATACCTTGTCTGTCTCACATGAAGGCACAATTAGTGTAAAGGAAATTAGACTTAATACCTATACTATAAAGTATGATAATTTTAAGATGAAACCTGATGATCCTATTTCTGATATGTATCTTAGGTTCAATGATATTGTCAATACAACTATTTCTCTAGGAAGAGAAGCCGCTGGCAAAGAACAGATCATGAGAATTCTCAGATGTCTACCAGACCGATGGAGGGGAACCTCTGTCTCAATTAAATAGTCATACGAAATCAGTAGGCTACTTGTAAAGAAACTCATTTGGAAACTAATGATGTATGAGGAAGAGCTGAAAGTCTACAAAGTAGAGGAGGGTGAACTAAATAGTAAATTTGTAGCATTCAAGACCTCCCTCTTGAAGCACAAAGACAAAGGAAAACTGGAAGGTTCTATAGATAGTTCCACCACTGAAAAATCATCACCAGACAATGATGAGGAGATGGGTCAACTGGCCAAAATATTCAAACACTTTTACAAGAAGAAAAACTTTTTCAGAAAACTAAACTTCAAGGGAAAGTATGATCAAAAAAGAAACTGTAAAAAGGACTGGAGGAGAAGTGAAAAAAATGATGATATTTTATGCTATGAATATAAGTGAAAAGGACATTTAAAGGCTGTCTGTCCAAACCTCAAATATAAGAGGAAATATGAGGATAAGGAAAAGAAGTACAAAAAGGCAATGAAGGAAACCTGGAGTGCCTCTGAGGATAGTTCAAGTGACTCAGACACATCACATGATAAACCGGATAACAAATCCAATATGTGTTTTTTGACAAACACATCTGAGGTAACACTAAACTCTTCTATGCATAATTCATATTATTCTGAAGAGGAAAGTGACTCTGAAAATATGACTAATGAAGAAATGTTTGAATATTGCAACATGCTTGAAGAGACATAAAATGAATTAAAGGATAAATATAAATCAATGAAGAAACAGCATGCTCTCACTATAACTGTTAAATCTGAACTTAATACTGGAAAAGAGAAAAATGTTCAACTGCTCAAAGAAAACAATGAATTAAAAAGTGTCTTAGAAAAGTTTACGAATGGTAAAAATACACTTACCCAAATGCTAGGAAAACAAATTTCTCCTAAATATAATACTGGAATTGGTTATCAACCTGGTAAAAGAAACCTTGGTAGAACAAATTTTGTTTCAAAATCTAGGAAATATAATTTTGTTCCTAGTTCTGGACATAGCTCAAATAGCTCGAGTCATGATACATATTCTACTGTTTCAAGTTTTTTTGGACCAAATAGAGTTTAATTTTCAAATAATTTACACAATGATAATAGTAAACCTATGAGACAAATATGGGTTCTTAAAGCACTTATTACTAATGTTACTGGACCCAAAAAAGTATGGGTACCAAAATCTATCTTTGCCTGATCATGTTGTAGGAAAACAGCTTAAAGAGCTCCTGCACAAATCTGTGGTACATGGACAATGGGTGTTCAAAGCACATGATAGGAGAATACTCATGCTTTAAGAACCTAGTAAAAATAGATGGAGGATATGTCACATTTGGTGACAATGCAATGCATAAGTGTATTTCAGAAAGAATCATGGCTCTGGCATAGGAGACTAGGACACTGTAATGTTCACTCCCTTATAAAGTTATCTAAAAATGGCTTAGTTAAAGACTTACCCAAACTTGTGTTCCCAAATGAAAAAGTTTGTAATCCTTTTCAAAAGGGAAAATTTCACAAAATATCTTTCAAACAAAAGAAAGAAGTTTCTACTTATCAACCTCTTGAGTTGGTTCACATGGATTTGTTTGGACTTTCTAGAGTTTCTAGTTTAAACAGGAAGCTCTATGTTTATGTTCTAGTAGATGATTTCTCTAGATATACCTGGACCTTCTACATGGATCACAAAAGTGAAGCTTACTCTTATTTTACTAAGTATTCCAAGTCTGTATAAAATCTTAGTGGCCTTAAAATTAAATATTTAAGAAGTGATCATGGCCGTGAGTTTGAAAATCAAGAGTTTGAATCCTTTTTCTCACAAAAAGGTTATAATCACAATTTCTCTACCCCTAGAACAGCTCAACAGAATGGTGTTGTAGAAAGAAGAAATAGAACCCTGCAAGAAATTACTAGAAAAATGCTTAGTGAATATGACCTACCTATTTACTTTTGGGTTGAAGTTATTAATACATCATGCTACATAATCAATAGAGTCTTGATAAGACCAATTCTCAAGAAGACCCCATATTAACTCTGGAATAATAGGAATATTAAGGTTAATTACTTTAGAGTTTTTGGCTACAAAGTCTTTATTCTCGACACTAAAGATAATCTTGACAAATTTTCATCCACAAGTGATGAAGGAATTTTCCTAGGTTATTCAATTTCAAGTAAAGCATATAGAGTATTCCATAAGAGAACTAAATGTGTGTAATAATATTTCCATATCAATTTTGATGAAACATATCCACATGTTCCTAGAAACATCCTAGAAAATATGAAGGATGATGTATCAAATCTGAAAATCAACTCAAAATCCTCAAATACCTCTGTGAAAGAATCTGTGAAAACTTCCAACTCTAGAAATTTTGGGCAATCAAGTCATATTGAACCTAAATCTGTTGATGAACCTGAATTAAATAGTCCCTCTCTTTCTAGAAATGCTAAAACTCTTAAAAACCATCCCTTATATGTTGTTGAAGGAGACTTAGAGAAAGGAACACAAACTAAAGCTTCTCTTAGAAATCAGGTTGAACATCAAGCCTTCTTGTCACATCTTGAACCTAAAAAAATTGACGATGCTATCAATGATGAATTTTGGGTAATTTATATGCAATAAGAACTCAATTAGTTTGAAAGAAATAATGTTTGGAAACTTGTTGAAAGACATAAGGACACTTTTGTCACAGGCACTAAATGGGTGTTTAGAAACAAGGCAGATGAAGCTGGAAATATAGTTAGGAATAAGGCTAGATTAGTTGCACAAGGCTATATTCAAGAAAAAGGAATTGACTATGAGGAGACTTTTTCTCCAGTAGCCAGACTTGAAGCCATTAGAATTCTACTTTCTTATGCTGCACATCTGAATTTTAAACTATATAAAATGGAAGTTAAGAGTACATTCATAAATGGGTATATAGATGAGAATGTTTTTGTTGAACAACCCACTGGATTTACAAACCCTCATTTTCCAAACCATATTTTTAAACTATCAAAAGCATTATATGGTTTAAAACAAGTTCCAAGAGATTGGTATGACAGATTAAGTAATTTTCTCATTTTCAAAGGTTTTACAAAAGGAATAGTTGATCCTACCCTCTTTATAAAATGAATTTCTAATGATGTTTTAGTTGTTCAAATCTATGTAGATGATATTATTTTTGGATCCTCAAAAAATTCATTATGTATTGATTTTTCTAAAATGATGCAAAACGAATTCGAAATGAGTTTAATGGGAGAACTAAAATTCATTCTTGGAATTCAAATCTTTCAAAATAATGATGGAATTGTTTTGACTCAAAGTAAGTGAACTATAGATCTTCTAAAATGTTTTGTATTGGATAGCACTAAAAGTAGTGACACTACTATGAGTACCACCTATAAGTTGGATCTTGATGAAGAAGTAAAATATGTTGATAAAACCAATTAGAGAGGAATGATTGGAAGTTTACTCTACCTAACCTCTAGCCATCCTGAAGTTATGATTAGTGTGTGTATGTGTGCTCGTTTTCAAGAAAATCCTAAAGAATATAATTTAAATGTTGTGAATAGAATCTTCAAATACCTCAATCATACACCTAATTTTGGATTGTTCTATCCTAAAGGACAATCATTTGAACTAGTTAGTTATTCTGATGCTGACTTCGGTGGATGTAAGTTAGATAGAAAGAGAACCTCTAGAACATGACACCTTTTAGGCAAGTCACTAGTATCATGGTGTAGTAAGAAACAAAACTATGTTGCATTGTCTACTGCAGAAGCTGAATACATAGCTGCTGGCAGTTGTTGTGCACAAATTTTGTGGATGAAACACACTTTACTAGATTATGGATATCAATTCAAACATTTACAAATAAATTGTGACAACACAAGTGCTATTAACATTTCAAAAAATTCTGTTTCACATTCTTGGACAAATCATATTTATGTAATACATCAATTTTTGAGAGATCATTATCAAAAGGGTGATATCACCTTGGAATTCATTGGTACTGAATATCAACTTGATGAAATATTAATTAAACCATTAAATTATGAGATAATAGATTACATCATACATAATCTTGGCATGATCAATCACAAATAGATATCTTATCGGTCTTACTGTTTAATATTTTACTACTTTTTACTTTACTGTTTCATGTTCACAGTATCTCGGTTACTGTCTCATGTTTACAGTCTCATAGTTAGCACTTTGTATTCATGGTCTGTTACTCACTGTCTCACCGTGACTGAACAAAATTTACTTACTGTCTCACCATGATAGAATAGACCATTCACTGTCTCACCGTGACAACCAATGACTGTCTCGCCATGATGAACATTTACCATGGAACTATAATGACTATTCACGGTCTCAGCATGAAAATTATTTATGTTTTTATTTTAATACATATAGCGGTAATTTTTTATTTCACCACTTTTTACTTTCCCGTGTTTTTACTTTTGTGACGTTTGACCTTACCAAATGATAAAATAAAAGGGATTCACTCGATCCTTCACCCTAACTCTCTCCCACTCACTCCTTCCGAACCCTTTCAAGCTAGTGAATCTCTCTCTCTCTCTCTCTACCTTTAGTGAATGACAAGGATGAAGCGTTTTTCTTCATCTACTCCTGAGAAGCGTAGCTAAAAGAAGAAGAGAGCACCAAAGCTGGCACCCGAAGGACCCTTGAATCCAAACCTGGAAAACCGTAGTGTTGTACCTGAAAAGGAAATTTTCCCTAAATGGTTATTTTCTAGAAATTCTATGGTTTTAAAAGTTTTAAGATAACAAGGCTGGCTCGAATGGTTCTCTAGGAAGGATAGACCTATTTACCCGAGTCTGGTAGCTCAGTTCTATCAGTATGTATAGTTTTCTTTTGATGCTGGTGAAAGCTATGTTGTGAGGAGTTTGGTCAATGGACAATGTTGCTCCTTCTCATCGAAGTTATGGGCAGCATTCCTTATGATACCTCACTAAGATATTTGTGATGATTAGCAAGGATACCCCCACCTACAACTGATTTCTTCAACATTCAAAATGCACTGGAAACTCTAACTGGAAATGGCACCAAGAGAAGGGCCATAACTGCTGAACCTGATGGGGAGACAAGGTTGTTGTTCAAATTTGTTCAAAATATGATTATCCTGAGGAAAGGTGACTTTGATATCTTAATGTATCAGGATGTATTTATGATTCATATTATGAAGAATAACCACAAGTTAAATCTGTGCAAATATATCATTCACCATATGTGTGAATTGATTAAGGTCACATCCAAATCCACCTCTCTATTTTACTCTAGGCCTATTTCAGCAATTCTTGTTGAAAAAAGAGTAGTTGGACCCAATGAAGAAGTACTGGTGGACTATGAATATTGTTAATCTAAACCTACCATTAAAAGGATGAAGATAAATTAGAACCCCTGGAAGAAGGAATAGTTTGAAGATAATGAGAATCTTTATGAGAAGTATAATCCTGTGGATATCCAAGAAGGCCAAAGGATATTACTGATCCTGGTTTGGAACCAGATGAAGTATCAGAGTATCCAGAAGATGAAGAAGAAGAGGAAGAGGCAGTTGAAGTACCACATAAAGAAGAGGTTGATATACCTCAAAGGGAAGAAGTTGTTATTGAGAAGGAAAGGACTGTTATTATTCCTGCTATTCTTGAAGAAGAACCTCCTTCCCCTAAAGATAATTTCAATCTGGAAATCCAATCTGAGGCTTCCAGAGAATTAGTTGTCCCAGAACCTGAGCAGCATGTCCTGGAAGAGGCTGTAGTAGGAAAACTCCCTACTATCCAAGAAGCTAATCTAAAAGACCATCCTGTGGAACAATCTATTCCTGAGATAATACCTTCTGCTGAATAGAGGATGGAGATAGCCTTTCAGTTGGCTAGACAAGAAATAGTTAAGGAAATTAGAGATGAACCAGTGGATTTAGAACAAGTACCTAAGCCTCAATGTCCTAAAAAGGAAGCACTTATTGAGGGGGAGGAACCTCAAAATCTTGAGACTGGTGAAGCTGAGTCTATTGAAGCATACTAACCTACTGAGTCATATTATGTGTACAATCAGTATATATTCCCTAGATTTTATGATGTGATTGAATCTCAACAGGTTACTGCCACTGTGATTGATCTTTCTTCCTTGTTTCAACTAAAATCCGCCACATCCTTTGCACCCAAAACTGAACCTAAACCTAAACCTCAACCTGAACCTGCACATGTACCACTTCCTTCACCTACACCTTTACCTGAACAACAATATTTTTTCTGTAAGGATGATTTGAAAGTCTTTGGAGACATTATCTTAGTCATAGTTGAGAAACTATTGTCCTCTAAACCTCATCTTGTGACCCAACTGAGTCAGGAAGATGCCTCACTGCTTTTAAAAAAGATTATTTGGCACATTCAACCCAATATGATTCATGAAATTCAAGAAGTAAGAGTTAAGATCAATTTTCTCAGTAATGAAGTTGAAAATCTGAAAATTATGGTTGAACACCTCCAGAAAGAACTGCATTCAAGATCAGAACCTGCTCCTGCTCCTCCTTCTCTTGAACCTTCTGTTTCAAACAAATCTCGAGATATTGTGTCCCAGATTCATCCATACCTCTTATCCATTGATGAAAATATTGGAGAAAGGCACACACAGAGGTTGCACTGCATGAGAGAGCTTGTGGAGAACCTGAACAACCTCACAGATGAGTATACTGGCTGTCTTCAGAAGGTTATGAATCAGCTTAAATCTTTGACCACTACTGTTAAAGCACTTAATTCTTCTGGTCAAACTTCTACTCCTTCATTGTACATTAATTTTCTCAGATCCATAGTAAAGTAAGAAATTCAGAATGTTTTCAGTGGCTTTGATATGTCTCATTTATCTGAAGTTGTTAAGAACAGTGATAGAGTGCTTGACCTGGTTCAAATTCACCCAATGATTTCCAATGATGCCTAGCAGGAGATCTCTAAGAAAGTGGACTTCTATTTCAACAAGAATTTCTCCAAGACTGATATGACCAATCACTTCAAATATCTAGTAGAAAATCTGAGAATACCTACTGTAACACAGGCCTTCAAAAACCAAGTTCAGAAGCTGAACGAGTTTACCAGATTGTTGGACAATTTCATGGAAAATAAAGATGATTTTGAAAATGCTATGAATTATGGAGGAGTGATTAATGCAGACTTCATTAAGCTTATGAGGCTGTATCTTCATGTGAAAAGAACAGTAATTGTTGCTCCAGCGGCTGCTTCTCTCAGACCTGGATTGCCTACTTTCACTTCTGCCTTAGCTTCCACAACCATGTCTGTTGGCCAGGCTCTTAGTTAGATCAGGCATGTCATCCTAGACCAGCAACTGCCTCGATCTTCTACTGCTCTAACTTTGGCTCCGTCAGTCTTTGAAGGTCTACCTTTACCTTCTTTCTCTACCACTTCTATGCCTTCTTCCACATCAGCAACTTCCCATATGGCAACCTCTTCTGCTGCTGATAAAGTTAAAGAGAAGGCCACTTCCTGAAGAAGACCAGTGATTTCATTTTTTTAGGGGGATGTCATTATTGTTTTTGTATTTCTACTGTATGTTGTATTTTTAACACTTTTAATGACATATGCCATGTTTTCCCCCTATTCTTTCTACTTTTTAATAATCCCAAAAGGGGGAGAAATGTGAAATCTATGTTAACATATGTTATTTTTTCTCTGTAGTTTCATTTAATTTACCCTTTACCTGTATAGGATTTTTGATCATCAAAAAGGGGGAGATTGTTGGACTCCTCATGTAGTAATCATGTTTTAATGATTACAAATCTCAATAATAATTTCAAATCTTATTAATGATCACAAATCTAAAAAATCTTATCAATCATGTGTATTTATGTTTCAAGTTATCTCATACTTTATAATGGCTAAGCACAATTAATTTTATGCATATTACTGTTTAAGTCTGAATACAGTTATTTTCCTAAGTACATGACACTGTGAAGCTTGACACAGTATGTCAGACACCGTGACCACGAGACACTGTGACCAATGAGACACCGTGACCACGAGATACCGTGACACAGTAAGCCTGAAACCATGAAGCAAGACACTAAGAACAGACACCGTAACCCAGACACTCTATTTTCCTAAGTTCCAGACACTGTTAGCAAGACACATTCATCAAGGCACCGTGAATCAAGAAATTAAAAGCAAGTCACTGGAAGCCAAAAACTGTAAGCAAGACACTGTGAAGGAGACACCGTGAAGGAGACACCATGAAGGAGAGACAGTGAAGGAGATACTATGAAGGAGACACTGGGAAGGAGACACCGTGAAGGAGACACCATGAAGGAGACACCGTGAAGGAGACACTGTGACAAGGAGATACTGTGAAGAAGACACCATTTGCATAACATACTGTGACACCATTTCTTAACCCGTTTTGTTATCTTTCAATTTAACTTCTTAATGGTCATATTTGATATCTTTAATGCACTAATATAATTAATGTTTTCTTGTAGACATAGTATGAGGTACGAGGTACGACACATATGGAACCTGTCGGCTAAAGCTCATGCATAGTGAATATAAAGAGAAGAGTGCCCAAGATACAACACAACACGCGACGACTCAAAAAGCGATTGCACTATGCTGAAAAGAACACCAATATTGAGCACGAACATGAAGAAGAGATTGTAAGATCTTTAAAGAAGAAATTGTCTCATGCATGCTATCCAACACCACTGAAGAACACAGGAAGTACACTGGGATCAAGAGAACATCTTCACTCGTGAAGAACACAAGCTGAACCATGACACTCTGTTTTTCAACACAAAAAACTAGAGAAGGACTCAGAAGCATTTCTGTCTTATCCAAGGAGTCCAGAGCTGCACTACTAATCACTAGAGCATTCTAAACTCACATCTACTCTTTTTTAGTGATTCTTTTATTTATTTTCGAGCATTGTGTATACTCTGTATATTTTACACACACACTGACTCTTGCACTGAACTAGAGGATTTCAAAATCCTCATTCCAAATTATTTACTCTTGATTACCCACGACAACTTTGGAAGAGGTCCCTGTGTGGCCTGGTCATTATTTTGTTTTCCCACAAAAATTGTGGAAGAGGTCCCTATGTGGTCTGGACAGTCCATGTACTGTTGTTAACCCCGTTCCAGGGTGTGGATCAGAGTTTATTTATATAAACTTCTTGGTGGCAGGTGATCACCAAGTGGAGTGGATTAGGTCTCGGCTTGAGATTGAATCACTTTTTTTATATCCGATGTTCTATTTAAATTTATTCTACTATGTTTTACTGTTTTACTGCCTAATCCAGAAAAACACTAAATTCACTTTGATAGTTAGTCTTAGAAAGAAGTTATATCTGATTTTTCTTAGTAGGATAACTTCAAAAGTAATCTTAATAATACAAATTATGATTACTGATAATTAATAAATCTTCTAAGAAATTTTTTAAACAGTCAAACTCTTATAACAGTATAACCTTTATTAACTGGGTTGTATCTATTTTATGGGAAATCATTATTTGTAAAACTAATATCTTTTAAACATAATTTTTATAGTAACTCAATTCACCCCTCCCCTCTTGAGTTAACTACTCCAACCAACATTATGTTTCTTAAAATCTCAAGGTAAAAAAAAATACACACATTCCTTATGTTAAAATAATTTCATCACTATTATTTCCTTATACCGCCTCTTTCCATCGTGTTATTATTTGACCTTTTATACCCATTTGTTCTACAATTCTTTCTTTCCTTATAAAAAATTTGGTTATTTCTCAAGTATTGTAATAATGAAATTTTGAAATATACTCCTTCATATATGAATTTCTATTAATATACTAATTTAACTATAATAACAATTTAAATCATTCTAATTCTCCACTACTATTAAATAATAAATAGTGAAGGATTATGAAAAACATGATACAAACCTTCACATCCTTATTAGTCTCCTACCCTCTACTTGAGGAGATGGATCCATTAGTTTTTTTGTTACATGATCATGTAAACCTTCAATATATACTTTATAATAACACTTTGATACATTATTCTCCAATGAACTTCATCAACCTGAAGATTTTTTATAGGACACCTTCAATAAATATCATGTTCTGTATTTTGATGATCATCATGTTCTTATCATCCCAGAAGAGATAACGAAACTCTTTATCACCATATACAAAAAAAATATTTATAAAAATCTTTAAGCTTTTCTATTGAAACATAATATATTTATACATATTAAGAATAAATAAAGTCTTCTAAATGAGAGAGTATTACCTTCTTTCCTGACAGAATCTCATTAGGAAGACATTCTCTCACTATTTAGATGAAAATATATTGATGACACATACTTCCATATTCACTACCTCTATTCAGAAGGTCTTAGGTAACCCCTTGTGTAGACATATAATCTGGTAAAGTACATTCAATTTCTTATTCATCCATTCATCCATACTATTTTGGTGTGGTGTACATGGAATATTCTTCTCATATAAAATTATTTAATTATCAAAAAATGCATTAAACTCTTTACAATCATACTCTCGTCTATTTTCATATCTCAAGATTTTCATCCATGATCCTAACTTATTCTCCACTAAATAATTCCATTTATAAAACATGTAAAGTATATAATATTTTCTTTTTAGAAAGAAAAATCATACCTTCCAGGTATATTTATTGATAAATGTCACATGACATGGTATACTTACAATAGAAATTTCTAGTTTATGCCCTCAATCATCAGTATGATCTAGGTATATCTTCCCAGCCTTCAGTGTTCTACATTATTTCAAAAAGGAGTCCTTCTTATTCTTTAAAAAGATATAATCTTCACAAAATCTAACTTCCATGAGTTTTAGCTTTGGTAGAATTCATTTTTTTGTCACCTCTATCCCCTTCTCACTCATGTTTATTGATCTATAATTCCACAGTTGTGAATCCTAAAAATAATTTGTTATTGCTAGAACACCCATGTAAGGTATTGGCATGTTATACAAGGTCCAATTCTTTACTCTATATGATATAACCATAGCTCCCTTGGAAATTTTCCCTGCTCCACCAGTGAATGTAGTGTTAAAACCTACATCATCAAGTTCTATAAAATAGATAATATTATTTCTCATTCTAGGGTTATAACTTACATTTTTTCATAATATGAAAGATCTCGTTGTTGGTCCTGATTTTTTCATCACTATTTCCAGAAATTATAACTATTCATCGTCAAAAAGTTCAACCTTCCCAAAAAAGACATGAACTGTAATTATTCTAGATTACCTTATTTGATTTTGAATAGAACGATTGCATGTAATCTAAAATCCTAGACTCCATAAGGATATCCAAGCTTAGTAGAAACACATCACATATTCCTTAAGCTATTATGTTTTATGTATCGATTTTAGGTACCTTCTATTTTTATCCACACTTCTTATATGTGTGTCATTTTTTCTTACATGTCATTAAGGTATGGACAGATCATTTTTCCTTGTCTTGGAACATTACTATTTACTTTAATCATCCACTATCATTATCTCATTGTATGTATTTGTCTCTTCTTTCCATGTGTAGAACATAACCAGAGAATCTTCGCAACTCACTTCTCTAAAAATCATCACTAAGGATCGAGTCTCACACTTTATGTACATTTAACTTTTTATTCCCAAAATAACTTCTCATAGTTATTATAGTAGTTTTCCAACATTTAGGTAACAAAGAAAGTAAAAAAAGTCAATATAACTCGTTATCTATAATAATTTCCTATGTTAACAACTGATTTATGATAGTGTTGAGTTTGTTGATGTGATTAGAAACAATATTCCATTTAACTATTTTTAGATTGAAAAAATTTCACATCAGACACACATTGTTTGATTAAAATGTATTCTTTTACCTATTAACAAGATCTTTGATCGTCCCATCCATTGTATTATCCTCTCTAATGTTGAACACTAAATTTTTGGACAATGTAAGGTGAATAACTCCCAAAACCTATCAATATAGTAACTCCAAATCATTCTTCTCCATATCTATTTGTTTTCTACCCATAAGCAAAAAGTACATATTTTTCTATTAAATTTAATATTTGATTTTCATTCTCTATTAAATAAATTAAAATCCATTAAAGTGATCAATAATCACCATGCCTTCTTCAATAGCAATTTTTCTATTCAAGAAATATAACCTTGATCTTCGGAACTCATGAGATTATACCAGTAGTTATGTAAATGTCGAAATTAACAATAATAAATGATTTTAAAATAATAGTAAAAGGGATAAAAAATAAATAAGAGTATAATCATAAGACACATGATTTATATAGTTTGTCAAAAAAGCCCTATATATATGGAGAGGGAAAACAGTTAACTAATTTTGGGGTGAAAATTATTGGATAAATATCCTAATATGAAACCATTGATCAAGATGATATCACAAATAACTTTAGTGCTATATTAACCCACGTTGTTATTTTCAATCTGCGTAATAAGTCAATTATGTTAAAGTAACTGGTGGAGAGAAGTTTGCAAATATATAGTACCTTATCGATGTTTCTAGTCAGTTTTCATATATTGACCATGTGGAACTATGACCCCCTAGAATTTGGCCTATCTTTATCAAATAGATAAAGCTATAGCAATCTAATAATTCTAACACATAAATCACTCCTTCATTCTTAGTAACTATTGATAATTTTGTGTAATATTCCAAGAAATTGTTTCCATTACATTTTTTCTTTCTCTGAGAAATATATCAATTATAATCTCAAATATGATGATGTTTCTATTATTCTGTAATAAATTATTTAATAAAATGAGTATCATATCTTATATTCATTTAATATGGAATTTTATTAAATATTTTCCTAATAAAATAATAACCTCTTGTTAATATTCCATAACCATTTGTCGATCAATAGATATATTTCACTAATCAATTAGTAAACCTTAGTGCTTACATCACCACTTAGCAATTTAGGTAGATCATCATGACAATCAAATTATATCTGACTATAATATTATTGGGAATTTTTTTTCATAATCCATTATATAATTTAACTAAATACTATTCCAATAGTATCATATCACATAGGGTTTCCCATCTAAGTACATCCCAGATAAAATTTCAAAAATGCGGAACCTAACTCGGAGGGTCACTTATGTACTTCACGTATCTTTAACATGAAACTACATGGTTGGATAATGAAGGTCTTCCAAAGCGATTTCTTTGAAAAGAATAAAAAAAATTATTTTTTTAAAGCGTGTTTAATCACACCCTCTTATCTTAGGTTATTCCCTTAACATTTATAAATTCCTTGCATGATTTATTTTTGGAATCCATACTCCTTACACCTAATCCATATGTTCAAAACATGTTAAAGATTAACTCTTTATATGACTCATTTCATGTGTTACAAAACCAAATTTAAATACTTATTCATTTATACATATTGAAATAAATATTAAGAATAACATAATTGAAAACTTATCATGTAAAGGCATGTAATCAAGAGAAATAAAAAATCCCAACAAGAGTAAGCTTGGAGCGATAGATAGCAAACCCCCACTATTCGAGAAAACCCATAAGCTTCCAGGATAGTGAGAAGTTCGATCCAAATTCCCTATACCTAATGATAAATTACTCAATAGTGACCACAATTTCATCAAAATTATAACACCTAAAATTTATAAACTATATTTAATTTCTAAATAATATCTTAAAACCAAGTATAATCCAATTAAAATCTATCCAAAAACAAAATCAATTACCATACCTTTCATGTAACTCATTATATGCATGTATGAAAACATATAGAATCAATTTAACAGCTTAAAATAAATAATTCATCCATTCATAATGTAACAATTATATTTATGAATAAATTAGGGAAATCAAAAACATAAAAGAAAAACCCATATATTTATGCATTAAAAATAATTTATGAACAATTCATAAATAAATGAATTATAAACTGTTTATAATTTATCCCTAAATTATAGATATACATAATTAAATAAATATAAATTCTTTATATTTTTCTCTAATATAAACACTTCATATTATCCTTGGTATTAAATTTTTATTTAATAAATGATATTAAACTAAATATAGACCTTTTATATTCTAATTCTATTATGTAAATAATTTACATAATCTAAATAACACATATTAAGTATTTTTTAAACCTTTTCCATATTAATTAACAAAACTAATTTTATATGGTTTGAATAGTTTCCCAAAATGAACATTTTAATTTTAACAATTTAAATTAATGTTTATCAAAATTCCATTATATTAAATATAAACTCTTTTAGTTTTTTCCTTGTTTTTAAATTTTAAAACACTATATAAATTGCCCTTATAATTTCAATATAATCATTTAATCTCTAAATTATAATTCATGACATATAACTTCAAAAGTTATTTAGTATTACCAATTGATATGAGGAATATTTTTAAAATAAATTCTTCAAAAACATTTATTTAATTAATTATAATCATTATTAATTTATTTATTTTATAAATAATTTATAAATTAAATAAATATCCCAAACTGTTATTTTCCATAATTTATGAATATTTTATAAATTATATCATTCAATTCATAATTTAAATTTAACTAATATAAAATTTTTCATGACATTGTATTTTATAATATTTTATATATCATAATCAATGGTTTATATCATTATTTATCACACTTAACTATATATAATGCTCGAGCATGATTTGAACTTTGATGATTTCAGATGTTATATTTTATGATATATGTTATATCATATTTATGATATAAAAAAATTATTTTAGTGAGATTTATAATATTTAAATAGCACAATTATATTTTACAATAAGACATATCATATTATACAATATGTGAAAAATTAATGAATTAGAACTTTATCAACACATAAGATATCCTATATCAGAAAGTGTGACTGTATTTCAGAATATAGCATATCATATCAGCAAATCATATATAATGAAAATATTAAATCATCTCTTATGATATTTAATATCATAAGAGTATCCACATTGTAAAATGAACAATATTTTTAATGATCCTAAATATGGGTTTTAACCTGAGATACCCTTAGAGGGGGATGAATCTGGGTGTTTCCCAATTAATTTTTTTTCTTGGTTACAAATACCTCCCTATATGTATTATTCCCTCTTTTGGAGTAACACTATTGATCCTTTGACTACTTCATTTTAATTGAATGTATCCACATCTAATATCATGAACATGTGATGAAGGAACAATGTATAGGGACACCTCAGTTATACTCAGTTCACCTAAATTGTCATCCATCAATGGATTGTACACTTATTACTATTCTTGTGTATTAAAATAAACTATAACTTTCCAAAACCAATCGGGATAACCCGCTAAATTAGTGTATATTCCATCTGAATCATGGACTGAGGGGAATTCCAAATCCCCACTTGTTGGCAATAAGTACCAAACAATCAAGATAATTAGGGGAATGATTTCTCAATAACAAAAACCAAAAAAATAGAAATAAATGGATAGGAATCCATAGAAATAAGATATTCCAAATTTTTCATTAAGAGAAAAGTACCACATGGTAGAAA
The DNA here is from genome assembly GCA_963277665.1 of Viscum album. NCBI lineage: Eukaryota > Viridiplantae > Streptophyta > Magnoliopsida > Santalales > Viscaceae > Viscum > Viscum album. The sequence continues at coordinate 210,802,787 of OY728153.1, read as the reverse complement.
AGTACAAAAACCAAAATGGAATAAAAATACAAAACATCACATGGAAAAAAGATGACATCATTTCCTATCACCACTAAGTCCTAGGGTCCTATTATCAAGAACACACACCACCTCCAAGAAATGATTTCACTTTTCCTGGTTCTGGTAATAGAATATCTATTTGGGCCCAAAGAAATATGTAGGGTGTGAGAAACACTATCCTTATAGGATCCCACCAAGATATTTCATAATTATCCAATATCAAATTAACCAAATATGAATAATTTAAATGAAACATAGTATAGTAATAATTTTATCAATTAATAATAATGATTTTTTTCAAATAATTTCAATAAAATGTGTAAATCATGTAAAAAATAAGAATTTCTATCAAAATAGACATGATAAATTATTTCATTCAACATAAGTGAATAAATATTTATATAGAACCTAGTATTTATAATTTATTTTCAATTAGAGAATAATAGTAATAACCCACAGAGTTAGTTTGAACAAGGATCAAGGATCCTCCTGCATCTTAGTGATGTATGACTCCAAGTATGCACACATCCCATGATATCATGAATAGAGGGAATAGGAGTCCATCCCAATGAATGAACTTGTTACCCTCATCATAGCTTAGTTGATTTTTCATCATCAAGTAATTGCTATGTAGATCTAATACATGAATAACACAATTTAACAGGACTACCCACCAAAATAACTAGGCCCCCATTGGATTCAATGAAATTAATTGAGATAAAAATTATTCATCACAAGTTATTTTCATTAATTATTTTTCAATAATCCCCAAATCAGGTTTTTAAAATTTTCATTTAATTAAAAAACCAACATCATTAGTTTCCTCTAAACTCATGCCTTTTAAAACAATTATTTTCAGTCAAAATCCTAAAAATATTTCATGAAATATTTTATAACGAATCGTGATTAAAATTATTCTTCAAATAATTTATCTAAATTAAAAATAAAAATTATATAAATCAAAACATTATTTCAAAATCCATTGGTAACGAGGATACAACAAATACCATTAAATTAGAAAAACTTTATCAAGAATCTCAAACAAAGCTTTATAAATTAGATAGAAAAATATTTCAAATTAAACAATAAATAATGGTTTTATTTCATATGGACTATATTATGAAACAACCTAACTCAATATCAAATAAAAAAACCAATACCTAATAGAACATTAATGGGAAAAAAATAGATCTAGTCATCATGACTCCATATTTATAAAGAAATAGATGAAGAATAAAGGAATAACCCTTATCCGTGATTTTATGAGAGATAAATGTCCAAAATCCTTATGGAACACACTCAATTTGATATCTAATCCAAATGGATGAGAAAAATTACATTAATAGAGGAAAACAAAGTCAAAATTTCATAATAAAACCTCACATTGAGGTTTCTCATGGATAGAGTAAATCTCCCTACAAATTCATGTATCATTCTTGTGTTCAAAATTATAAAAACCATCATCACTATAGCTTGGGGTGGCTTTACACGACATGGTGACTTTAACTAGAAGAATGGACTTGGCTACTAGACATAGCCTAATGAAAATATCCAAGCTATTTTGGCCCACCACTCCCTTAACTATAGTGTAGTGGTTTCAAAATTATTCATGGTGCACAAGGAGACTCCCAAATCACTATGTTGAAGACCATTCCCAGCTCCGAGCATACTTTCTCTATCCATTTTATATATAAGGCTACAAGGGACACCATAGACTCCATTATGGTCATGGTGTTTCTTATTTTTCACCAAAACTAAAAAAAATCTTTTTAATGACAACATGCCCCTCCAATACCTCTAAAATTAAAAAAAAACAAACTCAAGTCTCAAAGAAAATAAAATAAAACCAATGATCATGCCTGGAAGTAAGTGTGGGATGTTATAATTCTCCCCACTATAATTATTTTCCCTGGAAAGAATAGTAATAAGACAAGTCCATGAAGAGATGAGTCAATAACTCTATCATCACAATTTCACTTTAACACATCTCATGAGCATTAGAACCATAAAACTACAAAATCCATACCAAAGGTATGAAATTCCCATGGATACCCTTCAAGAGACATTCAAAATTTTGAATTTGTTGTTCAGTCATGATAATATCAGGGTCCATATTAAGGTCTTCCCAATTTGAAAATTGATATGGGTTCAAAAGATATTTCTTTAGTTGTGATATGTGATACATTTTATGGATAAAATTTATTTATAGTTTCAGTGTAAAAAATTATACTCAAAAACCAAAAAAGGTCTTACATACCTTGTTTCTAGCTTCCCTTATTTCCCAATTCATTGATGATCTAGTTGGGGTAAGACTCTAAAGAACACCTAATCACAAACTGAGAACTCCAAAATACATAAAAGATTTTACACATAATATTTATACTATATTCGATCCATTAAAAACCTATAATGAATCGTCTAGAACATATTCATCATTATTTTGACCAAGCTTTCTCTAATGAGGGAAGCTTCACTAACCCTCAACCAACAAAGTGGAGGTTTACTAGGTCCTCCGTATTAGACCTCAAAAGGTTCCATTTTTATGGGAGACTAATAAATGTTTTTTTAAATCTCACCCATCACAAAATTCTAATCCCATGCTATTATAATGTTAAATATGCAAGTATGAAGTATTTATTCAAGAATCTGAATAGATCATTCCATCCAACCATCCATCTAAGGATGGTACATTATACATAACATGATATAGGATTTCTTTGCCTCCACGCATCATCTCTTAAAATAACATTTAAACAAGGGATTAGTATTAGAATAAATGGTAGTAATAACACTATAAAACCTAATAATATCTTTAACATATGGATTCATCAAATTCTAAACTTTTTTGGAATCATTAATGGGAATAAAGTGAGCTGATTTGGTTATTCATTCATTCACCACACAAATAGCATTCTTTCCTCAATGAGTACGTGGAATCCCAAAATGTAAATCTTTCAATATAACATCAAAAAATATGTTTTAATATGTATGGGTTAAAGAAATACAAAAGGATTTTGATTCTTATCGTTGATCTACCAGTAGGTATAATAAAGGGATACAAAATCAATGATGTCCCATTTCATACCAGGACACCATATTTGATTCCTCATATCATAAAACAACTTATTCATTCATGTGTATACCTCTTATTCGGAATAATGACAATCCCCCATCATATCATTCCTCTAATGTGATGGATTTATGTATTGTTTTATTAACCAAAGGATTCCCATTGTAGATATAGACTATTTCCAAACAATCCCCCCACTATATAAAAAATTCAAGCCACTAAGAAAATCATCATCATGATTCTACTCAAAAAGTATCATCTCAATAAGGGATTTTTTTCAATTAAGAAATTTACAAAACAAACATGGTCTTATCCTAATAAACTCCAATATGTATATAAGAATAAATTTCCATGGGATTTCACTCGTTTAATGATTCCTTCATAGCCTGGGATTCCAACATCCTTCTGAGAGAGTCAGGAAAAATGTTACCCTTCACATACGTGTAAGAAATGTCAAATTTAAAATATTATAATTAATATATATATCTCATCTAATTTGAATTCAAATATTACAGTGAAAAAATATGTAACATCATGTTACTGTTTTGAGTATTCATAAACCATCTTGTGTAAAATTATCTTTACGTTAAATGGAAAAAAATGGTTTATCAATGAAAAGTTGTGTTTTTGTTAAACACATCATGGAATGGTAAAATGTCCAATTAATACATTGTATTATTTCATTAAATATTTTATGAGTTAAACACTAAGTAAGTATGAGTTTTCGAGGCCCACAAAGGCTCGGAAAAGATAGAATAAAATTATTAAATAGAATATATTAAGTGTGCACTTTTTATTCAAAATATTTAAATAAATCCAAAATGATGCATCATTTGAGAAATCTAACACAACAGTTATTCCTGGAATATGGTATTTACCCTATAAAGGGTATAACATTCAAAGGCATCGGACATTTGGATGTCTCGCTTGTGAGATGATGTTATTAAATAATATTTAATATATCTTTTACTAAAAATAATTAAATATCTCTCAAATGGTGTGTTCAATGGGAAATCTGAGACCACTGATGGGTCTGGAATGTGGTTTTTACCCTGTACAAGGTATAAAATTTGTAAGCAACTGACGTTTGGATGTCTCACCCTCAAAAATAACCATTTTTATTTTAATTATTTATTTATTCCATTTTTTAAATAAAAACTAACTAAGATCTTTCAAATGGTGCATCCTTTGAATAATATGAGACCATCATTGGGTCCGGAACGTGGTGTTTACCCTAAAAAGGGTATAAATTTAATGTGCAACAAATTTTTATTGTTATTTAATTTTTATGTCAAATAATTAATTTTAATTAATTAATAAAAAACGTTTTTATCATCTTTTCATCTTCTTCCTGTATGTAACCTCCATTTGTTACCTGGGGACCTTCCAAAAATCTTGATTTAAGACCCTTTTTTGTCTGTTTATAGCTTTAAAATCATTAAATGGGATAAACTAAAAACTCCTCCATCAAATTTAGATGAAGCACGTATTAAAATGGGAGATTAAAATTCGAGGTTAAGTATATGCGTAGGAATATATATTTTGGGTTCTAAGATGGATAAACCACATGGTTCCCTCGGTTGATCAATCATGATGAGTCCAACAAACCCTTGATCCACCCTTCGCATGTTATATGAAGTTTTTTATTGGATTTAGGTTCCTTTGAACGTATCTCCTTCATCGGGGTTCCTCAGTTACACACAGAACCACTTGTTTAAGGTTTTTTTATTTATATATATATTTTATACTTTTTTCATTATTTTGTAAATTTGGGGAAATGAGGATTTTAAATAAAAATTAAATTAAAATGAATCCAAATTGGTAAAAAGATAATTCTTAAGAATATTATGAATTATCAATATGTAATTTATAAAAAATAAAAAAATTATAATTGTATAAAATTATTAAAGATAATTTTCCAAAAATTATTAATGGATAATTATAAGTTAATTATCACATAATGTGGATTATAGGAATTATCATGGGATAATTTTGTGATTTATTAAAAGAAAATTATCATAATTTTTCAAATGGAAATATCATAGAATTATTAATGATGATTAAATGTTATGTATTATATTATCATATGTAATATTTCAAAAGATAATTATGTCAATTTATTGAATGATAATTATAAAGAATCGCAAAATGATAATTTCCTCTTTTTTTTGAAAAGATAATTAAAAATAATTATCAAATTATAATTATAATGAATAATAATGAGATAATCATAAGAATTCCAAATGATAATTATTAAAATAATTTCTCAAAGGATAATTATTTAAATTATATATGAATAATTATAAAGGACTACCACATGTATTATAGTTTTATTTATAATATATAATGTGGTTTATAATTATTCTGAAGAAAATTTTGTGAATAGATGAGTTTACATAAAATTATAATTTGGAATTTTATCAAGGAGTTTGGAAGTATCATCGAATGTGATAATCAAAGTGATAATCTGAGAATTATCGAGGAGAGAGAAGTTATCACCGCATGTAATATTCTAATCGATAATTTGAAATTAAAAAAGATTAATAAATATTATCATATGTAATATTTTAATCCATAATTTGAAATTAACCATGAGATATAAAATATTACCGCATGTAATATTTTAGTTGATGATTTTAAAATTATCCAGGAGAGAGAACATATAATAGCATGTGTTATTTTATTTCCTTTTGAAATAAAGTAATTTATTTTCATTATCGGAACCTTTGATGAACATAGACCTTTGGTGTGTCGGCGCTTATGATAATAGAGTCGTTTAGAGGTGTATTGAACCACATGGGGTGGTTTATAATTACTGCTGACATCATCAACCTTAAGGTAGGTGGTTCCATTCTGATTATCTAAATTCATTATCCTTGTATTGGTTGATTTGTTTCAATTGTAGATTTAAATTAAATTGCTCAAATTTTATTTCCATTATATTGATAAAAACCCGATTCAAGTGAATCAATATATTATAAATGTTTTTGGCATGGAAATTTGGAAACCCCCTAATTCCATTGAATTTGGTGTTTTTTTGGAAAATGGTTAATTAAAATTGTTTAATTTAAATTTTGGATTTGATGGAAATTATTTCTAATAAATTTTAAAATTTAATTGTGTAAATAAATTGTGTAATGATGGAATTGCTTTTGAATGGATTTCAAACTGGTGAAAATGGATTAAAATGATTTGATAGAAACTCAGTGAAAAAGGCATGTTTTTTAATAAAACCTATTTGGTTTTAAATGGAAAGAAATTGGCACTTTTGAAACAGAAGAATGGGATTCATCATATTTTAAGAAGTCTTAAAATAGATATCCCTTCATGTAAGAGAACATACAATCCTTAGGTAGTTAGTGAGTAATTTAGAAACACTCTATGCTATGACCACGTTCTAAAACATACTTGCGGGAGGTCACATCTCGGATGTGTTGAGGAAGAGTTTCATTTGGCCAGTGTCATTGGGACATGTGTATACACATATCTCTAAGTTCACATAGAGTGTTTAGAATCTTATAGCTGGTTAATACTATCGTACCTTTTGGAATATGACCATGTTCTTCCTTTTTTATTGATATTTGTGATATAAATGTATGCCAATGATTTTGAAATGATTTACATGCCTGCTGAATTTATATAAAATTTTATTGTAAATGTTTAATTTAAACCATTGTTTTAGAAATATTCCATCATTTTTAAAGACATTTATTAAACTATTTTTTCATCATTTGAACTATATATCATGATTTATTTAATTATGCTTTAAAATGATAAACTATTTATCTTAAAAAATTGAAAGCATTGTTTTGGTTAATCAATGGTTGGAATTTGTTAGGGAATCTGTTGTGAGACCCAACAAGGATTTTTGGCTCACACCCTAATTTTTACTTCGGGTGTTTGTATAATTTGTCATTCCAGGTCCAAGAAAGCGGAAAGACTCTCTTGGAGGTGGATCCAGTTGTTGACCATTTGGCCTATTTAGTTGTGTTCCTTAGGACCTTCGGCTATTTTCACTATTTTGGAACTTTGGTTGTAGTGCTTTGGGATCGTTTATGCCTTATTGAATTCTGGTACATTGCTCCCATTGGAGTTTCTTTTGTTATGCATATTGTCTTGTTTTCTTTTCTTCGGCATTATTGGTGGAAAAATCGTTCCCACTTGCATGTTGTGTGATGTCAAGTGTTAGTCACCGACCCATGGGGTTCGGGAATTCCCTTTGGGCTATGTCAGGGATGGATTATTTATCGGGTTACCCAGGTACCCTTTTTGGTTTGTGACAAAATGGAATCAAATGAAGGTTAAGCACCTTGCCATTATGGTAGTATGCATTTGTGTATTCTTGTTGGGACTTAGGAGGTAGTTGCGATTGAGTGTCTGACCAGCTCTCGCCACAATGAACCTTAAGTCAGCAGGGGTGGTTAGGGAAATTCGTATTATGGATTAGTTATAGTATCTTCCATATTTTTATTTGGATATATAGTGAAATCCAAAGCATGTATGTTCTACCGGTCGGGATCATGTTTCCCTCGTTGCAATGTATGAGCATTCTCTAATGTCTTCCGTATTGTCTTCTGATATTGTGTAGTATCATACCTATGAGAAGATGTGCATATCAGATCTAGGAAGGTTTTACTACTAAACCACAATGATCATATCCTCTAGTGGACCCGAGAAAAGTTGAGGTGATTGTTTTCACTATTCGAGCTCTCGGATAGGCACCACCTCAAGTCCCCATTCATGCTCCTGTTGTGGAACCTAGGGGGTGCTCTTAGAAATTTTACTCAATGGTTATTTCATCAGAAACCCCCAATTCTCAAAGGATCCACTGATCCTCAATATGTAGAGGAATGGTTAGGCAAGATAGAACTTTTGTATGAGTTCTTGTAGATGTTGAATGAGATCAAGGTGAAGTGTTCCACCTTTGTGTTGGAGGGACAAAGAAGTAAAAGGTGGGACAAAATATTGAAGATAAATAAAAATGAGGGATTATATTGGAAGGACTTCAATGTTTTTTTCACTGAATAGCTCCATCTAGATTCAATGGTGTGATCCAAAGTTGTGGAGTTTTTCAAGCCGAAGCAAGCTAAAAATATTGTGGCTCTTGCGGACTTTTGGGGGGCTTTCAAAAGTTCTACCACAACTTTCCATTCAAAGGAATGATATCATCAACTCCTTCAAAACTACAGGGAAATCAAATGATTCACGTACAAAAGGGTTCCAGCCACAAGCATTTGGAACGAAGCTGCTTCACACCAAGAGAGTCTCCATAGGAAGTAGATGTTGGTCCAATGACCGTGAGTGGTACCATTACTATATTATTGTCATTAGTGACTAGTATTTTTTAAAGGAGTGCATCACACATTTTTTTAACCCATACTATTTACCTTCATAATCTTTATATAGATATTTTATCTTGTTCAATGGATATTACTACACCCCTTGGTACGAAGAGAGAGTAGAGTCTTTGTAGTCCTTCTTGTGTCTTCTCTCTATTAGATGTCGAGTTTTCTGGGAGTTTTCTTGTACTCAACATGGAACCTCATGACATCACTTTTGGGATGGATTGTATTATTGAAAATAAATCTAGGATTGATTGTTATCTTCAATGGTTCTACCTTACTACACCCAGTGGTGTGTCTCTTGTCTTTCAAGGAGAATGAGACCTATGGTTGAGAAGATTTGAAAATTCTTATCCAGAGTTGGGGAAAGTGATATCAGTGTTTACTTTTGATCTGGAGCATGATTCATTGGGTAGTGATCTCCCTCGTGTTTTCTTTGAGTTTCCCTCTATGTTTCCTTCTAATTTTTCTAGTTTACCACCAGTAAGAGAGGTTGAGTTTTCAATTTACCTGATGCCTAGTACTCAACCAGTTTCATTTACCCCTTACCGAATGGCTCCAACCTAACTGAAAGAACTAATGTCCCTGTTGGAAGATCTTTTTGAGAAATCCTTTATTCACCCATGTGTGTCACCTTGGGCGGCGTCGGTTCTCTCCACCATGAAAGTTGATAGTTCTCTGATATCTTCTCTTCTCAAGATGATTATTTAGGAATATAATATTGTTGACGAATTATGTAAGCCTTAGAGACTATCTTAATGGTGGGGAGACTGATGCCTAGTGGTCGTTCTCCAAAGTGGGTGTTTTGTGTTATCGGACCCGTTATGTTGCACTATTAGAAACAAGTCTATAAAGGGGGATTGCCATAATTTCCAATAGATTGTGCACCCAATAAGCACTAAGAAGTTCTACTATCTGAAGTAGTAGTTTTGGTGACCCTAAATTCTTAAAGGCTTCTCCCTAGTTGGGTCATCGATGGATAGGGAAGCAAGGAAAGCATGCTCTTTATTTTTTGGGATATTTTGAGGATGTTGATTATGTGGGAAATTTTGTTTACCATTTATAACTATCACAAAAATTGATGTCGATACATGATGTGTTTCATGTATATCAACTTCAAAAGCATTTATCTGACTCATCTCTTGTTCTAAGTTGGCGTGATCTTGAAGTGGAATCTGTTTTATCTGTGATTGAATGACCATTCATGGTTGTTGTTTCTGAGACCAAGGTACTTTGTGGGAGGATGATACCATTGGTCCGCATGATATTTAATCATGGTTCTAATTCCCATGATACCTAAGAGGGGGAGGCACTGATGAGAGAATAGCGGCCTTGTCTTTTTGACGTGGAGGCTTCTTTTTAGGCTTTTTAGGGACATAAAGTTCTTATGGTGGGGAGGTTATAACATCCCATTACTATTTTAGGTATTCCTAAACTATCTTGGGTTAATTTATTATTACGTTAAATGGGAAAAATAGTTTATCAGCGAAAAGTTGGGTTATTATTAAACACAACATGGAATGGTAAAACGCATAATTAATACTCCAGAATATTTAATTAAATATATTATGAGTTAAACAATGAGTAAGTATGAGATTTCGAGGCCCGCAAATGCTCGTCTAAGCAAGAATAAAATTATTAAATGGAATATATTAAGTGTGCACTTTTTATTCAAAATATTTAAATAACTCCAAAATGATGCTTCGTTTCAAAAATCAAAGACTGTAGTTATGTCTGAAATATGGTTTTTACCCTAGGAGGGGTATAACATTCGAAGGTGTTGGACATTTGGATTTCTCTCTCATGAGATAATTTTATTAAATAATATTTAATATATTTTTTATTAGAAATAATTAAATATCTCTCAAACAGCGCATCTTATAGGAAATTTGAGACCATAGATGAGTCTGGAATGAGAGGTTTACCCTAGACAAGGTATAAAATTTGTAAGCAACTGGCGTTTGGATGTATCACCTGCAAAAAAACCCATTTTATTTCAATTACTTGTTTATTCTATTTTTTAAATAATAAATCATTAATATCTTTCAAACAGTGCATGCTTTGAGAAATCTGAGACCACTGTTGGGTCCAAAATGATTTTTTTATCCTAGACAACGTATAAATTTATTGTGCAAAAAATTTTGGTGACATTTAATGTTTTTGTCAAATAATTGATTTTAATTAATTAAAAAAACGTTTTTATCATTTTTTGAGATTCTTTTCGTACGTAACCTCCATTTTTCACCAGGGGACCATCCAAAAACCTTGATTTAAGACCCTTCTTGACCATTTAAAACATAGAATGCATTAAATAGGATAAACTAATAATACATCCATAAATTTTATATTGAAACACATAATAAAACAAGAGATTGAAATTCAGCGTTAAGTATATGCGTAGGAATACATATTTGGGGTTCTAAGATGGCTAAACCACACGGTTCCTTCGATTGATTGATCATGATGAGTCTAAAAACCTTGGATTCACCCTTCACATGTTAGACGATGTCCATTGATCAGATTCAGATTCCTTTGAACATGTCTTCTTCTTCAGTGTTCATCGGTGATGCGTTAAACCACTTGTTTGGGTTTTTTTTATTTATATATTTATTTTATACTTTTTCCATTATTTTTTAAATTCTGGGAAATGATTATTTTAAATAATAAATAAATTAAAATTAATCCAAATTGGTCAAAGGATAATTCTTAAACATATTACAAATTATCAATAGATAATTAATAAAAAATAATCAAATTATAATTGCATAAAATTGTTGAAGATAATTTTTCACAAATAATTAATGGATAATTATAAGGTAATTATCATGTGGCGTGGATTATTGAAATTATCATGGGATAATTATGTGTTATATAAAAGGATAATTATCACAATTTGTCAAATGTTAATATCATAAAATTATTAATGATGATTACATGTTGTGTATCGAATTATCATATGTAATATTTCAAAAGATAATTATGCCAATTTTTTGAATAATAATTATTAAGATTCACCAAATTAAAATTTCCTATTTTTGTTGAAAGGATAATTATAAATAATTATCAAATTATAGTTACAATGAATATTCATGAGATAATCATGAGATTTCCAAATGATAACTATTAAATGAATTTATCAAAGGATAATTATTTAAATTATAATTGAATAATTATAAAGGACTACTACATGTATTATCATTTTATTTATAATATAAAATGTAGTTTATAATTATTATGAGGAAAATATTGTGAACATATGCATTGACATGACATGATAATTTGGAATTTTATTAAGGAGATTGGAAGTATCATCGAATGTGATAATCAAAGTGATATTCTGAGAATTATCGAGGGGAGAGAAGTTATTGTTGCATGTAATATTTTAACTGATAATTTTAAATTATCCAAGAGATAAAATTTTGCCACATGTAATATTTTAATCTATAATTTAAAATTTTCCATGAGAGATAAGATATTATTGCATGTAATATTTTAATTAATGATTTTAAAATTATTTAATAGAGAGAACTTACAATCGCATGTGTTATTTTATTTTATTTTGAAATAAAATAATTTCTATTCATTCTATGAACCCTTGAAGAACATCGACCTTTGGTGTGTCGATGCTTATGATAATAGGTCCGTTCAGAGGTGTATTGAATCACACATGGTGGTTTATCATTGCCACTGACATCAATGACCTTAAGGTAGGTGGTTCCATTCCAATTATCCAAATTGATTATCCTTGTATTTCTTGATTTATTTCAACTATTTATTTAAATTCAATTACCCAAATTTTTTTCATTTAAATTGATAAAAACCTGATTCCAGTTAATCGAGATATTTAAAATGGTTTGGGCCTAGAAATTTAGGAAACCCCCAATTCCATTGAATTGGGCATGTTTATGGAAATTGGATGATTTAAATTGTTTAATTTAAATTGTGGATTTGATAGAAATTATTTCAATTAAATTTTTCAATTTAATTGTGGAAATAAATTGTGTAATGGTGGAATTGGTTTTGAATGGATTTCAAACTGGTGAAAATGGCTTAAAATGATTTGATATAAACCCAGTGGGTTTATCTTGTGAAAATGAATGTTTTTGAATATAACCAGTTTAGTTTTAAATGGAATGAAATTGGAACTTTTTAAATGGAATAATGGGATTGATCGTATTTTAAATAATCTTAAAATAGTTCTCCCATCATGTAAGACCACATACAAGCATTAGGTGTTTAGTGAGTCTTTTGAATACACTCTATGTTGTGAAAATGTTCTAAAACATACTTCTGGTGGGTAACATCCTCAATGGGTTGGTGATGAGTCTCCTTTGTCCAGTGTTATATGGAAATGGGTATACACATTTTTCTGTGTTCACATAGAGAGTATAGAATCTTATAGCTGGTAAATACTATCTTACCCTTTAAAAGAGGACCATGTTGCTCGCTTGTTTATTCATATTTGTGATGTAAATGTATGTTAATGAATTTGAATTTCTTTACATGCATACTAAATTTATATAAACTATTTTATGCAAATGTTTTATTTAAGGAATTGTTTTAGAAATATTCCATCATTTATAAAGCCTTTTCTTAAAGTATTTTTTCATCATTTAAACTATATAGCATGATTATTTAATTTTCCTTTAAAATGTCAAAACTCTTTATCTTTAAAAATTTAAAGCATTCCTTTGGTTAGTTAATTGTTAGAATCTATTATGGAATCTGTAGTGATACCCTATTAGGATTTTTATATCACACCCTACTTTTTTCTTCGATTGTTTTTAGACTTTCTCCTTCTAGGTCCGAGCAAGAGGAAAGGATCTCTTGGAGGTGGATCCAACTATTTAGTGTTGGTCCTGGTGAGTTATTTTCCTTGGGACCTTGAGTTTTTTTCCTTATTTTGGTACATTAGTTGTAGTGTTTTGTGTTGGTTTATGCCTTTCTGACTTCTAGTACATTATATACAGAGGAGTTTCTTTTGTTATGCATACTTTCTTGTTTTCCTTTCTTCCGTATTATTGGTGTAAAAATCATTCCCACTTGCATGTTGTGTGATGCAAAGTGCTAGTCACCAACCTGTGGGGATCGAGAATGCCCTTCGGGCTATGTCAAGGCTAGCTCAGTTATCAGGTTACCAGGGTACCCAGGTTGGTTCATAACAATATAAAACTCATTATCTTGTTATGATAGTAGATGGTAAGCATTTCTCTTAAAAGGTATTGCCACCAACTCTTAATTTAGTGAATCATAGTAGTGTGTATGAGATTGGGTGTAGGATATTTCTTCTCAAGTGGAAAAATATAATGAGATCTATAAATCTCCATGTGGATACTCTGAATCAATGTTCTATGAAAACCAAAACCTAATGCATCACAATAGATAACATACCCTTCCCAACCTCTATAAGAGTCAGTACTAGAACTAAATTAAAATGGTACTCAAAATCATTTAAGGAAGTATGGAAATTTGAATAAACAATAAACATCACTCCATTATAAGTAAGTTTATTAAACATAGAATATATCTTGGATAAATCTATAACACCTTCAAGATTTTATGAAATTCTTCTTTTCAAAAAAAATTAATATTTTCATCAGCTTATGATATATGCAACCCCGAGTCTCAAGGAAACGTAATAGAGTATATTATTATAATCTATCTGTTAAAATGAAAGAGTGGATAAGAATAAATAAATTTTAAAAATATGTATAAAAGTTTTATATAATGAAAATATATTGATAACTACGTACTCAAAATTTATTCAAATCAATATAAACTTCAAAAAATACCTTTTTTCATAAAAATATTTTTTATTTATTTTTGTGAGAAAATAATATAATTAATCTTTTACACTTTAATATAATCTAATTGAAAAAATTAAATTAATTTATTTAAGAAAAAATTCCAAATCATCTCACAGACAATTTTTTAAATTTTTCTGAAAAGTTTATTTTTTCATCAAATAATGAAAAATATTAATTTTAATTCAAAAATATCATTTCATTTTAAGAATTTTAAAAGCTAATTTTTTTAAAACAGATTTAAATGAAAAATTAGTTAATTTTTATTATTTATGACATAAGTATTATCATTTGGATTAATTTTATGTGTATTTTTGTAAAAACATTTTATACTTAAGAAATAATTGTTTCATAAAAACCATTTTTCACCAAATTTCACAAGTTTAATTTAAAAGTAATTTACACAACTACTAGATATTAAATTAGATAAAATTTAATCCATACTTATATTAAAAATTTAAAAAAATAATGTGGTCACTTTCATTTTTTCTTGCAATTAATAGTAAAAATTGTAAAATCGGTAAAAATTTATCACTACGTTTAAGGCTAAATCGAACATAACGAGGAGTAAACCAAGATATAAAAAAATTTACCACCTAAAATTGTATAAATTTTATTATATAGAAATATTTTAACCTTAAAATATAATAAATTTTAATATATGTCTATTTGGAGTCATTTTTCTTGAGAATGACTTTGTTATATTTCAATCTTTTAATAAATTTCAAGTGTTTCCTTTCCCCCATTTATAAAAATACACCCCTACCTTCTATTATTTACACCAATTTGAGCCTTTTTGCTTGACTAACCCATAAAAACACCTTATAAAATTATCTATTCAGGTTATATAGGTTTTTTGTCTCCGCAAAAGATATACTCTATGGTCCTTAAGAGGAGATCTAAAGGATTTCTTTCAAAAAAGAGGTTATCTCCTTAACCAATAAATTTATTTTATTAATTCTACTTTTCCCTCCTATAAATATTTTGTATTTATAATAAAATAATTACTCAAGTGTCCAAAATACAATTAATTTTTATTATTATTATGAAATTATAAATATACATCCTCTATTTCATCAAATGGGAAGTGAAAGTGTTGCTCATGTTACGTGTGGACTACCACATCCACATAGCAATAAAATTCATTTTCTATCACCATATTTCATTGATAGTTATTATGATGGGTTTAAATATTGTATATAATAATTATGAGATATTTATAGTTATATAATTATAATATCACATCTTCCTTCTTACCTTCTAGTATGTTGGAAGAAGATAAAGTTGCATGTGTGTACATGTGGATTACCACCTCCACGAAGCGATGTGGTCTATTTTTCATTTTCATTTTACTAGGATGGTAATGAGGATATATTTAATTAATATATGTGATATATAATAAATAAAATTTATTTAGTAAATTTCAATTTTTATTTACCTTACTTTTTTTCAACCATTGAAAAGTGGCAACAACATTCTGGCATATGTATGGCCTACTGTCTCCATAAATGGCGTAATTAATTTTTCTATATCTAAATTTTTTGGATTACACAAAAATATTCATAATAAATATATATTATATTTATATCATAGTTAAAAATATGTATATTATTGAACCATGATAAAAGTACAAGGATCGGAAGTACCAAATTGAAATTTTCATGAAAAACGAAACAAATAACACCCAAAATGATGATTTTAATAAATAGTTATTACAAATGGGTTTTGAAATGTTATAAGTGGGAAATATATCATATTATAAGTATGTAAATTACTTTGGTATAGAAGTATAATATATTTAAATTTATTATGTAGGAGTTTAGAGTGTTTTCTAATAAAAGAACCCAAGGTAAGGGTTTTATTTTACAATCTCGATGTTTATTAGTATTAATTATTATTATGATTCTGGTGATGAAATTCCGTGATATACATATAAATAAACTCGTGAATTTTTCTATAATCTGTTAATTTCATGAGAATACATTATTTCCTTAGAGCTCCCTCAATTTTAGTAGTCAATATACTAAAATAATATTTTTAAGGAAAATTGACTTTATTTATCTCTTTGGTCAAAAAATAATTTCACTTCCATATCCAAATTTCCTATAAAAAATAAAAAATGTTCATAATAATAATCTGTGGTTTTTAAAATTGATTTTTATGCATTATTTACTTTTTATTAATTAGTTCAAAAATTAATCTTCTTTTCTTTTTCTAAATGAGGTGATTTTTGACTTTTTTACAAAAGTTTCAAAGGAATGATTTCATTTATCTTATACGAAAAGAATTTAATTTCCCACTATCATGAAAAATAAATTCATTGAAGATATATTAAAATTATCCAAGGTTATTTTCAAATAAAATTTTTTCATTAATATTTTTTGTAAGTTTTAAATTTTAAATAAGTCATTTCAATGTGAATAGGGTATTTTTTTCAAGACATACTTAAAGTGATCATTTAAAGGAATTTTTCTTCTATTAAGAAATCCTTTAATGATAAATAAATTTATTTTGAAGATATTATATAATGATACTATCCTTATTCTTTCTCTATATGGTTTATGATTATGATTACCAGATGTTTATGAAACCTATTTCTTTTCCATGGGTTATGCTTTTAGGAAATAATGAAATGTTTATGAACCCTATTTATTTTTCATGAGT
Organism: Viscum album; assembly: GCA_963277665.1. NCBI lineage: Eukaryota > Viridiplantae > Streptophyta > Magnoliopsida > Santalales > Viscaceae > Viscum > Viscum album. The sequence continues at coordinate 210,785,886 of OY728153.1, read as the reverse complement.
TATGCTATGTTGAAATTTTTATGAATACCCTTTCATTTTCAGGGGATATGATATTATGAATTTTTTATGATCTTATGGTACATATATGTATAGTTTTCAATATGTGATGAGAGGGCCTGAAATTATATATCCCTCCAATGCATTGGTTAATGATGGATATCTCATGAGATAAATAAGACTGGAATGGTAAGAGGGCCTAGTTCAGTAAGAAATTCTATCCACTTTGATAATATTAGGAGTGAACCTTTACTACTATAATAGAATGGGGAGTTAACCCAAACCACTATGGTAGCCTTGGTTGTATGAATAAACTAATAAGGAAATTATTTTCTTTGCTTGTAATTATGCTACAAATCTATGTATTATGCCAAATTTATGATACCATGGATTATTTTCATTGATTACATTAAGATTCATGCCCTATGAACTAAAACAATTTGTTCTATAAACTAGGATTATGCTTTATGATATGTAAGGCGTAGTTTTTAAATGTTAAAATCATGTTTTAATTCCTTTATTTTGAGGTTATACTTAATTTATCATTTATATCTCCCTTTTTTACCCTTATTAACCCTCTGATCTCAACTATTCTTATGTTTCATTTTCCCCAAGTTATGAAGAATGATTTTAATAATGATATGTCTAAGAAGTGTGAAAGTTGTGAAAAACCTAATAGAATATCGTGTATAACTCATATGAATTATATTTTTATGTATCAAAGTTTCTGAAGCTAGTAGGCCTATAAGATTATAGTGTGGATAATTATATTATATAATGAATATCAAAAAAATAAGATGACATATCTATGTATGAAAAGTATGTCTCACTATATTTATTATTAGAGAAAGGTTTAGTTACATTTTGAAACAAGGATAAGAAAAAATTAGTGAGAACCCTGGGAATAAGTCTAAGTATATGATAACATCCTAAAGTTTTGGTAATAATAATTGATCTCCTAGTTCAAACCAAAGGTTTCATATATTGAAAATAATGTTTCTTGATTTAGACATCCAATAATTGATTTTTCATAATTATGTGGTTTCCCACTAAGATAATTATTTCTCACACAATGATTTTTAGTTTTATTTAGTGGTTAGAACCATAAATAATCATGTTAATGATGAATGTGATTATAAACATAATGATTAACCTCTTGAGAAACCAAATTTTAGGGGATATTGATTTCAAAATATACTTTTTATTCTTATGAAACTTTATTCAAGATATGAATCATGTTGGGATTTTAAATGATTAAAGGAGGGAAAAACGTTTTGTTGATTCCTTTATGAGGTAACACCCACCTTCCTTTAGTGGATCTTATGATCCAATTCTGAGAAATAGATCGATACCACTAAAAATTTATTTTCCATTCTCCAGTTTTCAAAAGATGAAAACATAATTTTTATTGTTTATCATTTGGAAGGATAAGAAGATAAATGGTGCAATATTATCAAGAAAACTATGAAATGGTAATTAATTGAGTCCATAAAGTGTAATGATTTTAAGAGATTACTTTTTAATGAGTAATTTCCTCAAATTATTTGAATGAAATTAATGAATTAATTTTTTGAGATAATTTAGAGGGATGATTAATCAATTATTACCTATTGGGTAAAACTTCATAGTACTTTCAAGGTACTCCTATAGTATTATAATTCAACATTAATATAAGATTGATCAATTCATTAGTGGATTAAAAATAAGTCCCTAAAGATCATTGTCTATAATAGACTCCATTACCTATGAATAAATAACTCAATGTGCTATCAGGGTGGAAATGGATATTGGAGTTATCTATTAATATCATAATTTTTATTAATAATGAAACATGTAATTAAATAGAAATTATAAAAAAATTGAGAGAATAATATGTGAATTTATTTATGCTCTATTTTTGGAGGGAAACATTGTGTAAATTGTCTTAAGGGGATTGGTATGTGTTTTAAGTGTGTAAATAAAGTTCATAGAGCAATCAAATTCCATGTTGATGGGAATAATCTAGCCAATTATAGAGGGTAAGAACCATAGAATGATCTAACCACACTCTAGTGTCTCATATAAAATGAGTATAGGAATTATGATGAATAATTTTCAAACATGAAGGTTAATGATGGTGATTGAAATAAAAATTATATTAATCATAGAGATAGAGGTAAATATCATTTGATTATTATTTTCTATTTGGAGTATGATAATGAAGTGTTAAAAGTTACACTTACCATCCACTATAGTACTACTACTGTCTTATTTCATTAGGTATTTACCACCCCTTTTATAACTAAATATTTTTATAATAGAATCATAGTAATACTTCAAAGATTAGATTCTGAATTATCAATGAAATATCCTAATGGTATTATGACCACATCACAAGTCTATGGTAATTATCTGATTGAATTTTGTGGGAATTTGGTTCTTGAAAATATTTTTATTCTTCTTCTAGTTGAATTTGACATCATTTTGTCCGTGGATTGAATTTATTTTTATGTTTTATAGATTGATATTCCAAGTACTCTATTGAGTCATTAAGCTGGGTTCTTGATAGAAATCATACTTGGTGATACACATATTTTAAATAATTCATATAGAATGGAACTAATTGAGTTGCAAAAACTAAATATGAAACTCTAGTAAAATTTTTCCAAGGATTTTATTTGTCCTTGTAAATCACCTCTGGGTTCAATGATTATTTTTTAAAAAAGAAATATAGATAAATGAAATTATTCATTGATTATTAAGAACTTAACAAGATCACAATAAAGAATAAATGTCCTCTAACTAGTATTGATAAATTTTTTGATCAACTTTGTGAAGGTAAAAACTATTCTAGTATTGATATTCATTATAGATATCATAAATTGAGGTTAAATTAAGAGGATATAACTAATACACCATTCTATACAAGTTATAGAAACTAAAAATATATAATTATTCTATTTGGTCTTACTTAGTCCCCTCATGTCTGCATGGATTTAATGATTAGTGTCTTTAGGTATTAACTTGATCTATTAGTTGTAGTATTTATAGATGATATTATTATATATTAAAAGATTAATAAATATCATTAATATAACTTTAGGATTTTACTAAATACCCAAAGTAATGATAATTGTTTTTCTAAATTTACAATGTGTGAATTTTGGCTACAAAGAGTTTTTTTTGTCATACATTATCATGAGAGGGTATATCGATGGATCGATAAAAAATTATAGATATTTACATTTGCCTAGACCCACCACTATGACCATGATTTATAGTTTTATTGGTTTATATGGATATTAATGCTAATTTTTTGAATAATTTATCATGATTTTCTAATCCACTTACCAAGTTAACTCAAAAGGGAGCAATGTTCCTTTGGAATAATGAATGTGAGGAAAATTTCAAGGAATGAAAGAGAAAGTTAGTTAGTGAACATGTTTATACACTAACCTATAGTGGAGATTATTGTTTTAATATATATTAATACATAGATGAAGGGTATTGGATGTTTTCTCAAGAAAAATAATGTAGTGGTAGATTATTCCTCACTAAAATTGATGGTTCGGGATAAACATTACCCAACTCATGATATAGAGTTAACTATGGTAAATTTTTCTTTTAAAAATATATAGTAATTATATTTATAGAGAAGGATGTGATATAATAATTGAGCATAAAATTTTAATGTATATATTCACTCCAAAATAGTTAAATATACACTAGAGAAGATGGTTGGAGTTTACTATAAATTATGATTTATCAATACATTACCACCCTGGGAAAGTGAAAAAGGTGGAAGATAATATATGTCAAAATGATAATGCAAGATTATCTATTATAAAGATTATAAAAGATAAAATATTTATATATTTACAAAGTATGGTTATGAAAATATTGATGAATGGGGGGAAAACTTATGTTTCTCAAATGAGTGTTCAGCCATCTATCCTGCTGAGGTTTAAAGAGGTGTAGAAGGAAGATTTTGAATTTTAGAATAAAGTTAGAAATGATCCAAATATCCAAAATGATTAAAATGGAATGATAAGGTCTAGGAATAATGTATGTGTTATTTCCATACCAAATTTGAAGAAATAACTTTTGGAGAATAATTATAGTTCATTATTCACTGTTCATCCTAGAATTATGAAGATTTATAGAGACCTGAGACATTATTTCTGGTGGGATGACATTAAAATAGATATTATAGAGTATATATCTAGATTCTTGATATTTCTAAAATTTAAGGATGAGAGAAAAAATTATAGGGGATGTTACAATTGTTTCTTATATAATAATGGGAATGGTAAAAAATCACCATGGATTTTATCGTTGGACTCCCCAAAATATATAAAGGCCATAATGCTATTTAGGTTTTAGTCAATTTCCTTAAAACTTAATCACACTTAATTTTTATAAAATATTATTTACCTCTTGATAATATTCCAAATTATAAATTAATTAAATTTGAAGGTTTAATGGGGTACCACATATTATTGTATCTAATCAAGATCCTAGTTTTACATCAATTTTCTGGAAAAGTATTTAGTAGGATCAAAATATAGAGTATAGTTTCAAGAATTCCTATAATCCTTTGATGGATAGTTATTATAAGAGAACCATTCAAACCTTAGAGTATATTTTTTGATCTTGTTATATGGATTTCAAATGTGGTTGGGATCAACAGCTTCCTCTAGTAGAGTTTTCTTCTCACAACAGATTTTGCCTTAGCATTTTGATGGCTCATTATGAAACCCACTATTGAAATCAATATAGAACTCTTAAGTTCTAGTATGAAGTTTTATAAATAATGATATTGGGACCTGAGTTAGATTGTAGAATAGTACATAAAGTTATATCTATTCAATTTAAAAATAAGGAATCTTAGAGTTGATAGAAAACTTATGCTGAAAATCATATGAAATGTTTGGAATTTTATTTTTGTTAAAAAAAAATACTATGAATTTATCCATGGGAGAAAGTCATGAGATTTATAAAGAAATGATATTTGATCCCAAGGTAAATTATCCCCTTTTAGACTCATGGTCTATTAGGGGTGATATATTATCTCGAGGAACTTCCACCAAACCAGTATTAAGTTCATGATGGGTTTCATGTGTCTATCTTGACTAATTACATACTCAATACTTCATATGTATTAAACTTAGAGGTTCTATTACTGGGGAATGAATTATAATAACCTAGAATTCTATCAATGTAAATTCTCTTATTATTATTATTTAATAAAGTATAAATCATATAAAATCAATTTGAGAACACAATAAAAACATTATAAATGAAGAATTAATGATATAATTGGAACTTGTAGAAGTTAAGGAACCTATACCAATGGAACAGTAACATGACCTTTAGAATAGTATTGTGACCATTAGGAATAGTAATACCTAAAATAGAATAGTAACCTCACCAATGAAATTATAAAAAAAAATTAGGAATCTTATAAATGAAAATATGATATATTTATATAATAGAATAAGTAAATAAATATTTTAACAATGATAAATTACGTTTTGGTATTTTTATAAAACTAAAATGTTTATTTATAATTTTATAATAAATATAATGATTTAATAGAAAAATTAATTTCATAAAATATATTCATAAATTAATATTTTATTGTATTATAATTAAAAGATAATTTCTTTTTACCTTAACTAATTTTTCAAATTGTCATAAAATAAGTTTTAGATTAAAAATTGTAATTTTTTGAATAAATAATGGTTTTAATTAATGACTAAATTTATCATATTTAGAAAATTATTTTCATAAAATGGATTTCATCTTTTAATTATACACATTAAAAAAGGTTAGGGTAATTTTTTTTTATTTTTAAAATATTTGAATTTTTATGAATAGTAAAATACTATAATTTACGGTATTTAACATTATAAGAAATGACATGAATTTTTGAGTCATTGATGAGTCATAAATGATGTATGTTCCTATTATATCTAAAAATCCTTCATTATTTAATATATTTACTAATAAAGTTAAAACTATTCATAGTCTTGATTAAAAATAATAAACTAATGAATAAAATAATTAGAAAACACCCCTCTCCTCCCCTATAAATACCACCCCTCACTCCATCTTCTCCTCACACCTTGAAAGTTTTGAATATTGTCCAAATTATTCCCAATCCTCTTCCCATGTATCTTCCCCATACCTAGGACCCTTTGGTCACAAAAAAATACACAACATAATTTCCCTTACTAGGTTATCATGGAGAAAGGTTCAAGAGGTAAAATCTACTTCCATTTTCATTAATATCTTTTGAAGTTCTTTCTTTTAATTATTATCTCCTTACATACCCACATCTAAGTGTCGCAATAACACCAATTTATTAAATATATATAGTAATTTTATTATTTTAATGGAATAAACCATTATCAAACCTCTTCTACTCTCCCTTTTATTTTAAAAATGAAATCTTTGTTTGTGAGGTGGTCATTTATCGCCTTCGAAGACAACATGTATTCATTTTCCTTTACCACATTAAAGGATTTTTAGAAAACCATTATAGTGTTTGAAACAGATTGAAATAATTATTTTATAACATGTCTTATGTTATTTAACTAACATATATATTTAATAATAAATAATAAAACAAAACGAGTTTGTTATAATCGAAAATCGCCAAAATTAATCTGAACTATTATCATTAACATTTTATCTAATGAATAATCCTCATATATAGAAAATATATACATATAATACCAATTACACTTATTTAAGTTCATTAATAACATTTAATTTAGATTCTATAGAATTATTCTATTCTTACATGAACTTCTATACTTGAATACAAGTGAACAGATTATGAAAATCAAGAAACAAATACTCTCAAAATGATGGAAATGAATTCTATAACTCATCATAATGGACATAAATAAAATAAATAAAATTAAAATAATCTAATAAATGTATAAGAGGTTCTATATATATTAATTCATGAATCTAATTTTATTATCTTGTATATTAAAGTGATTAAATCATTCATATATAAGGTAAGGGGGTTCTCAAACCCCATTTCTTTTCATTGGGTTATTAATATTTCATGCAAAATTTCAGTGTGGATGTTCTTATAATATTACTGAAATATAATTTATTTTTTATTACCTTTCCTTTTCTAGGTTACTCATTCTTCCAATCTTATTTGGTGAATAATTCAAATATTTTTCCAGAAGAACTCTTCTTTATAAAAAAACACTTCTTTTACTTTGCTTGAGATTATTTCTTCTTCACTCAAGATTAATGATTATTATACTGAGTATGTTATTACATTTTTATTTTAGGAAACCAAATTTTTATTCAAGAAAGTATGCCTTATGAAATTCTCACTAAACACATTTATTTTCCAGGGGTTATTTTATGAAAAATATTGGGGTATTCTCTATGTGGAAAGCATGATTAAGTAAATGTTATAATGTGATGAGTGTAATAGAATAATATAGAGCTCTAATTAGTTGTTTAATTTTATGAATCTTTTGAGATAATGTGAAATATTCATGAACATGATGTTACCTTTTTTCACAGTGATGATGTTATGATTATTCACATATGTTATGCGTGAACATGGTTCTAGATTTGTTCACAACTATGTGTGGTATTTGACCACTAAGACATGATGTTTCATTTTTTTGAATTTCTATATTCCATGCCTTTATCTAATACATTCACTCATTATTACGACGTTGATACCATGATTGTGTTATAAGGATAATGAATATTCTACCCATGTAATATTGATTCATGTTATGTTATATCCTCTTACAGGGATTTTAGCTCACCCATTTCATTGATGTATATGCTCAGGTGATTACTTATACTAAGGAGAATGTGAGGGATGCTAAATCCAAGGGAATGAGGAATTGAATAATGTTTCTATTTTTTTATTTAAATGGTATGTATGGCCCTAATTTCCCCAAGACACTAAACCTTTAGATCCTAGATTGTAACTCTTTTATGATTACTATCTTTAAAATGATGTAATAGTCATGTAAGAAAATGTAGGGTCACTATAGTCAGTATCAGAACATGGATTAGTTAATTATGGAATTTGGATTAGAGAACATCAATGAAAACTCTTAGTATGAGGCCAAGTATATGTTAGTACCCAAGAAAAAAAATTTATAAAAATGTTATAATTAGGGATCCCATAAGATATCCCTTTAGAATTAATTTCACAATGGAAAATTTATTTATTAATGACTTGTTAACTTATGTTTTGTTAAAAACATTTATATTTTATAAAATGTTGGGAATCTGTAGAAACCATGCCAACAACCCATGTGATGGACAATGCATTTATTTCCTAAACAACATCCCCAATTCCTTGCGAGTGGGAGTTCAAAATTTTATGGTGATGCTAACCCAAATGTCTTAGGATATGAACAATAAACTGAATAATGTGGATTTTCCACCTTCTTTTAAGAGGGATCAACTAGCTATCAATTATTTTCAGCGACAAAAACCACTGACATTTAGTAGATCCTCTGATCTATTAGTCATGGAAAAGTGGGTCAAATCATTGGAGAAGATCTTTTTTGTACTTAATTTTTCTAAGACGATGATGGCGACTTAGTCCATTTATTGTTTAAATGGAGATGTAAACCAATGGTGGGTGTATATTATTAACAACATGATGAAGGATATAATTTAAGATATAGAGTGGGAAGACTTTAAGAAAATATTTCTTAATAAGTATTTCTCTCTAATTCTTCACACAACTATAGAGAGATAATTCTTAAAGATGTAGAAAAAGAAAAGTGAATCTATCCCAGCTTATAAAGAAAATTTCAAAAGTCTTTCAAGGTAATCCTCATGTTTTTTTTATCATAAATGATATAATAATATATGTATTCCTTATTTATTTAAAACCACACCTTCTAAAGTATCTATTTATTCATGAATTTGGGAGTTATGAAGAAGTTGTTCGGTGTTCTCTCAAAGTGGATATAGAGTTTAGAGAATGGTTTCATGGCTATGAATATTAGATATGAAAGGAGTTTTAAGATGGGGTATAGAATGAAAATAGTGTAAAGAAAACTCAACCACTCACACATAAAAAATATGGGAAGAATAATCAAGGTAATTTCCTAAAAAGTAAGCAGAAATGCATAAAGTGTGGGAGAGAATTCCACCAAGATCCTGAATGTCAAATATATATGAGGAAGCTAGAAAAGTTGGTGGAGGAAAGGAGATAACAACCCATGGTTCAATGTTTCAACTATATGTAGAAAAGGAACTATGTTACCCATTTCACTAAACCTTGATTCCTTGAGGTAATCAGCTTAACCTTGCACCAAAACCAAAAGATAAAGGGAAATATTATTTCATCACAACTGCTAAGGTGGAGCCCGAAAATGATGTGGTGATAGGTACACTAGTTATTCCTTCAATAATATTACATGTACAATTTGATTATTTTTTTATTCATTCTTTAATATCTTTTAGGTTAGTTGAACTATCAAACATCATCTCAAAATATGGAAGTTGAGTTATCTGTGAGAATAGAAAAGGGGGAAGTTATTATATCCAAATCATATAACTCCTACCTAGTTAATTTTTTTTTGGACTTAACCTCCCAGTAAATATTTTCTTACTTATTTTTGTGGAGTTTGATTCTATATTGTCCTTGTATTGGCTATCATTATACAAATCCAACATCAACTTTCGGAAAAGGGATATCACTCTTCACATTATGAGGCATCCACCAATTCTATATAAGTGTAAGGAAGATGCTGAATCAAATTCAGAATTATTGTCTCAATTTTTTATTTTATTTCCTTACAACCAAGTCTATTTTTTCCAAATGATTGACTCAATGTAGATAATCATGATCACAAACATTCTTATTGTAATGAATTATACTAATTTACTCCCTAAATAATTGTATGGTCTTCCTCTTGATCAAGAGGTGGAGTTCTCAATTGAACTTATTCCTAGATCTCTTTCTATATCAAAGACAACTTATAGAATGGTCACCAATGAGTTATATGATCTTATTAAGAATCTACAAGAGAATTTGGACAAAGGATTTATACACATGAGCGCTTCAACATGGGGTTCTCTAGTTATCTTCAACAAAAATAAGCATGTATCAATGTGCCTCTGCATTGATTATCATGAGCTAAAAAACACAATAATGAACAATTATCTCCTTCCATGGATAGATGACTTGTTTGACCAACTGTGTGTGACCAAGTATTTCTATAAGGTGGATATTCAGTCAGGATATCACCGATTAAAATTGAGGAAGGAAGATATTTCTAATACTATCTTTCGAATGAGGTATGGACACTATGATTTCATAGTGATACCATTTAGACTCACTAATTCTTCATAAATATTCATGTAATTAATGAATAGAGGGTTTAGACATTACCTCAAAAAATGTGAGGTATTATTCACTGATGATGTTTAGATATATTCTAAGAGAAAGGGGGAACATGAAGAGAATTTGTATACTATTATAAGGACTCTATGAAATGGGAATATTTATGAAAAGTATAGTAAATGTATGTTCTATAAAAAGTAAGTATCATTCATGCGGAACATTATCACCATCTAAGGAATGTATTTATACCTTTCTAAGAAAAAAGAAATCGAAGTGTGTTATAGACCAACATTTGTAATGGAAATCTGTAGTTTCCATGGTCTAGCTGGGTATTACCGAAAATTTGAGAAAAAATTATCATGATTTTCAAACACACTGACCAAGATGACTCAAAAGGGAGAAATGTTTTCCAAGACCAGTGAATATGAAGACTGCTTTAAAGGGTTAAAAAAGAGGCTTATCACTACGATAGACCTCACACTTCTGATAATTGGGGAAATCATTATGATATAAAGATATTCTTCGAAGAATTTATTAGGTAGTTTAGAAATGAAAAATGATAAAGTGATAGCATATTCCTTAAGGTAGTTAAAAAATCATGATCAAAACAATCCCACATATGATCTAGAGTTGGTAGCTATGATCCTCATGTTGAAAATCTGGAATCATTTTCTCTATTGGGAGAATTATAAGATATATTCTGATCGTAAGAACATAATATATATATATATATATATATTTATATATGAATATTAATATGCATTAGTGAATATGGTTATAGATCATCAAGGATTATGAATTCTCAATCCACTACCATATTGGTAAATAAAATAAGGTGGTGAATGATTTAAATAGGAAGGACCTTTCATCTTTATCAAAAATTAGAATTGAGAAGGATCTAATTTTCTTAGACTTGAAAAGTATGTACATGGGAATCATTAAGGAGGGAACATCATTAATCCTTTCCAAAAACAATTTCTCAACCGTCCCTCATGGAAAAAAATAATGGATTCTCAAAGAAATGATGTGGGAATTTAGAAAGAGGTGGAATCTATTAGAAATAGGAAATACATAGAGTTAAAAATGGATGAGGAATGAGTAATTATATTTTGGTTATGACTATTTATACCATCCATTACAGAGATATAAAAATATCATCTAAATAAAGAACATATATTGACCATATCTATTTATCCAGGGATCATGAACATGTATCAAGATCTCTAAGAGAACTATTGGTAGGAAAATATAAAGAAGGATATCACTAAGTATACATAATAGTTCCTAGTATATCAGCAAGTTAAGGATAAAAGAAAAACTTATAAGGGGATTATAAAACCATTACCCATGCTTACATGGAAATGGGAAAACATCCCCATGGAATTTTTCACTGGACATCTAAAGACATGAAGTGGAAAGAATTTTATATGTGTTGTTGTGGATCATCTCACAAAGTTATCTCATTTTATCACAATTTGATAAGACTTATCACTTGATCAAATTCCACAAATATACATCATATACGTGGTAATGCGGAATGGAGTAACACTATTAATTGTATATGTTCAAGATCCTAGATTCAGCTCCATGTTCTAGATAAGTCGCTAAAATTCTCTAAACACTCAGCTATGCTTCAATATGGCCTATCATCCTCAAATTAATGGCCAATTTAAGTGGATTTTTCAGACACTGTAAGACATGTTTAGAGCATGTTCTATGGACATCAAGTGAGGATGTGACCAATATCTACCTCTGGTTAGGTTCTTTTATAACAATATTTTCTACTAGAGAATCGAAATGGATTCATATAAATCCCTTTATAGTAAAATATATAGAACACCAGAATGATTTGATGTTTTCATTGAACAAATAATACAAGGACCTGAAATGTTTGAAGAAATGGTTGAGAAGGTGAAAACCATTAAGCAACACATCAAGGAAGACCAAATTTGGAAAAATAACTATGCATACAATCATTGTTGAGAGATGGAGTTTAATGTTTGAGATAAGATATTCTTCCACATATCTTAATAGAAGATGATCATGAGATTTGAGAGGAAAGAAAATTTAAGTTTGTAGAACTTCGGGATGCCCAGAGAGGGGAGGGTGAATTAGGGTGTCAAATTTTTATTTTAAAGTAACGGGTCATTTTCCCATGTTGGTAGGAACATGTTAAACATGTATGATAGATGTGAGCAACAAATAAACAATAACATGCAAAGAGACCACCCATCACTTTTACTTGGTTTATCAAAAAGAGATACATCCAAGGATCACACACCGATAGTGTGTCAATCAAAAAAAATCCACTAATCTTCATTAGTTTTAGAGTACAAGAGTTTGGTCATTGCCACTTTCTTCCAGGAACACTGCCTTTACAATAATTCATGGATACCTCATTGTGTCCCTCATAACACTTCTGTCAACTCTCCCGTGACCACTACCTTGGGATAAGTCTTACTCATTTTATTTAATTAAGGGTATATTCAATAGATTTTAATTTAATTCTTTGTCTCAGTCAAGCATGATACACTTCTTTCATCGAATTCCTGAATAGATGCACTTGAAGGCACTGATCAGACACACTGGAAATTCAAAATCTTGTTAGAATCATAACACCACACTTTTGCGCAATACTTCAACTTGAACGCAAGATTTGGGAATTGCTGAGAAATATGACTTTCTCACAAACTCTACTTTATGCTCAACACTTATCTTTCACTCAAATACACTTAAGGGTTCACTTGGTCTTTTCAGATTAAGGGAACACCATGCACATAAGATTAAGTTCCTTCGATTCTTTCGCGTGCAAATCTTTCGTGTGGCAGATCGACCAAATATTCATTGGAAAATTCTTAAGTCTTCCATGGGGGTATCTAAATATTTATAGGTCTTTGATGACCCTCCACAAAAGATACTGACGTGTCTTCATCGGTGATCATAAGTTTATTTCCGAATTCGAAAAACTCCTTTTGACTTAACATTGGGTGTGTAATATTCTTCCACGTAACACCATCTTTCACGCACATTTATGTCTTGCTTGCACATTTTTGATCACCTGAACTGTATGATCCCTTTCCTGAAAAACAACCTCAACTTCTAAAGAGGATTGACAAAAAACACAAACCATACTCCATTTGAAGCATATAACAGTCATGGTTCCAACAAAGTCCCATGTACATCGGCCACTTTGAGATTCTTGATCGTATTGGAGATGAGGCTGATCAACTAAAACTTCCACCGACCATGTATCAGGAACAAGATGTATTCCTTGTATCCCTATTTAGAAAGTACATACCAAATCTCTCACATGTACTAAATTCTGAGGTGGTACGGATAGAAAATGATATCTCTTATGAGGAGAATCTGTTGAAGATCTTGGAATGTAACGATAATGTTTTATATCAAAAGACTACTCACCTGGGAAAAGTACTATGGTGGAATCATAAGTATGAAGAGGTAATATGGGAACCATAGTAAGGAATAAAAGATAAGTGAACTCACCTATTCTCATATTAGTTTTTAAAACAAAATTTTCGATTGTAAAATTTCAAAAGTGGGGAATAATGTAATAACCCAGAATTCTATCAATGGAAATTCCCTTATTATAATTATTTTATATATTATAAATCACAAAATATCACTTTTATAAAGCAATAATACTTTATCAATGAATAATGAATGAAGTAAGAGGTATCTGTAGGATTTAAGAAACATATACCAATGTAATAGAAACATGGCCTTTGGAATAGTAATGTGACCATTATGAATAGTAATCTGACCAATAGAATAGTAACTTCACCTATGAAAGTAAAAATAAAATATATTCATCTTATAAATGAAAATATATAGTATTTATATCATTTAATAAGTAAATAAATGTTATAAAAATGATAAATTGATTGTTGGTATTTTTATAAAACATAAATGGGTTTTTACAATTTTATAATTGATATAATAATTTAAAATAAAATTTATTTTCATAAAATATATTAATAAATTAATATTTTGTTTTTTTATGATTATAATATATTTATATATGACCTTAAAGTTTCTTTCAATTTTTCATAAAATCATTTGTAATTTTAAAATCGATATTTTTTGAATAAATGATGATTTTGATTAAAAAATAAATTTATCATAATTTGAAAATTATTTTTATTAAATGGATTTCATTTTTGAATTATAAACATCAAAAATTGGTAAGGATTAATTTTTTATATTTTTATAAAATAGTTGATTTTTTAGTGAATAGTAAAATATTGTAATTTAAGGTATTTAACATTACAAGTAAATATATGAATTTTTGAGTCATGGATGAACCTTAAATGATTTCAGTGATCATTATCTAAAACTACACTTCATTAGATTATATATTTAGTGATAAGATTCAAAATATTTATATTCTTGAGTAATAAACTAGTGAATAAAATAATCAAAAAAACACCCCTCTTCTCCCCAATAAATACAACCCATTTCCACCTATTAACCTCACCCCTTACAAGATTGAAAGATCTTCAAAATTTTTTCCAATATAATTACTAATAATCTTCCCCATAGACAAGATACTTTGGACTCAACAAAATACCAAATCCAATTTCCCTAAGGAGGTTCTCAAGGAGAATAAGTTCAAGAGTAAAAATCCTCTTCTGTTTCATTTAATTTTCTTTCCATGTTCTTTTATTTGTTTATTCTCCCCTAAAATACCCTTTTAAAAGTGGAATCATAACTCTATTATCTTATATATAATTTAATTTTATTATGTTAATGTAATAATCCATCATCAACCCTCTTCTCCTCCTCCTTTTATTCTAAAAATGAATAAATCATTTGAGAGTTGTTGATTTATCACTTTGGAGAATGACATGTTTCAATTTTCCTTTACCACCTTTTAGGATTTTCATAAAACCATTATAATGGTTGAAAATATTTTAAAATTTATTTTATAACCGTTTTCATGTTCTGTAACTAAAAAATTTACTTAATGTTAAATAATAAATCAAAATAATTTTTTTGTGATCTAAAATCACCAAAATTAATTTACATGATTATAATTAACATTTTATCTAATGAATCATACTCATATATGCAAAAAAATATAAAATACCAATTAAAATTTTATAAGTTCAATAATAACATAATATTTATATTCTGGAGCATCATTCTTATCTTATATGAACTTATATACTTGTATACAAGCGAACTGATTATAAAACCCAAGAAACGAACACTCTCAGAACGACGAAATAGGACTCTACAACTCATCATAATGTCCATAAATTAAATTAATAAAATTATTATAAATTAAATAAATGAATAATAGGTTCTAGATTTATTAATTAATTGATCAACATTTATTTAGTGTATTCAAGTGAAAACATAATTCAGACATAATGTATGGGTATTCTCAAACCCAATTTCCTTTATTTAGGTTAGTCCTCTTTCATGTCAAATGTTAGTGTGGATGTTATTTTAATATTATTAAAATATAATTTATTTTTTATTACACTACATTTTATGAGATATACATGCTTCCAATATAATTTTTTGACAAATTCAAAGATTTTTCCAAATTAACTCTTCTTTCTAAAAAATACTTCTTTTACTTCTCTTGAGATTGTTTCTTCTTTACTCAGGATTGATGATTCTTATACCAAGTATGTTATTCCATTTTTATTTAGGGAAACCCGATGTTTATTCATGATAGTATGCTTTATGAAATTCTCATGAAACCCATTTCTATTCCATGGGTTATTTTATGGAAAATATTATTATACATTCTATGTGACATGCATGACAATGTAAATGTTATGATGTGATGGGTGATCCAAGAATTTTATATCACTCCAATGAATTGGGAACTGTGATGTATCTCATGATATAATGTTCAATATTCATGAACATTATTCTATATTTTTTCACAATGATGATGTTATGAATATTTACTTTTTTTATGTGTGAACATGATGCAAGCATTGTTCAAAAGTATGTGTAATATTTAGTCACTAAGACATGGTGCTTCATTTTTATGAATTTTCTACAATCCATGCCTTTATCAAATATTTCATCTCATGATTTTGATAATGATACCAAGCTTATGTTATGATGATTATTATTATTTTCAACCATGTTATGTTGATTCATGTTCTTATTTATCCCCTTATTGGGATTTTATATCAGCCCTTTGTTTGATGTATATCCTCATGTGATTACTTATACTAAAGGGAACATGAGGTCCAATAAGAATCTAGAGAAGAATTAATTGAGTAATGTTTATATTTTATTATGTAAATGTTTTGTATTGTTTTATTTTATTAATACACTAAACCTTTGGTCCTATTTTTTCATCTACGATGAAATGCTTTGATGTTTCATAAATTTATACTAGGGATATGGTCCAATGATACCATAGATATTATATCTATATATGGTTTACAATTATTATGAAAATATTTTTTTGAAACTCATTTCTTTTCATTGGGTAATGCTAGGATGAAATGATGAAATAATTATGAAAAATGTTTTTCCCATGGGTTAGGTTTTGATGAAATGTTTATAGAACCTGTTTCATTTTCATGGGTTGTGATTTGATTAATGTTTTTTTATCTTACTGTGAAAATATTTATAGTTTACATTATGTGTCTGATAGGCCCAAAATTATATAATCCTATAATGAATTAGGTAAATATGGATATATCATGTTATAAATAGGACTATAATATGGTGAGAACCCTGTTCAATAAAGGAAAACGTCTACTATTATAGTCTTAAGTGTGAACCTTGAAGGCTATGACGGAATGGCGAATGGAAGAAATCCACTATTAATGACTTGGTAGTAATCCTTGAATATTAAGGAAAATATTTTCAATATTTATATATGTTCCCCAAATATAATTCTTATAAAAATTTTATGCTCTCAGGGATTATTTTTTTTGATTATTTTAGGATTCATGTCTTAAAAACTATCATTAATTATTAAATTGCTCATATTTATGATCAATGATATGTTGGTCATTGTTTTTCAAATGTTAAAAACCTATTTTCTTAACCTTATGATCATGTTATTCTTATGTGATCATTGATATATCCCTTGTTTAAACTTACTCAGCATCTAATCTCTACCATTATTATGTTTTATTTTCCCTGGTTATGAAGAAGGATGTTAAGTATGATATTTATATGAAGGGTGACAGTTATAAAGAACCTAGTGGGAGATCATGTAGACCTCATATGATCATATGTGTTTTGTATCCATGTTTCCCAAGGCACTATACCTATATGATTCTAGAAAGGATTATTATTTTAAGCAATTAATTTTATATTAATAAGATGTAATATCAATGTGTGATAATTTTGGGTTTGTTATAACATTTTTCATGAATCAGAAATAATTCCATGTTAAACCCAAAAACTAATAATCAGAATGTCATTCTGTGATTCCTCCCATGAAAGGAAACCTTTAATATTTTTGGGATCAACAAAGATACCATGTTCTGAGACCACAATAATCATGAACACCACCTCTTAAATACATAATTATAATATTTACATCATAGTATAAAGTTATTGGTTTCTCAAGATATTCAAAACATATCTCAAATAAAGCACATAATCCTCCCTGATTTTTGAATTAACCATGTTTTCATCTATGAATAAAATAATAAAAGATTCAATATAATGGTTAAAAATATTCTTCATTCGTTTTATACACACATTAGTATGATTGTTTAGGTCTAATAGATTAAAAATATTCTCATAGAGGCTATACCAACTCTTGAATGTAGTCTTTGGAATACTGGATTTCTTTATCCTAAGCTGGTGGTAACCAAACTAAAGACTAATCTTAGAGAAACACTTAACCGCTTTCAAATGATCAAAAAATCATTAATATGGTTGAATATATGCTTTTTATTCATCATGAACTTATTGAACCACCTATAGTCAACACACAATAGAAGGTTTCCATTGCAATTCTTGAAAAAACAAGTAGTGTTTCTGAAGGAGACACACAAGGTAGGTTTTAGCCTTTGGAAATCACATTTTCTAACTAATTCTTTAGGTCCATCAGTCCTTTTGGTGTTATATGGTAGGAGGGGATAGATACTAGTTTGGTACCTACCACCAATTCAATAGAGAACTCCACCTCCCCCTCTAGTGGTAGGTAAGAAAAGTATGATGGAACCACTTCTATAAATTCAACACATACTAGAAAAAGTTCATTGTAAGAATCATCCTGATCTAGTTCATCAATAACCAAGTACATCATCCAACCCAAATCTTAAATTGGTGGTCTTTCATGGTTATAAATTAGGTCCCATTTTCCTTAAAAAATAGTTCTCCCCATTTGGGGTTGTAAATAATACCTTCCAATGATAATAGAAAATTTGATCTTTGTGGGAATTCAATCAGTCCATCCTGAGAACATTATCCAAGGGTAATTTAGAGAAAAAAAAATTTACAATATGATCTTGATCCCTCATAAAGAGAAAACATAATAGGGGCATCAGATACTCTACTTTATCTTCATCCTGAATTTAATTGAAATATCCATCACAAAAGTAATAACTCGTGTAGAATATATAATAGGTTCATCATGTTGGTTGATAAGAAATAATGATAGGAACTAATATAAAATATAGCAGACACTATAGATGAGGCAATGGAAATGGTATTTGTCTTTATCATAGGACCCACATCAGTTCCCATTGGAGATTCATCCCTTGCATGAAGTTTCTTTTTTCTTGATACCTATGGTAAGACATCCATTGTTCTTGAAGAATATGACTATGATACATATTCTCTTGGTACTGATGAACCCATGCCATTATTGTAACATCCCTGTTAAATAAATAAATAATACATTTTTATATTAATTAATATTTTGTGAATTGAATATTAATTTTACTTTAAAGGGGTTGCTATGTTCGATGGCGTACCCGATACGCAACAATGGGTTTCTTTGAAATTTTTCGTTGCACACTCATAATATAATAATATTATTTTAAATTGTAGTTAATGCCTAGTCATTGTATTAGTGGTAATGAATAGAAATAACTAAGATATTATTATACATGTTTTTTAAATTTTTTTACATTTATCAAATAAAAGTTAGAGGCTTAAAATGTGAATTAATCTAACTTTAAGCATAATTTACCTTAAAATGTTGATTTATCACCTTTTGATGGAGAACCCTATTTAAATCTATTTATAGTCACTTTTATATGTTCTATTTGACCAAATTAAACTATTCTTTATAATTGGTATATCAAATTTTACTTTGGGTAATTTTTTGGTATTCTTCTGATAAAATTAATTTTTTTATGAATAGTGAAAAATACTGTATTTTAATTCAAAAGTGCGTTTTAATATAATTTATTTATATTGTTAGATTATATTTTTAATTGGTTTTAAAGTGTAATT
Organism: Viscum album; assembly: GCA_963277665.1. Lineage (NCBI taxonomy): Eukaryota > Viridiplantae > Streptophyta > Magnoliopsida > Santalales > Viscaceae > Viscum > Viscum album. The sequence goes on along the minus strand of OY728153.1, from coordinate 210,766,127 downwards.
ATATTATGTTTTTAATATTTAATCCAATTTTGGTCATTGTAATTAATTTCACATTGAAATTGGACAGAACAAGTATCAATCTTTTGATAGTTATTGTTTCTTAAAAACACGCTATTTGTTTTGATAACGGGAATTGATTTTAAATTAATTAATGCAACTTCTATGTTTTGAATTTAGTAAAATAGGCATAATTTTTTAATTTGGAATATCAAATATATATTAGGCTGAATTTTTGGTAGTTTTCAGAAAAACATCAATTTTTGATGAATAGTGAAACCACTAAGTAGTAGTTAAAAACTAACATTTTCATTTAAATGAAATTTCACCACTTATATGAATTTAATTTCAAAAATCCAACATACATGTTTTTTATTATAAATTAAAATGTTGTTCAATAAAATGAAAATAATTTTTGATAAATAGTAACTTTTGACTTTTATTTGTCACGGTTAAAGGTAGATAGGGTAATTCAAGGTAAAAATTATATTATAATAATACAAAATTACCTTAACACTTATCCTAACCTTATTGGTTGAGTCAATTTCAACCATTGGAATCTTTGGGTCGATTTTGGTACCCCATGGATCCACATGGGAGTGATAATGACACTTTATTTTTATTAACTTATAGTAAACGCAAAAATGAAATAAACAAATATCTTTTAGTAAATTAATTTTCGCAAGGGGTTATATAAGTTATATTTTCGACTATAAATATTCATTGGAAATCTAATATGATTTCCTACATTATGGTATTTATTTTATAATTTTTAGACAAAAATATAAATTAAATTATTTATGACACAATAATGATGCAATATTTACATCGTAAAGAAATGATTTAAATAAATAAGATTATAAATATCAAAACAATATCCAAAACTGGTCCAATTATTATTCAATGATTTTATTTCAAACTTGATCCATATTATCTTCAACTTTAATGAGTTTTAGATCTTTAGAAACTAACGATATGTTTATAATAAAATAATATTTTCAAACTTTCTTAAAGATCTCCTCCTCCCCGTTATAAAAGGAGACCACTTCTAACCCATTCCTCACACATCTCAAGCATATTGGCTCATCCAAACCCTACCCAAATAATCTCCCAATATCCCTATCCTCCTCCTAGAAGCCTTAACTTAGGCAGAAAGAAATTCAAAAAGTCCTTTTGGTCCAAACCAAAGGGAGTTACCCAATTTAAAGGAGATTAAAGAACAAACGGGTCAAATCGGACACGAGGTAAGGGACTTCATCTCAATCTCCTTTAATTGAAGCATATTTTGTTTTAATACACGGCTTTCTTTTATATGCTTTATAAACACCTTTTACTTTTCATTTCATTCAAAGGGAATCCTTTTCTACGAAGCATTTTACTAAACTACAAAAAAAATGTTTCTTTTTAACGTAAGCGGTGACAATGACCTTTCCACCGCCATGAGTATTATTTGATCTTTTAGACTCTTTAACAAGATGTAATTTTTTTTAAAGTAAAATAAATACCATATACTATTTTATGTATTTTGACATTGAAAATGGTTTTGGTAATGGACTTTTTATGTCAATATATTTAAATGATATATTGTGATTGAAATGTGGAAATGTTATCTTTATTTTATGTTTGTTTTATGTGTTATGAATATGTTATGGTTATTTGGCATTGTTTACGTATATGGGTGGTTCCTTGGTAAAACTACGGTGAGTGATCCAAATATAGCCCTCTAATGAATTGGGTAGCGTGACAGAGGTAAACGTCAATGTTTCTCCTAAGAGATTTAGGGAATATGATGTGATGAGTATTCCAAATGTAACTGTCTACATAGCTGTGATAGCTAAAATGTAAGTATGATATGAATTCCACATGTTACCTTTATGATTTATGTTTTCTATGTGTTATTCATAAATCTTATGATTTCATGACGTATGTTAAAGAGCTTATGTTATGTATGCAATGATGAATTAATGTTTTATTTCTTGGTTTTATAACCCGTACTGAGCTTTTTATGCTTATCCCAAGTTTTGAAATGCTTTCCATAGAAAATAAAGATGAATAGGTTCAAGGATGGGATCAAGTTAAATTCATGTTGTCTAAAGCATGGGACTAGACCTGACTCTTTTTTTCACGAGTTTTTATTTTATGAAAAAAAAAAGGGAAACTTAGTAAAAGTGTCTACCTTGTAATTTTTGAGATGTAATGTAATAGTTATGACATAATTCTCTAAAACTCTAAACTTGAAAATATCCTCAATATGAATTATTCATTTATTTCAGGATTATGTTATTTTTAAGGCCAGGTCCTTATAATTGGTATCAGAGGTCAGTTTAGATAACTTTAGGAGTTATGGTATTGTTAAATTAATATCCATAAATTAATTTGTGTTAATATTTAAATGATACAGCATTTACCGATTACCATGTTGCTTAGCCTAAGATATTTCGATGTTCAGAATGGTTTTCTATAGAGGAAAAAGGGCATCTATGTTGGGAGGACATCAGGAGGAATACAACCTTCAAATCAGCAACCTGAGATGGTCGGAATCGGAACTGAAAAGTATGTTGCAGTGATGGAACAATTGACTCAGGCTATAAATGGTGGTGGTATCCATGCATGAGATCACCCAGATCAACCACAAAGGAAAATGTCAGTAGTGGAGAATTTCATGAGACAACATCCCCCATCATTCAGAGGATCATATAACCCTGTTCTAGAAGAATGGTGGATTAAAGAACTAGAGAAATATTTTGATTCCATGGGGTGTTCAGAACATAAAAAGGTTATTCTTGTTGTCTTCCATTTTTAAGGTGAAGATGATCAGTGGTGGTCGATGGTGAAAAATATCATGGATAGTGAGGAGATTTATGCTTTTGACTGGGATGAATTCAAAGGTATGTTTCTTGAGAAATATTATCCTAAGGTCGTTCGTCGTAGGATGGAAAAACAATTCCTATAATTTAGGTAGGAGGATGACTCTGTGGCTGCTTATGAAGAAAAATTCACTCGACCGGCAAGGTGTGCTTCAAATTTCATACGAGATCTTGATAGTAAAATCAATTGTTTTTACTCAGGATTAAATCCAAAGTATCAAAGGGATTTATCTTCTATTGAGTTCAAAAGTTATTAAAAACTATTTCTTTGGGTGGAGAAGGTGGAAATGGAGTTTGCCGATGATCAGGTTTTCTTTGAAAAACAACAGAATAAGAGGTCGAGGTGGCAGACGAAAGGGAAAAACTCTTCAAAAAAATCTGATGGTAAGAAACTTATGTTTTTAGTTTGTGAAAATTGTGGTAAAAAGAATGTTGGGGAATGTCTTTTGAATTATGGTAAGTGTTACTGATGTGGTAAAATGGGGAAAAAGGCTCGTAATTTCACTGAAAAATGATCAGGTTAATGGTAAGACAAAATCTGATTTACAGTCAGTAAAATATTTTAAATGCAATAAAATTGGTCATTATGCAAATGAGTGTTCAACGAAGAACTTAACTGAGGGAAAATAGCCAGAATACAAGAAGAAAGGGGTGGTAAAATCCTTTACAACTACTTCAGCAGATGTTTTTCCATCAAATGAATTAGTATCATGTACATTGTTTATTTGTTCAAGTTATTCCAATGTGTTGTTTGATTCAGGGTCTACACATTCGTTCATTTCTGAAAATTTTTCTAGCAAATTGGGAATTCTAAATCAAGATATTAATCCTAAAGTTATGGTAAAAACACAAGGAGGAAATTATTAAACAAAAAAAATTATAAGAACCTTATTTTTCCTTGTGTGTGGAAAGAATCTACCTACAAACCTTATTGTTTTGCCTCTAGTAGAGTTTGATGTTATTTTGGGTATGGATTGGCTTTCTTTTTATCATGCAAAGATTAAATATTGAGCTAAAGAGGTTTCTTTTCAGAAAGATTTTCATTTTTTGTACAAGAATGGACCCTTTATTTTGATAACATATCAGGAAGCTAAGAAAGTAGTAAAAGATGGAAATGAATGTTACCTTACACATATTGTTGAAAACAAAGGAACTGTTCAGATTAATGATGTGCCAGTGGTAAATGAGTACCTTGATGTTTTTCCTGATGAATTTCTTGGTATTATACCTGATAGGGAAGTTGAATTTACTGTTGACTTAGTTCCTGATGCTAAGCCAATTTCAAAAACCCCTTATTGAATGGCTCAAATTGAACTTTTAGAGTTAAAAAATAAATTGCAGGAGATATTAGATAAAGTTTTCATTCGACCTAGCACATCACCTTGGGGTGTCCTGTCTTGTTTGTTAAAAATAAATATGGTTTAATTAGACTTTTCATTGAGTATAGTGCATTGAATAACATCACTATTGAGAACAAGTATCCTTTTCCTCATATCGATGATTTGTTTGACCATCTCCTGAGAGATCAGTATTTTTCGAAGATTGATTTGAGGTCAGGGTTTCATCAGTTGAAAATAAAGGAAGCAGACATTCCGATGACTATATTTCATACTAGATATGGTCATTATGAATTTTTAGTTATGCCTTTTGGTTTAACCAATGCACCTGTTGTATTCATGGATCTTATGAATAGAATCTTCTGTGAGTTGTTGGATAAGTTTGTGGTTTTATTCATTGATGATATTTTGGATTATTCTAAATGTAAATAGAATCAAGGAAGGCATTTAAGGGTTTTCTTGAAAACCCTAAAAGAAAATAAATTATTTGGGAAGTTCATAAAGTGTGAATTTTGGTTACAGAAAATTTCTTTCCTTGTAACATTGTTTCAAAAAATGAAATAACTATTGATCCTACTAAAACAAAAGTTGTTGAAGAATATCCAATACCCACAAATATAACCTATATTCATATTTTTCTTGGTTTGGAAGGTTTTTACTGGGTAATTGTTAAACAATTTCATAGTTATCTAGTCCACTGACTAAGTTAACTCGAAAAGGTGTTAAGTTCGTTTGGACAAAAGAATGTTATGATTGTTTTTAGGATTTGAAAAGAAGATTGGTGAATTCTCTAGCTTTGTAACTACCTTCCAAAAATGGTGAGTTTTTTATTTATAGTGATGCTTCTTTGAAAGGACTTGGTTGTGTCCTTATGTAGAATGATTAGTTAATTGCTTATGCTTCATGTTAGTGGAAACCTCATTAGTTAAATTACCCTACACATGATTTCAAATTAGATGTTTTTGTTTTTCTTTAAAAATTTGGATGCAACATTTGTATGAAGTAAAATGTGAAATATATACTAACCAAAAAATTTTGAAGTATATATTCACTCAGAAATAATTGAACATGAGATAGAGAAGATGGTTTGAATTAATCAAGGATTATGATTGAATGATCCTTTACCATCTAGGAAAAGAAAATAAAGTGGCTGATTATTTGAGTTGAAAAATTAATGCTTCATTAACCATGCTATGTTTGGAACAAGATCCCTTGGTTTTTGATTTGATAAAATTTGGAATAGAAGTTTTTGGTGCAAGAAATTCTTCTATTTTGTTTCAGGTGTCAGTGAAATAATCTTTATCAGAGAGAATTAAGCAAGAGTAGAAGAAAGATAGTGAGTTACAGAAAAAGGTATAGTTGGTTCAGAATGGTAAGTTGCTTGAATTTAACGTTGATAATGATTGTATTTTGAGGTTTGGGAAGAGATTATGTGTGCCTTGTGATTCACAGTTGAAGAATGAGTTGTTATGTGAAGCTCGTAGTTCTCCTTTTCAGTTCATCCTGGCAGTACTAAGTTGTACAGAGATCTTTGTGAGTATTACTGGTGGGATGGAATCAAAAGAGATATTGTTGATTTTACTGTGAAGTTTTTGACATGTCAGTAGGTTAAAGCGGAGTGGCAGTTACCGAAAGGGATGCTTCAGTCTTTACCAGTGCCATAGTTGAAATGGGAAAATATATCCATGGACTTCGTTGTGGGATTACCAAATACATATTGTGGTAATAATGCAATCTGGGTTATTGTTGATCGGTTGACTAAATCTGCTCATTTCCTTCCTATTCGAGATATGGTGTCTCCAGATCAACTATCTCAGATGTATGTTAAAGAGACAGTTAGGTTTCATAGAGTTCCCCTCTCTATTGTATCTGATTCTGATCCCAGGTTTACTTCTAACTTTTGGAATGGCCTTCAGAAGTCATTGGGTACTGAATTAAATTTTAGTACTGCTTTTCATCTGAAATCAGATGGGCAGTCAGAATGAACAATTATGACCTTGAAGGATATGTTACATGCTTGTTCACTGGATTACCAAGGAAGTTGGGACCAACATATTTCTTTGGTTAAATTTTCTTATAATAACAGTTTTCATTTCAATATACAGAGGGCTCCATTTGAGGCATTATATGGAATGTGGTGTCGAATTACAGCATTTTTGGGATGAAGTAGGTGAAAGGAAGTTTATGGGACCAAAATTGGTAAGATATGGTAGAAAAGGTTCAGTTTATTCAAAAGAACATAAGAACAGCTCAGAGCATGCATAAATGTTCTGTGGATAATTGGCGGAAGGATCTTTCTTTTGAGGTAGGTGATCATGTCTTTATCAAAGTTTCTCCATGGAAAAGTGTGATGCATTTTGGTAAGAAGGGAAAGTTGAGTTCGAGGTTCATTGGACCTTATGAAATCCTGGAAAAATTTGGATCAGTTGCATACAGAGTGGCTTTACCTCCAAGTATATCCCAGGTACACAATGTTTTTCATGTTTCAATGTTGGGAAAGTATATGCTAGATCCATATCATGTTTTATGTCCAGAGGTAGTTCAGTTGGAAGAGAATCTCTCTTATGATGAATAACTAGTCGAGATTCTTGATTATAGAGAGAAAGTGTTACGAAATTAGGTAATTCACAAGGTAAAGTTTTTCTGGAAAAACCATATGGTTGAAGAGGCAACATGGGAAACTGAAAAGGCTATGAGGGATAAATACCCTCATTTATTTTATAAGTGAATAAAATTAAGAGGACACAATTTCAAAAAGGGGGAAGGATGTAACATCCCAGGTAAATAAAGAAATAATACATTATTATTTTAATTAATATTTTGTAAATTAAATATTAATTTTACTTTAATGGGGTTTCTATGTTCGATAGTGTACCCGATACGCAACAATGGGTTTCTTTGAAATCTTTCGTTGCACACTAATAATAAAATAATATTATTTTAAATTGTAGTTAATGCCTAGCCATTTTATTCATGGGAATGAATAGAAATAACTACAATATGATTATACATGTTTGTTAAATTTTTTTACATTTATCCAATAAAATTTAGAGGCTTAAAATGTGAATTAATCTAATTTTAAGCATAATTTACCTTAAAATGTTGATTTATCGCCTTTTGATGGAGAACCCTTTTTAAATATAGTTATAGTCACTTTTATATGTTCTATTTGAACAAATATATTTCTTATTTATAATTGGGACATCAAATTTTACTTTGGGTAAATTTTTTGTGTTTTTCTGATAAAATTCATTTTTTTATGAATAGTGAAAAATACTGTATTTTAATTCCAAAGAGCCTTTTAATCTAATTTATTTATATGGTTAGATTATCTTTTTAATTGATTTTAAAGTGTAATTATATTATGTTTTTACCATTTAATCCAATTATGGTCATTTTAATTAATTTCACTTTGAAATTGGACATAAACAAGTATCAATCTTTTGATAGTTATTGTTTCTTAAAGACAAGCTATTTGTTTTGATAACATGGATTAATTTTAAATTAATTAATGTAACTTATATGTTTTGAATTTGGAAAAATAGACAAAGTTTTTGAATTCATAATATCAAATATAGATTAGGATTATTTTTTGGTAGTTTTCTGAAAAACATCAATTTTTGATTAATAGTGAAACCACTAAGTAGTAGTTAAAAACTAACATTTTCATTTAAATGAAAATTTACCACTTCTGTGAATTGAATTTCCAAAATCTGACATACATGGTTGTTATTAGTATGTAAAATTTGTTTCAATAAGATGAAAATAATTTTTGGTGAATAGTACATTTTGACTTTTATTTACCATAGTTAAAGGTAAATAGGGTCATTCAAGGTAAAAAGAATATTATAATAATCAAAAATTACATTAACACTTGTTCTAACCTTGTTTTTTGAGTCGTTTTCTACCATTTACATCTTTGGGTCAATTTTTGGGATCCCATGGAGCCACTTGGGAGTGATAATGACACATTATTTTAATTACCTTAAAGTAAAGACAAAACTGACATAAACAAATATCTTTTAGTAAATTATATTTTACAAGGGGTAATATAAGTTATCTTTTAGACTATAAATATTCATTGCAAAGATAAAACGATTTCCTACATTATGGTATTTATTTTTATAATATTTAGACTTCAAATAAATTTAATTATTTATGACACGATAATGTTGCAGTATTTACCTCATTAATAAATGATTTAAAAAAATAAGATTATAAATATTAAAAAAATATCCAAATATTGTCCAATTCTTATTGGATGATTTTATTTCAAAATTGAGTCATCTTATACTCATCTTTAATGTGTTTTGGATCTTTATAAACCGAAGTTAAGTTTATAATAAAATAATATTTGAAAACTTTCTTAAAGAGCCCCTCCTCCCCCTTATAAAAGGATACCAATTATAACTCATTCCTCACAGCTCTCAAGCCTATTGGCTCGTCCAAAACCTACCCAAATAAGCTCTAATGATCCCTCTCCTCATACGAGAAGCCTTAACTTAGGTAGAAGGAATTTCAAGAAGTCCTTTTGGTTCAAACCAAAGGGAGTTACCCAAATTAAAGAAGATTACAGAACAAATGGGTCAAATCGGACATGAGGTAAGGGACTTCGTCTCAATATCCTTTCATCAAGGAATATTTTGGTTTAATACAAGTCTTTATTTTATATTCTTTATAAACACCTTTGACTTTTCATTTCATTAAAAGAGAATATTTTTCTATGAAGCATGTTACTAAACGACAAAAAAAGAATGTTTCTTTTTAACATAAGTGAGGACAATGACCTTTCGGTCGCCGCGAGTATTATTTGATCATTTGGATTCCTTAACAAGCCTTAATGTTTCTAAATGGAAAATAAATACCATATAATATTTTTACGTATTTTGGTATTGAAAATGGTTTTGAAAATGGATTTGTTATGTCAATATATTTAAATGATATATTGTGATTAAAATGTGGAAATGTTATATTTCCTTTGTGTTTGTTTTTTGTGTTCTGAATATGTTATGGTTCTTGAGAATTGTATATATATACGGGTGGTTACATGATAAACCTAGGTCTGGTGAGCCCGAGATAGCTCTCCAATGCATTGGGTAACATGATGGAGGTAAACGTGAATGTTTCTCCTAAGAGATTTAGGGAATATATTTTGATGGGCATTCCAAATGTAACTCCCTATGTATCAGTGATAGATACAGTGTAAGTATGATATTAATTCTACAAGGTACCTTTATGATTTATGTTTTCTATGTGTTATTCATTAATCTTATGATTTCATGAGGTATGTTAAAGAGCTTATGTTATATATGCAATGATGAACTAATGTTTTTTTTCTTTTTTTTATAACCCTTACTGAGCTTTGTATGCTCATCCCAAGTTTTGAAATGTTTTTCACAGGACCTAAAGATGAATAGGGTCGAGGATGGGATCAAGGAAAATTCATGCTATCTAAAACATGGGGCTAGACATTACAATTTTTATCAAGAGTTTTTATTTTATGGAAAAAATGGAAACTGAGTAGAAGTGTCTACCTTGTAATTTTTGAGATGTAATGTAATAGTTAAGGACTAATTCTCTAAAACACTAAACCTGAAAAGATCCTAAATGTGAATTATTCATTTAATTCAAGATTATGTTATGTTTAAGGTTAGGTCCTTATAACTATGTAGGGAAGTAAAAACATCTAAAACCCTATTAAAGTGACATGAGTATCCACATGAGGAAAAAATATTCAGTGCCTCCATGGAAGCATGCTTCATGTTCTCAATATTTCTCTTATGAAACATTTTCTCGAGATATCACTTCACATTATAGATGATTCGAAAAAATTATTTTATTGTGTAACATCACTACTATTTCCACATAAATTTTCACTCCACTTTCTCTTCCCCTTAATGGAAGTGTTACAGATTTTACTATGAGTAGGAGGAACTCCCGTAAACCCTAACTTACAAGCCAGGATAATTTCCACCATTATAGTCCTATAAAAACATCAATATGTGAGTTAAGATTTAGTATAAATACCTTATATGAGATATTTTATTGAACATCCATCTAAAACTTAAATGCCTTAAACTACTTATTCGACACCACCTTGAGTGAAAACTGAGCAATTTCAGTAAAAAGATTGGCATACTGAGTTACTATCCAATCACCTTGGTAATGGTTTAGAGACTCCATAGAAATATCCAATACCATCAAATCAGGATATAATTACTCTGTAAAAAGGTTCTTCATGTTTTTACTCTCCAAGTACTCATTCTACTTCACCAGAACTAACATATCCCACCATATCCTACAAGGACCCTCATGATTGAAGATATAACACATCAAATTAATGGAATCTATAATCTCCATGAACTCAAAGAGTCTTTTAATCTTCCCCAATCAATCTTCCACCTCCATAATATCATTCCTTCCTAGCAAGGATGGTGGTTTCTGACGAAGGAACTTATGGGATTGATCTCTACGGTCATCCCTTTGAGGAACTGCCTATATAATTTAAATGGGGGGAAAGTGTGGACCTTATTCTAGAGTTTGGATGATGTACACTACTACCACTATGAGGTTTTTTTAAATTGGAGGGTTTTTTTGGCACCCTGATATTTTATGAAATATTTTTTAAAAATAAATTTAATTTCTTTTATTTATTATATTACACTCAACAATAATTTTAACAAACCACAATAAACAATTATTATTGTTATTAAAAAGTATAACATAGAATATAAATTTAGATAAATAGATAGGAATAAAAAATTTAAAATTAAGTATAAAGGTTTTCGATAAAGGAAATACCTATATAAATAAGTACTTAATTTTTAGTAAATTCTTTATTTGATTCAAAAATACATTTTCCCCAAAAAAGTGATTTGTATAAATTTTTTTAAAAAGTAGTAAAATAAATTTTTCAAAATTTATGAAAATTTGTTTGAAAAAACTACAGTTTTGGAATCAACATGTAAAAATTATTATACGGTGAATTTATGATTATTTTTTGAAAATATTAATTTTTTTGTGAGTAGTGAAAAATACTCATTTCAATTAAACATTTCCTTTTTGTTTCAATAATTTATAAAATTACATATTCTTTGAATATGTTATAAATGTAAAATTAGTTTAATTATGTTATTATTAAACAAATTTAGTTCATTTGAATCAAATTAATCTTGAATTTTGATGTTAAAACTTTCTATACATATGATAATTTTCTCTTTGAAAACCCACTTTTTTATCATGTTTGTGGGATTTATTTTAAATTAAATTTTTTCACTTCTGTTAATGGAATTTGGAAAAATTAATTCCATATTTTAAATCAACTAAATAAAAATTATATAATAACTTCAAATTTATTTGTTATCAAAATAAATAGTAAAAACAATAAAAAATAATTTCCATGGTTAAGGTTAAAATAAATTTATCAAGGGTTAAAATAAAATATAAAATGTGTAAAATGACCAATAACTTGTATAAATCCCATTTTATGGAAATATTTTTACCTTTTATCATCAAATGATCAATAAGTATCCATTTTTTATCCTTATTGCATGTGAAAAACGTGAGTACACTATTATTTTCAAGAATTACATGTGTGTCCTCCCCCTCACTTGTAAAAGGGTAACCCATATCCTCTCCTCTTAGCTCATTTCAAACCTCTTGGATTGTAAAATAAATACCCAAATAACTTACTCAATTCCCTCTTCAAATCATGGAATCCTTGGTTTTATCAGAAATCCAATCTAGGAAGGCTTTTGGTATAAACATAAGGAGGTTATCCGAAGAAGATGTATTGTTCTCAACTAAGAATTTCAATTTTATTTCTTCTTAAACCTCCTTAAAATATTTTTCAATTATTCTTATATAATAAAAAATTATCTAAAATATATTTATATGTTATTATGTTAATTTATTAACCTATATTTTTCTCTTCTCCCATCAAATGGGAAGCAAAAATCACCGATCGTGTGTACGACAGACTACCGCCTCGCGAACCGATGAAATCTGTTTTCCATCATCGCCTCTCAAGGCTGGGTATAATGATTTATTTTACATATTTATATTATAATAATGGAATAAATATATATATATTATTATAATATCACTTATAACTTTTTACTCTTCATTCCAGAAGAATAGGATAATGCGGATCATGTGTACGACGGACTACCACCTCACGAAGTGATGTGATTTTTTTTCACTTACAATTTACAAAGATGGTAATAAAGATAAATTAAATGAATATATGTGATATATATGAAATGATAATGATTCTTTAATGTTTAAATATTATTTACTTTTCCTTCATTTCATCCTTCTAGAATATGGAAACAGTGTTCATACGTACGTATGGCCTATTGTCTCCCTGAACGGTGTAATTCATTTCTTATTATATACTTTTATGGTTAACTCTAATTATGTTTATAATGAATATATATGATATTTATATCATTATTAACATTTTGGATACTATTTAGCCATAATAAAATTAAAAAACCAAAACAACCACACCAAAACATTCATGTAAAACAAAGTCATTATTACACGAAATGTGATTTTAAAAAGGAATTGTTAATATGTGGGTCATAAAAGTTTATAAGTGAACAATATATGATAGAATTTATATTATAATGGTAGTATAATATATTTATAATAAATATATATTTATTATACTTGAGGTTTTAATGTGTACAAATTAATTCGAGACTTGAGGTAGTGGATTTTTGTGTCACCTATATTTCCATGGGATGCATGCCCTATTAACCACTTCTTTCTTTTTTTGGTATATGTAAACCCCATGAATATATTTTATGATTATTCTCATGAAATAATGGGATATTTATATCCATTTTATGTTCTTTATTTTATGTGACTTTTTATTCTAAAGATACCAAGGTGGTAAAAGTTTAATGTTGCAAAATCATTTTTTATCAAAACTATTTATGATTATGTTTATGATGATTAAATATTATTATCTATCTCTCAAAAAACTCTTGAATTTTTGTATAATCTATTTATTTTAGGAAAATAATTTTTTTCCTTTCATCTTACGCCCTATATATAAACAATATTCCAAAAAACAATTTTTAATGAAAAATTCATTTTTATTTCTTTCATCAGTCAAAACCCATTTTTCTTCCATGTACTTGTTGTCAAAAGATGTTTCAAATAATGATTTAAAATTATCCATTTATTTTTTAAATACTCTTCTTCCCATTTTTTCATTTTATGAAAAAATTATAATTAATCTTCTTTTCATTTTATGAATGATGACATTCTGGCTTTTTACAAAAAATGTGAAAGGAATCGTTGTTTAAATGAGTACAGGATGAATGGGATTTTACACTATCCTGACGACACAATAATTTGAATATTCTCATAACCATTTTAAAGGTTCTTTTCAAAGTAAATTTTTCCTGAATATTTCAGAAATTTTTAGATTTTAATGAAGTGATTTTAAATGAAAAGGATGTTTTCCTCAAAAATGTTTTTAATGACATTTCTCTATAAAAAATAGACATTTAGTGACATCTTTTGTGATTTTTTAAAAAACATTTATAATTTTAAATTTATAAAATTTGTTCAAGAAACATCACTAATATAACCATCTTTCCTGAAAAACGATTCTAAATTAGTGGTGTTTGAAGGAAATGCTACTAAGATTTTGACATTTTTAAGAAATGTTTCTAATTTAGGCATATTTTTATGGAAAATTGTTAATTTAACCACGTTTTTATGAAATGTTTCTGAATTTGCATTCTTTTTTGGGAAACATTGCTAAATTAATTAAATTTTTTAGGAAATGTCACTAAATTGATGATTTTTTAGGAAATGTCACTAAATTGATGATTTTTTTAGGAAACCATGATAAAATAGTGATTTTTTTCAAGAAATGTCTCTAAAAAATTGTATATTTATATATAATGTTTCCCCACATCAATGTAAATATATATTTATATATGTGTGTGTGTGTTAATATATCTAAAAACAAACATATATATATATATATAAACACAAAAACATATTCTAAATATATTAATATAAATAAATATATATACATATATTTATATATAAAAACATATATATATTTAAAAAATAGCAACGTTTTTAAGAAAACATGACTATTTTAGTGACATTTTTACCATCCATCTATCCAATGTGAAAACAATTGTTAAGCAAGGGAAAGGGGATTCTAAAAACCAATTCAACCGAGGCCGAGAAGACCTAAAGGGTCCTGATGTAATAACGTCCCAGGGTATCTCCCATGATCATATTAACTCCCACTAGAGTTAAACTATTCAAATTGTGAAATAAAATAGGAGCAGTCCTGGGAACTACAATAGAAACTGGTTGGTTGTCCACCTAGTTTCCATCGCACCAAGTGTGCAGTCCTTTGGTGTTGATTCCAGGAAAGCCTCGACACTTTCTAATGATGTAGAGGATCGACCATGGAGTAGATCCAATGCCATGTAGGGCATTGTGGAGAAGCATTGAACTGTTTCATCCTCTGATAGCTCAAACCTTTTCTAGTGTAAAAGAGAGACGCCATAAAGAATCACCTTGGCTTCATCTTGAAGGGATGAACCGCAACCCATATGCCCAGAAAAGGCTAGGAAGACCGAGACAGTAGAATCACGGACGACCCCACCTCCGTGATGAACCCTCATAACATAGGATAAATATGTATTGAGTTTCAAGTCCCTGGAAGGGGGAGACCAGGAGACCCAGTGGCCTCTATTAAGACTATTACTAGGGGTGAAACATGGAAATGGGGCTTGGTGCTTCTGAAGGGTGGGTACCTCCCACCAGTTGGAGAAGCGGATGACCATATCGAGAAAGAGGTTCTTCATCTTGACAATGATGAATCTGCCCGAGGCATGACCACCATCATTATTTCACTAATTCCTTACCTGCCAAATTCACCAGCAGCCTGCATACCGGGCCAATGTGTGGCCATCTTTTCCATACCCTTCTCCCCCGCACTATAGAACCACCTAACCAGGAAATCTATATCTACCATGTTTTGAGAAAGAAGAGAATTGAAGTCTCCAAATTACTCCCACATAGCGCTCTCTGATTCACCTTCAAAGAATATGTGTGACGCGGTCTCATTCGAGTGATGTATGCAGCATGGGAATCTCGAGGACAGGGGGATTCTATAGCCTTTGAAATTATTTTCAGTAGGAATTTCTTTGTTCTTAATCATCTAAGTGAGGAAGTTGTACTTCACTAGGATTCCTCAAGGACATATGGTTTCATTTAAACTCTTTGTTTGATCATGCAGCACCTAGGAATGGTGGAAATTGTTGACCATGAAAGCCACCAAGGAAGAGAGAGTAAAGACACATTTTTTCGGATCTGAACCAAGTTTAATGCGATTGAAGGTGTCTAGTTGATCCTCATCCAAGAAATCCTTGATAAATGGAGGGTGAAAACTGGCCTCCCTAAAGGAGATCGAGCTGAAAGGGAATCCCAAGAATCCAAGGGGAAGCCTAGACCCATTTTGATGCCAAAATGATATGTCCCCCTTCCCTATGGTCCACTGAGAAAGAGGATGGAGAGCTGTTATGAGAGGGGAGATCACGAACTAGAGTGGGGAATCTTATCCCTCAGGCTAGGTCAAAATTCATAAATGGGTGTTATGTATGGTGATCCCCTAGAGCGTGTGTTATTTAAGAACTTCCCATGAAATGATTCCATGCATTCATGAAGGGTATCAGTGAGGTTGATAACATTAATTCCACCTTCCCCCTCCATCCTTTACACCCTCCGCCAGGATGTCTAGTGGATCCCCCCTTCCGCGGTTAGATACCAAATGAATCTAGACAGGATATTCTCAATCATATTGATAATTCCTTTGGGTACTTTGATGTAATAGAGATCATGAACAAGGGTGGTGAGTAGGACACAGTTAACCAGCATGATCTAGCCCCCGAAGGATAAGTATATGTTCTTCCATTTGAGGATATGGTCTAAGATTCTACTGATCATGAAATCAAAGTCCCTAATCCAGATCCGTCCTGAGGAAAGAGGGTCCCCCAAATATTCCATTGGGAATGACCCTTTTTCATGTCAAGGCTTTTCAAGATAGAGGAGGTCTGACTAGGAAAGAATCTATTAGAGATGATGAAATTTCTTTTAGCCTTATTGGTGACCTGGATACTCCAATGGTAATACCCTTCCATCATCTTGTTATAGACTCTGATGGACCTTTTGTTGGAATTCATGAAGATGAATGTATCATTCACGAACATAATGTGTGAGATGAAGGGGGACCTCTGACGTCTAAGTAAAGGCAAGATCAGTCCATTGTTGATGCTTCTATATTAGAGGCAGCTAAGGACATCCTGGGTGACGTTAAAGAGGCTTGGCGAGATGGGGTCACCTTGCCTTAGTCCTTTAGTGGACTTGAAGAAACTTTTTTTCTTCCCCATGAACGTGATCGCCAACCATGAATAAATGAAGCATCTAAACAAGATATTAATGTTCCCTAAGGATAATCTCATTCCTACCAACACCATATTAATAAACCCCACTCAATGTGGTCATAAGCTTTGTTCATGTCCAGTTTAGTGGCTAAGTTTGAGCAATGATTTTTGAGGTTGATATCCCGAATCACTTCTTAAGCTAGAGAAATGGTGACCTAGATTGAGCGCCCCTTCACTAAACCATGATACTCCAAGGAGATCCATCGGGGAAGATGAAGAGAGATCATGTTGGTGATTAAACTGTCTAGAATCTTGTAATGGAAGTTGGAATGACTCACTAGTCGATAGTACAAGAGGTAAGAAGGGTTATTTGTTTTGGTAAGGATCACTATGGTGGTGTCACTTGCAACCTGAGGTAGGGAACCCCCCGAAAGAAGTTTTGGATGGCAGATATAGTATCAGCTTTCACCACATTCCATGAGGATCTGTAGAGGGAGATAGGGAATCCATCCAGAATAGGAGAACTTTCTGGGTTCAAGATTATCATTGCACCATGGATCACTTTTTCATCTGGTAATGAACCGAGGCCTTCATTTTCCCATTGTGAGAGCTGGGTGGGGATCACATCAGAAAACTCACTATTCCACTCTAGGTACACATCCATTATCTGTGAGTTTCACCCAGTGAGGAGGTCCCTAATGAAGGTGTGATCCATACCTCCCATAGTATATCTATCATCTGTGTAGGATCCATCATTAAAGATAATATTTGGTTTCACAATTCACTTCTTCTCTTTGATACTTGCGTGGAATAAATTTGTGTTCCAATCTTCCTCGCTGGTCCATTTTATCCTAGACTTTTCTTGCGCCATGCGTTCTTGTCTAAGGATCAAATCAGACTGAGATTCTTTCTTCCTAGACAGGACCTCGAAGAGATGATCATATCAATCAATTTAATTAACAATTTCAATTATTTATTAAAATGTTCATTTATCCACTCCATCACTACCCCAGATACTACTAAGCACAAAATAATCATATACATGGAAATGTAACCCACTTCACATTAAAGTCACATCATACCATGACCTCCAACTATGTGGTGAATCTTTCTATATGTCATTAATGAAAAAACAATCATATCAACCACTAAAATCATTCTTCAAAATCATCCCTCATAACATATCATATAAAACACAATAATACCTAACTCACAACTGGTTCTGCAGCCCCACTGCACAAACATACTATGCCCAGATTATTGCACTCACAGACCCCCCCCACTATCCTCTTGGGAAAATTAATGTTGTGGGAGCAGTAATACAAAATATTTTTTCCATGCTCACGCAAATTTCCCAAGATATAAACCATGTAGTATTTCCAAATGATCAAAGGAGGGAACAAAATTATATTGAATCCTTTATGAGGCAACATACACCTTATTTTGGTGGGTATTATCATCCATTAGTGGCTGAAAAAATGGATTAGTACCACTAAAAAGATATTTTCAGTTCTCTAATATTTAGATAATGATACAATAATCTTTGCAGTCTATTGTTTGGAGGGTGAAGCTGATCAATGGTGAAACCTTATTAATAATATGAGGAAAAAATATGAAATTGACTCTTTGAAATGGGACGATTTCAAGAACATATTTTACAATATGTACATTCCTTTTATTCTTTGAATGATGATGGGGAATAAATTTCTAAAGTATAATCAAAAGGAAGATGAATATCTTGGTACCTATGAAGAAAATTTCACAATACTTACAAGGTATGCTTCTAGGATTATCATTCAACTTGAGAGTAAGATTGATCGATTTTTAATCAGCCTAAAAACAAGTATCTAAGGGAAATTATCTATAAGGGAATTTAATATCTATAAGGAAATCATTTGATGTTCTCTCATGGTTGATATAGAGATTATAGTTACCCATAAGTCTTATTAGTTTGATAAGAATAGGAAAATGGAATTCAAGGGTAAATCTAAAAACCATAGTGAAAAGAAGTTGATATTTCCTTTATAACCGATGTGTGGAAAGAAGCATGGAGGAAATTTTCTTAAGGTTTCTATCAATTGTTTTAAGTTTGGGAAATAATTTCATCAGGCAATTGACTGAAGAAGTGATGGAAAAAATAGCTAATGATTTAAAGGTTATAAATAATGCACCTCCCACACTTCAATATTACAAGTGCAAGGAAATGGGGAATTATGCTAACAAATTCCCTAATCTGAATGTTATCGATGATGAGAAACATCATAAACCTCTTAAGGTCAAGGACAAAGTAAAATCTCTTGAGATCACTATCAGTGATGTAGAGTATGGACATGAATTGGTGAAAGGTACACTTATCATCCACTATAAAGTAGAAAATGTTTTATTTGATTATGGATCCACCCACTCTTTAATTTATAAAGAATTTTCTAAGGGTATAATTGTATTACCTAAATAATTAGATATTGAGTTAGATGTAGAAACTCTTAATGGAACAACAGTCGCATCACAATTTTATAATTATTCTCTGGTTTTATTTTTTGGGATAGTGTTTCCAGAAGATTTTTTGATCCTTCCTTTAGTTGAATTTGATGTAATTCTTAACATATATGGGATTTTTCTATATGGATATCATATCAATTGATAAATAAGGTAATTCTCATTTCATATTATGAATGCATTTAGGACCTTCTATCGTTGCAAGGGTGAATATGAAGTTCTAGTGAAAATTCCATCCATCTTATTGTTCGTGATACCTATGAATGAAGGATATCTATCTAATATGGTTTGGGAGAAACTCACCATTAAATATACACCTATTTTATGGGATTTTGTTGATGTCTTTCTGAAATAATTTCCTGGTCTTCCACTAAATCATGAAGTTGAGTTTTCTATAGAATTCATACCCGGTGAAATGCCTCTTTCAAATACTCCTTATAAAATGGACCCAATTGAGTTGTAAGAATTAGAGAAATAAATCCAAGATAATCTTGACAAGGTATTCATATGATCTAGTGTGTCACATTGTGGTGAACCTTCCATGTTTTTTATGAAGAAAGATGGATCAATGAGACTCTGTATTGATTATTGAAAACTTAACAAGATCACTATCAAGAACAAATATCATCTTCCCCACATTGATGATTTATTTGACTAAATATTTGGATATTAATACTTTTCCAGGACTGTTCTTCATTTAAGATATCATTATTTAACATTAAATAAGGAAGATATACTGAAGATTTGATTATGTACAAGGTATGGACACTATAAATTTATAGTGGTGCCTTTTGGTCTTACTAATGCCCACGTTATCTTCATAGATCTAATGAATATTGTCATCAAAGACTATCTTGATCAATTTTTTGCAGTCATTATAGATGATATTTTGGTTTATTCAAAGAAGAATGAAGAGCATCAAGATCACTTGAGAACTGTACTGAAGGCCCTAAGAATGGATAAGCTTTATGAAAAATTTACCAAGTGTGAATTTTCACTTCAGAAAGTTTCATTTTTAAGTCACATAATCTTAATAGAAGGGATATCTTTGGATCCTTCAAAAATATAAGTTATTGAAATATGACCTCGACTGACAAAAGTAACTGATAATTAAACTTTTCTTGGTTTGGATGGATATTATCAATGTTTTGTGAAATATTTTTCATGACTATATAATCCAAAAATCAAGTTTACTTGGAAAGGAGTTAAGTTAGCGTGGATAGTGGAATGTGAAGATAATTTTAAATAGCTAAAAATAAGATTATACATTGCAACTATGCTCGTACTACCTTTTAGCAGGGAAAGGATTTTGATCTATAGTGATGCGTCCAAGAATGGGTTAGGATGTGTTCTCATGAAAAATGATATGGTGATAGCTTATGCCTTGTAAAAATTGAAAATTCGTGATAAAAAATTACCCAACTTGTGATTTTGATTTAGCTATGGTAATATTTTCATTATAGATATGGAGAAATTACCTTTATGGAGAAAGTTGTGACATATATAATGATCATTAAAGTTTAAATTATATATTCTCACAAAATGATCTAAATATGCACCAAAGGAGATGTTTATAGTTGATTAACAATTATGACTACACAATACATTACCACCCTGGGAAAGAGAAGAAGGTGGAAGATGCTTTGATTCGAAAAGACCATACCAGCCTATCTATGATGAAGATCACAAAAGATCCAATATTTATATATTTTCTAAGCATGGATCTGTAAATATTAGAATAAGGGGAGAAATATTATCTTTTCAAAATTATTTTTCATCCATCTATACAAGTGAAGATAAAGGAGGAATATATAGATGATGTGGAACTAAAAAAAGGTCATAAGTGTTCCTAAATTCAACCATGATTATGATGGAATAATAAGGTTTAAGAACCATGTTTATATTCCTCCCCAACTATAATTAAATAAGGGACTATTTGAATAGGCTCATAGCTCATCATTATCTATACATCCTGGAAGAAAAAAGATATAGAGGGACCTGAAAGTGTATTTCTGGAGGGATGGAATGAAAAGAGATGTTGCTGAGTATGTCTCTCCATGCTTGGTATTTTAGAAAATTATGGCTGAGAGATAGAATTCTATGGGGTAGTTAAAACCACTACCCGTACCAAAATGGAAAAGGGACAACATAATTATGGGATTTGTCATTTTACTTCCCGAAACATCTAAAGGTCATGATTCTATCTGGGTTATAGGTGATTGAATTAAAAAATTGGCACACTTCATTTATATTAGATATAATTCCTCTCTTGATTAGATTTCTAGGATATATATAAAGTAAGTTATAATATATTATGGAGTGCCACTTTCTTTTATATCTGATCGGGGTCCGAGGTTTGCCTTGATGTTTTGGAAAAATATTCAGCATGCTCTGGATACAGAGTTAAGTTTCAGCACTTATCATCTTCAAATATATGGTTAGTATAAGAAGAAAATTAAAACTATATAAGACATGTTGATAGACTTCTTTATGTATTTAAAAGGTGGTTGGGATCAACACCTACCTTAGGTGGAATTTTCTCACAATAATAACTTTCAATCCATTATTTAAAAGGCTCTTAATGAATCCCTCTATGGAAATAAGTGTAGAAATCAAACTTGATGGGATGAAGTTGTAAAAATAAAGCTATTATTACTTTATATTGTTGATAAAATTTCAGAGAATTTTAGATCTATTCATCAACTCATAAGACTAGCTCAAAGTCAGAAAAAGAGTTATGATGATAATCGATGAAAAGACCTGGTTTTTGAAGTATGTGAAAATTATTTTCTATGATTATATCCCTGGAAGAGAGTGATGATATTTTTAAAGAAGGTAAAGCTAATTCCTAAGTATATTTATCCTTTATAAATTATAGACCATGGTGGGAATGTAGTTTATCGATTGGTGATTCCACCGAATCTCTCTCAAGATCATCATATATTCCACATATCTATCTAGAGATAGTATATACCTTATCTTTTACATGTACTAAACTCATAATTCATGCCTCAGGAGAAATATCTTTCTTATTAAGAACAACTGATAGAGGTTCGAGATCGTAGAGAGAAAGTTCTACGAAACAAGACCTCTCGCTTGGTTAAAGTTGTATAGAGGAACCACCAATTTGAGGAAGTTATGTGGGAACCTGAGGACATGATGAGGCAGATGTATCCTCATATTTTTATATCAAAGTGATGAATTTTGAGGGCGAAAATCATTTTAATGGGGGTAGAATGTAATAATCTGATATTTTAAAAAACATTTTTCTTTAAATAATTACAATTCTTCAATAGCTTTCATTGCACGCAATCATGATTTTAAATGAACCAATAGATACTATGAATATTATATCATATCCATTAAATTAGATAAAATAAGTATGAATAAATAAATTATGAAATAAATTTAAATATCCAATTCCATTTATATAAAAATTATTTATTTTAAGAAATGGTGAAAATACCAGTTTTTATTAAAAAATATATTTTCCATGCAAAGGTAAAATTTTGTTTCAGATTAATTTTAAATTTTAATTATTTCATTTTGATTTAAAATATTCTAATTATTCTTTTTTAAAATGATTTTATACATGAATTTGTTATAAAAACATTTTATTTTTTAAAAGGGTATTTTCCAAAAAACTATTTTTCCTAACTTTTTATTGGTTTTATTTTAAATTTAACTATAAAACATCTATGTCCTGAATTTTTAAATATGGATGTAAAATTTGGATTCATAAGGTCAAAATTTAGTAAGTATGTCCCTTTAGTTTTTGGTCAATATGAATAGTAACCATTGTAAAATTTTGTTACCACGGTAAATGGTAAATTAGGTAATTTTGGTTAAAAATAAAATTATATAGAATATAAAATGACCCAAACAATTGGAAAAAAATTATTGGATGATTAAAATTAGACCCTTAACACATAAGTTTCTAAATTGATTAATTTAATGTCAATTGTTCCATGAAAATAAAATAGATATTAACAAAAGCAAATAAAGTGACAAAATGTTACACTCACATTTCTTGTAAGTATACAAATTTTTTATTGGGATATCCAGGAGATATATTTGAAATTAAATAGTATTTGGAAATATAAAATAATTATATATATCATTTTAATTTATTTATAATTTTTGGGCACAAAATAATTATCTTTATTACTAACATAATAGTGATGCATTAATTATTTTATTAATAGAAATATCAAATAAATGATATTAAAAATATTAAAATAAATATAATTTGAATTAATTATGGTGATAAACGAATTTTAAAGGTTTATATTACATTTTATTACTATATTAAATAATTGATTTCAAAATTATCTTGTTGTTTTAATTTTATTAAAAGTCAAAATAATGAGTAGTGTCAAAATTGACACTAATGATATTTTATGAAAATTGTATATTATAAAATTATTTAAAAAACATTAAAAATCATTAAAAATAATAAATTTATTTTTAAATGGTCTATAATATAATTAAATTTACATTTGAGGACCATTCACTCCATATACATAAATAATTACAACCATTTAATATTTAAATATTTATTATCACAATTAAAATTAAAATAGATTTACTATGGGTTAATCAATATGAGAAGGTAAAAAAATAAAATAAAATTATGTCTAAATTTTTTTAGTTAATTTTATTATAACCTTATATCATCTAATAATAAAATCCATGTACTTTTGGTGGTATTTATATATTAATGTAATTAATTATAAATTAATATTTTTAGAATTTCTAAAAGTGCCCCTTACATCAATTATAAAAGGGAACCTCCTCCCTCACTTCTTCACATACCAATGAGCCTTGAATCTCGACCAAACTCTAAAAGTTTACCTTATAAAAATACCAAGACACATTTTATAGGTGTTGGTGTTATCAAAATACCAACTTTGGGGTCCCTTAAAGTGGATTTAGAGGGTGATCGTTGAAGAAGAAGTAACTTACTTTCTGACTCTTTAAAAATAATTTCTTCTTCTACTTACTCTTATTATGTTGTTTCCATTATAACATAATATACATAGTTTTAACTATATTATTAGAAGTTATTATGTTTATGGAACAACCATATTCCACCTTCTATTCATCCTACAAAAAATAAAATCACCACTCGTGAATATGTATGGATTACCGTCTCCACGCTGTGGTGTAATATGTTCTTTTCCCCCACCTTACTTAGATGTGTATAACGATGGAAATAATAACTATATATGATTATTATAACTTGATATTTATTATGGAACAAAATATATATCATCAACTTCCATACCATTTCACAATTATGGGAATGATATCATTACTCGTGTGTACATACGACTTACCGTCTCCACGATGCGATGTGATTCCTTCTACATGATATCCATTAAATCATTATTATATAAATGTATCAAATGAATAAATATGGTATATATTATGTTAATATTATTTTTTTAATTATATAACTATGACCTAAGAAGGAGAACCAGAACTTTTTTGACAAAACTTGCATAAGAAAACAAAGCAGTTAATACCCGAATAACGAGTAATAATGAAATGTTATTAACAAACGAATGATAATATGGTAATTTATGAAATCTTAAAATTACTATGATTCTATAATAAGTCAATTAAATTATTTAAATAATTATATAGGATGTTGTTAAAAATAAAAATGATATCATACCTAAGGTAAGCGATCATTTTACATTCTCATTTTTATTCGAGATTGTTTATATGTAAGTATTTAATGTTTATATTTATCATCCACATCCATGTTTTCTAAAAATGAATTAAAAAATATTATTTCTATTGTTATAAAAAAAAATTCACTTTTACCCATTTTTAATAAATTTTAAAAAAGGGATCTTTCTTCGTTTTCTTTACAAGGTACTTTTTGGATTATCCGAAAAAAGTATGAGAAGAATGTTTTGTTTTAACTTATAAGTATTAATGGATTTTTATGCTTTCATAGCACCATAATTCCTTGAAACATCCCTTAAAATCTTGAAAGGTTTTTTTGAAATGTTTTCTTTTAATATTTCATGATTTTTTTATAAAAAATGTTTTTAAATAAGAAAGGATATTTTCCTTATAAATTATTTTTGAGTGATTACTCAAATATATTTTCAATATTTGATAACATTAACTAATGTTACTTATGACTAAATTGTGATATTTTTCAAGGATAATATCCCTATTATTTATATGTTTCGAATTTATGTAACCCATTTCTTTTAAATAGGTTAGTTTTAATGTTTATGATGCCCATTTTATTCCATGGTTTAGGATATGATGAATGATTTATATTCTTGTGGAACATGCATATATGATTTCATTATGTGGTGGTTGGGACCTATATCTCCCTCCAATGAGTTTAGAAAAGATTTATATTAGATTATATAGAATAATATGGTCTTGGGAGTGTACCATGACAACTAATATGGTCATGGGAGTGAAACATGACTACCAATATGGTATGGGGAGTGAACTCATACAACCAATATGGTCTTGTAAGAAATGAATTGAGTACTATGAAAATAATATTATATTCTTATGTGTCTACCAAAAATTCCATGTATTATTCATATATTATTATTTCATAGAACATTTTGTTTATTTTCTTATTATTTATATCTTATTAACTGCCAATTTTTATACCTTTATTTCTTTTTTTGATCATTGATATGTAGGGTATGATCTTATATCCTATACTCTTGATTATGTTAACATGTTTCCCATATTTACCCTTACCGAGCATCTAAACCCACCCATTTTTATGTTTCTTTTCCCTAGGATATGAATAAGGGTATTAAGTAAGATGTTTTAAAAGGTATTATAGATATGAATAAATCAGAAAAAGATGATGTAGTCATTTTATGAACCAATGTTTTATGTTTCCCAGTTTCTAAAGACACTAAACCTATACGGTTCTAGCATGGCTTTATTGTGTTGTAATAAATATTATTCATTTTAAAAGTAATATCTATTAATTTTAAGTATAGGTCTTTATAATAAAACCACATTAAGATACATATAATATGGTGAGATGATTATAGAAACAAATAGACTCACTATAAGATATTATTTCATAGTCTGGTTTGGGAGACCAATGTATAAGAAAGGATCAAAGTGAACTGAAGGTGGAGAAAAGATCCACACATGAACTAAATGATCACACTATATTTGTGGCTGGTAATTCTTTCAACCACATATCTTACCTGGGTAATCAATTTTTTTATTAGTATTTCTCCTAAATGTGAATCAAATAACTTCTGATAACTTTATATTACTAAAATTATGCAGGGTACATTTGTATGTAATTTTTATATGTCAACACCCACATAATACTATGTTTCAATGGGGATAGTTTATAATATATTAGGATACAAGATATACAATCATGACCTCCCAAAATATCACATGATTTTGGGAGTTGATGTTTCTTATGAGTTAACTACTGAGTTTCTTGTTCCACTGGATGGTCCAGATATTACAACGGTAGATGCTGCTATTAGAGATTTCAAGGCAAGGATGTATAATATTATAAATATACATGGTGTACATCTTTAACAAAAATTTTCATATTAAAAATATGTAATAGTTTATGATAAAATGTCTTAAGTGAGGTATGATATTATAGATGAATAAATTGGTGGAGAAATAGAATGTAGAATCACGAAAATCTAGTGAATAGACCAAGAAAAATGAACTTCCAAGAGTACCTTATCCCTTCCAGTTCCATAGAAACATTCATTATCATTACAACTTTATGTTGAGTCCACATTTAAAGTTAAAACTATTTATTACATTGAATATGAAGGAACAATATATGGATATCCCTTCACAGACGTAATTGGTCTTGATACTCTAACTAAGATTTTCAAGCATGAATGGATGGAAATCTTAGTTGTGAATACATACACGAGGTACATTTTCATAATATGTATGTCCAAATAGTGAGATAATATGTTTATTAAAGTTAATAACTATTCAAAATTTGTAAATATGTTTATATCACAACTATATAAAGGGAAGATCATGTGAGTAATGACATGGATTCATTAATCCATATATCATTTCTACACTAGAAATTACTTTGAATGAGGAAGCAATTAAGAAGAAAAAAAGATGAGTTACTCAAAGTGTTTAATAAAAAACATCAGACAAAAGAATATTTATAATTCCTATAATGGAAAGGTAAAACTCTACAATCTAATCACATAAAATATATTTTTAATTTTTGCATTACATAATTTTTTTTAGGATGCACTGGATACTGCTAGTAGTCAGTATGGACACATTGAATATTTATTTTTTGGATCCAATGCATAGATATAAAACCAAAATACTAAACATTGTTTCTATTTTGAATATATAATACACTAAAAACAAAATTTTATTGATAAACTTCTAGTTACATGTTCATTCTATGTTTTAATAATAATTTTGTTATAATAGGGTGTTCGTTCAATACAGGCTAGATCAGGGAATGAAGTCAGTTTCTACGCAGGATAGGGCTTTTCTCAGTGTCATGGTGAAGGTCTAGGGGCTAATTTATATTTTATTCACTTGAGGGTTTCAACATCATAGTCGAGGTGTCTTCGGGTGGTATACTATGGTCTATGAGTTTCTAGATGGCAGTGACAAGTTCTAAGTTCTGGTTTGTGGTGTTTTCAGCGAACCTCCATGCTTGGGTGGTATTCAGCATGACGCAATGAGGATTTTGGATGTGATTTCAATCATATTTCTACACGTATCTACTCTATATAAGGTTCAGAGCAAGAATCTTTCACCTGCACATGCCATTTGGATTTGGAAGTTTGAGAGGGTATGGATCTGCCATCGTTTATGTGCCCATGCAACACTGTACAGGACTGCTAGTTGAGTTGTCATGCGATGGTGAAGGCTTGACACATAGGTGCAATCACTGGGGAGGGTCAGATTCTGTATTCTTGATCCGATTTATTGT
This sequence comes from Viscum album, assembly GCA_963277665.1. Taxonomy (NCBI): domain Eukaryota; kingdom Viridiplantae; phylum Streptophyta; class Magnoliopsida; order Santalales; family Viscaceae; genus Viscum; species Viscum album. The sequence goes on along the minus strand of OY728153.1, from coordinate 210,738,037 downwards.
TACTAAAGGTTTTTTGGTGTAATGATGGATGTTTTGTTTTCTCACTTTTTCTTCAAAAGTGTTTTGATGATAAAAAATTAATTTTCAGTCATTTTTTTGTCTCTATTTTCTTAGAACTATCATGATTTCTAAAAACCTAGTTACTCCAAAAAATAAATCGATTTTTTTAGAAGCGTTGACCTGAAAATAATAAGAATTTTGAGAAATCATCGAGGCGGAGGTAGAGGCGGAGGGGGAGGTGAAGTAAGAGGCAGATGTGAAGGTGGGGACAGAGTTTAAGGTAGATTTGGAGCCAGATACTATTGTGGAGGAGGACACGGAGGTGAAGACCGAGTTATAGAGTGAAGCAGAGAAAGATAAGAAGAGATAGAATACAAACAATAAAATTGTTGGGAAATGAAATATAATGAGGATCATACCATGATTGTATTTGAGATCAATTGTTTAAAATTTCACACAACACTTTTCATCTATGATAAGAGCCATTGTGCACGTGTTTTATGTGACTTATTGATATAATGTTTTTCACTAGTTGTTTAAGTGATTTTATACTGGGTAGTAATCCACCTATAAGATCATTTTATGACATTTGTAAATCATTCACATGTTAAAGTGTCTGTTGTGAGTTTAAAATTTTACATTCTTATACAAAAAAGTATCATTCACTAAAAACTGAGCAAACACACTTATATTTCCTTGATGATTTAGGAAAATTATTTATAATTCATTTTTTAAATGTATGAATAAGTCTCATGTCAAACCCATAGATGATTCCCCATGTATGGATCAAAGTTCATGTTTCTAGTTGAAAATGAAATTTTAATAAAAAAAAGTGGCATACTCAAAACCTAGGAAATGAATTATGATTATTTTAATACTTTTTTATAATGATCTATAATATAGGAATTAGCCACACCTAAATCTGACACACAGTGTGACCATTATGAATTGAAGTATGTCTTTTTATTCAAAGCTAACATTCATTTTTAGTGAAAAACACAACTGAAAAACTCAAAACACGGAAAAAATTGTATTGTCTTCATACATTAGGATAATGGCCTATAAGTCATTTGTGATGTCTAGGAATTATCTTCACCACAATCCAGCACACGGTGTGACTGTTATGACCCCAAGCATCCATTATCAGTTTAAAATTGACATTTTAATACAAAAAAAAAGTGTCACTCAATGAATGATGAGAAAATATTCTTGGATTGTATTTATAATTTGGGTAAATGAATCATATTTCATTTCTGATGTGTATGAATCAGTCTCATGTTAATCCCACACATGAGGCCACCTGTATGTCTCAAAGTTCATGTTTCCAGTTTACAATGAAATATTACTAAAAAAATTAAAGTGGCATACTCAAAATAGATGAAACACATTCTTATTGTTTTGATACATGCAATGATCCATGAGTCATTTGGTACGTGTAAAAATCATCTGAACCTCAATATTACACATAGTGTTATCAGTATGACTCCAAGTGCATCTTTTTATTTAAAATTGACATTAATTTTAGTGAAAAAACAACTGACATACTCAAAAACAATAAAACTGATTTGGATTATTTTGGTACTTTAGGAAAATGATTCATAAGTCATTTTTTACATGTAGGAATCAACCACACCTTAATCTGACACATAGTGTGACCGGTATGACTCCCAATGATTATTATCAGTTTAAAATGGACTTTTTAATACAAAATAGTTTCACACACTAAAAACTTAGGAAACGTGCTTAGATTATCTTGATAATTTGGAATAATAATTTATAATTCATTTTTGATATGTATGAATCAGTCTCATGTCATACCCACACATAAGACCATCTTTGTAGCTCAAAGTGTGTGTTTCAAGTTTAAAATGAAATTTTAGTAAAAAGTGAAAGTGTCATATTTAAAACAAAGGAAACACATTATTATTGTTTTTATACTTTAGGAAAATGACACACGACTCATTTGTGATGTTTAGAAATCAGACTCACCTCAATCTGATGCCTGGTGTGACCAGTATGACTCCAAGTGCATCTTTTTATTCAAAATTGACATTAATTTTAGTGGAAAAAAAACAACTGAGATACTCAAAAAAGAGAAAACACGTTTTTATAGTTTGGGTACTTTAAAAAAATAATCCATATGTCATTTTTGATATGTAACAATCATACACACCTCAATCTGATGCACGGTATGACCGGTATGACTCTAAGTGTGTCTTTTTATTCAAAACTGACATAACTTTTAATCAAAAAAAACAACTGACATACTCAAAACAGAGAAAATGCATTCATATTGTTTTGGTACATTAGTGAAATTATCCAAAAGTAATTTTGATGTGTATTAATCAGTAACACATCAATTTTAATCAAGGTGTGACTAGTATGACTCCAAGTGCCCATTTTTATTCAAATTTTACATTAATTTTAGTAAAAACAACTAACATACTCTATAATATTTTTTTTTAGAAATTTTTTGTCATTTAAATTTAGTATTTGTATCTTATTTTGGAAATTTTTTTCTATTTATAGTGATGCAGTGTGTTGTTACAGCACACTACACTTGTTTTTGTTGATGTAGTGTGTTGTAGCATCACACTGCATATTTCACCTTTATTAATGCTACTAAATGAACTGATAAAGATAGTATTTATCAGTACTACTAAATTCACTGAAAAAGATAGAATTTATCAATTCTTTTATAAGCTTCAATAAAGGAATCATGTATCAGTGCTTTTTAAAGCACTGATAAATTTATCTTTATTAGCACTTCTAAAAGAAGTGATAAAGCATACTTTTATCAGCACTTCTAGAAGCACTGATAAAGGTTATATTTATTAGTGTTAAATAGAAGAGCTGATAAATGGATTCTTTTATCATTATTCTTTATTTTTTCTGATAAATCTACCATTTATCAGGGCTTTTATAGCACTGATAAAAGTCTTGACCTTTTAACTATGCTGAGGTAGTTAGCACTTTTCTAGCACTCATAAAGGCCTATTCTAACACTGATAAAGTCATGTTTTGTATTAGTGTGTAATGTAAGAGAAGTTTTTCAATATGCATTTTTTAGGGTCAAGGTACCAAAGTATTATAATTGGTGGTTGTAATATGAATCTTATGGTGGGGAGAACCATGGGCCCGGTGCATAGTTGGATGTGACACAATTACTATTTTGGTGTGGATAGGCTTAGGTAAAAATCATTCCAGTGTTTTAGTAGTAAAGATGAGCATTGGATCATGTTTTTTTGGTTTGAGCGCATTGAGTATGATTTTGTCTCTTGGAGGTTTTTCCGGAATTCTGGAATGGAATGTGGTCATTCAACTCTAAATTTGTGGTTGATCTAGAATGGTTTATTCATATGGGTTATTTTTAGTAATTCTTGGGGTTTAGAAATGTTAAAGTGGGGAGTTTTTAAGGCCTCATGTCCATATGTGTTTTTAGAATTCCAGAGTAACATTGAGTTGTCAATTGGTAGATGGGATAGATTTTGAATCAGGTATTAAAACAATGTTTCATGAGTTAAGCACCTCAAAATAATGTTTTTAAACGTTAATGGGGTTTTGGAGAGTCCATATGAGTAAACTCAGGGCCTAGAGAATGATTTCGGATTGTATAAATATATTATAGTCTTGTTGGGTATCTGGTAGACTTGAAATGGGTTGGTAGTTCTTCATAGGATCACTGGAAGGATGGTGAAACCCATTGGCTAGATGGTGGGTTCTTGATAGTTTTTAAGGGGGAAAAGTTCTTTTTACCCCTATTCCCCCTTTCTTAACAACCCATGCTTTCACCTATTCCTGGTAAGAAGTAGTGATATGGGATCCCTTACCATCCAATCCTTTACCATGGTGAATTTCCTCTAATACTTAGTCCATTATCCTCCTACTTAATTCAATCAAAGGATCAAGGTGAGTTTAAGAGTTTATCTTTTCTATTCATTTTAGTTCCTCGATATCCATTTTGTTCTCATTGTTTATGGCTAATGTTCCCTATTTTGAGGGATTTTTTCTGGATTCCCTATATATTTTATTTTATCAGAAACCAAAGTCTGATATCGAACAGGTGGATCCCTACTAGGATAAGGTAGGTGGTACCTCTAATTTAACCAACACTCCAGCCTTTTTGAGTGTGATCATGGGGTGGGCATGCATGCTTCTCTATTCTTTGAGCAAATTTAAATTAAATTCATGGGTTTAAGGTTTCATTCATTAAATAACCCACTTAACAAGTATTGAACCTCGGGAATGGGTAAATCCAAGTGGAACTCTTTATAATTGGTGTTAACTTTTAAGGGGATTGGTGTTACTAATGCTTATACATGTTTAATTGGTTAAAGATATAATTTTATTGTAATCAATGATGGTGAAATACAATTTCAAAACCCTTGATAATTGAAAATGAAATTTTCCTTTTTAATTGAATCGGATCCAATGTAACAGTAAGTGTGATTTCTAAGTTTTGGATTTTTAATGCCATGGTATCAAATAAATGGATTAGTAATCCAAAAACAAATAAATAGATTCAAAGTGGTTAAGTAATAATTGATGTGGTGTGATAAATGGTTACCTTGGTAATATGTTAAAACATAATGAAATGGGATTTAAGATAATGTAATTTATTAGGTTCATTTAATAGTAAATTATATGAATATTGGTAATTTAAAATGGGAATCTTGAGGTTTTATTGAGATGCACCACTTAAATGATAAATAGTATTGTGTGTATTTTATCAATGATTTTCAAAATGGTATTCTAGAAATAGTTAATTGTCTTTTTTTTAAATATATACATGGGATTCTATTATTAGCGTTTGTATAAAAGTTTTTTTTTTAATAGATGGAAATTTGTGGTGCTTGATAGTTAATCCCAGGCTGAACATAGCTCCCTAGTGGATGCAGTTGTGATAGTTAAACTTGGGGTGAACATGGGCCCCAGGTGGATATGGTTTTTCTTGATGGACCCAAGGTGAACCCAACCCTCATGTTTATTTTTCTGTTCTATGATGGTTATATTACCATCAGTGTTTGATAGGTTCGAATGGAAATAACGAATTTCTCATAAACACTCCATCCCGGGCTAAAGCAGGTGTACACCATTCCCAGGGTGAGTCCAAGCCTCGGGTTTAGTGTTTGTTGTGTTTTTAATTAAAAAATTTTAATTGTTGTCTTTTTAATTATTAGATTGAGCACTAATACATTCACCGTGTATATGATTTTTATTTAGGGATGTCATTGGTGGTGGCCTACTGACTTATACTCACAACCTACTTGGGATGCTATAGAACTTGGGTATCTATGTAGACATTCTCCTTTATCACAGGTATAGGTTTTGGTAAAGGACCTATGATTATTGATTGGGATTCCTAGCTTAGAGTAGGATGATAATAAGGGGTATGAATCGAAACTAGTTGAGTATTATCTATTAGCGCGAGTTTTATTTTATTCCTTTAGTAATTCTTATCTATGATCCTCCCATAGGGGATCTATTTCGGCATGTATAACACAATCATTATTATTGCATTTGATGTTTCACTATTTTATCATCACTTTCTATGGAGTGATTTTTATCAGGATGTGTATCTATTGGATATATTTACTATCACTATTTTGACACTATGATATTGGGGGTATAGCCTCCCAAACATACCTCCATAGACCCCCACTACTATTCATCAACCTTTGGAATTTAGGGAGGCACACATAAGGTCCTGTGCTGAACTGATCGAGTTATTTTTTATAGAGTCAGTCGGGATGGGATACTATATGTTCCATAGTCATAGTATAATATTAGAATATTGTATCACGTAATTTCCCCCGAATAGATAATGATAATTCATAGCTATGATAACATTCTATGAACAGTTACTATGTATTATAGTCTCTTTTTTTCCTGATATCTTATAAAGAAGGATCCATACATTGTGTTGTCATATTTTAGGTTTTATCTATCTTTATTTAATTGTATTAGTTGGAATTACCTTCTTCTACCATAGACATGGATTTATTCAAATCCATGAATCCCATTCAAATTACCAAATATATCTTATTCCTGTATTCATAAGAAAAAAAATCATATCTTGATCATTCAATTAATTTGATACCACAAATGATGCTCCTAACACAAGCTACCTAACTAAAAACATAAACTATCATGGTGTGTGTCATGCATAAAAATACATTATAATATGACAAATGTTGATAATGATATAATGTCAAGAGACCAATTCACATTCTTATAAATATAAATATTCAATTAAACCTAAAACATTTGGTGTTTATATTGGAAGGTAAGCCCTTGTGATCTCTATTATTGAGACAACAAAGTATGAACTTCATGAGAATAAGTCTCAATGCTTATAAACCTCTAACACCAGATAATCTTACATCATTTGTGTCCTGTCAATATAAAATATCTTAATGAAATAATATATTTTTAATATTACTATCAAATTATCATGATGTTCTTAGTATAGTTAGGAACTATTATAACCTTTTTATATGAAATATAATCTAAAAGAATTTTTAGGTAAATAGTGTACACAAATTTAATAACACTGATATAGTAAGAAAAAATCATACATAAATCTTTATATATATAATATAGTAATTGAAAACCACTACTGAAATCAGGTATAGGGTACCCATGCTCACAAGAAAATCTTCATCATAGTAAATGAATTAAACCTATTTTTGTTGAGAAAGTGAATACACATGAATTAAATATAAATTTTCTTGATTGATACATTCCATTAGAAATAATATACCTTAAGTACATGTTTATGATTGAATGAGATATACCTTAGGGGTATGGTATTTACATCCTAAAAATTGATATGTGGAACACATCGCGTACTTATGAAAGGTCAAGTGGGATTCCTAAGCAATGAACTACTGAACAGACATGATCAAGGATCTCAAAGGGACTAATGTACCTAGGGATCAAATTTCCTTTCTTACCAAATCCCATAAATCACTTCCATGCAGATATCTTCAGAAATACCTTGTAACCAAATTTAAACTATATATCCCATCAAATATTATCTTCATAGATATTCTATCGATTTTTTTCTACTTCCATAAGACATTGAATGGTCTGAACCTTATCTTTCATTTCTTAAAAAGGTTTATAGCTATCATATTCCTCTCTCCAACTTTATCCTAGGATTCTGGAGTCCTATATATCATCCCATACAAAGCCTCATATGGTGTCATATGAATTATATAATGGAAACTTTTATTATATGGTAACTCTAACAAGGGGAGGTGTTGATCCCAATATCATTGGAATTCCATTGAAAAATATTTCAATAAATACTCTAGAGTTTGGATGGTCCTTTCAAACATACCAACTGTATGATGGTGAAAAGAATTTATAAAACACAAATATATGTCCAATTACTTCTGGAGACTTCTGCAATACCTCAAGATATAGATTAGTTCTAAATTAAATTTAGTGGGGAGTGGAACCCTATGTTGTCTTACCACTTATCTTATGTATATCTTGGAGAGATCATAAAGAGATAAATATTATTTAATAGAAATAAAATGATCTGGCTTTTTTAATGTGATCAACTATAACCCAAAATAATATTATGGACCTTAAATTTCATGGGGATTCCCATTAAAAATCGATGGAAATGTTTTCCCATTTCACCGTGTATATGATTTTTATATAGGGATGTCATTGGTGGTGGCCTACTGACTTATACCCACAACCTAATTGGGATGCTATAGAACTTGGGTATCTATGTAGACATTCTCCTTTATCACAGGTATAGGTTTTGGTAAAGGACCTATGATTATTGATTGGGATTCCAAGCTTAGAGTATGATGATAAGAAGGGGTATGACTCGGAACTAGTTGAGTATTATCTATTAGCATGAGTTTTATTTTATTCCTTTAGTAATTCTTATCTATGATCCTCCCATAGGGGATCTATTTCGGCATGTATAACACAATCATTATTATTTCATTTGATGTTTCACTATTTTATCATCACTTTCTATGGGGTGATTTTTATCAGGATGTGTATCTATTGGATATATTTACTATCACTATTTTGACACTATGATATTGGGGGTATAGCCTCCCAAACATACCTCCATAGACCCCCACTACTATTCATCAACCTTTGGAATTTAGGGAGGCACACATAAGGTCATGTGCTGAACTGGTCGAGTTATTTTTTATAGAGTGAGTCGGGATGGGATACTATATGTTCCATAGTCATAGTATAATATTAGAATATTGTATCACGTAATTTCCCCCAAATAGATAATGATAATTCATAGCTATGATAACATTCTATGAACAGTTACTATGTATTATAGTCTCTTTTTTTCTTGATATCTTATAAAGAAGGATCCATACATTGTATTGTCATATTTTAGGTTTTATCTATCTTTATTTAATTGTATTAGTTGGAATTACCTTCTTCTACCATAGACATGGATTTATTCAAATCCATGAATCCCATTCAAATTACCAAATATATATTATTCCTGTATTCATAAGAAAAAAATCATATCTTGATCATTCAATTAATTTGATACCACAAATGATGCTCCTAACACAAGGTACCTAACTAAAAACATAAACTATCATGGTGTGTGTCATGCATAAAAATACATTATAATATGACAAATGTTGATAATGATATAAAGTCAAGAGACCAATTCACATGATTATAAATATAAATATTCAATTAAACCTAAAACATTTGGTGTTTATATTGGAAGGTAAGCCCTTGTGATCTCTATTATTGAGACAACAAAGTATGAACTTCATGAGAATAAGTCTCAATGCTTATGAACCTCTAACACCAGATAATCTTACATCATTTGTTTCCTGTCAATAAACAATATCTTAATGACATAATATATTTTTAATATTACTATCAAATTATCATGAGGTTCTTAGTATAGTTAGGAACTATTATAACCTTTTTATATGAAATATAATCTAAAAGAATTTTTAGGTAAATAGTGTACACATATTTAATAACACTGATATAGTAAGAAAAAATCATACATAAATCTTTATATATATAATATAGTAATTGAAAACCTCTACTCAAATCAGGTCTAGGGTACCCATGCTCACAAAAAAATCTTCATCATAGTAAATGAATTAAACCTATTTTTGTTGAGAAAGTGAATAGACATGAATTAAATATAAATTTTCTTGATTGATACATTCCATTAGAAATAATATACCTTAAGTACATGTTTATGATTGATATGTGGAACACATCGCGTACTTATGAAAGGTAAAGTGGGATTCCTAAGCAATGAACTACTGAACAGACATGATCAAGGATCTCAAAGGGACTAATGTACCTAGGGATCAAATTTCCTTTCTTACCAAATCCCATAAATCACTTCCATGAAGATATCTTCAGAAATACCTTGTAACCAAATTTAAACTATATATCCCATCGAATATTATCTTCATAGATATTCTATCGATTGTTTTATACTTCCATAAGACATTGAATGGTCTGAACCTTATCTTTCATTTCTTAAAAAGGTTTATACCTATCATATTCCTCTCTACAACTTTATCCTAGGATTCTGGAGTCCTATATATCATTCCATACAAAGCCTCATATGGTGTCATATGAATTATATAATGGAAACTTTTATTATATGGTAACTCTAACAAGGGGAGGTTTTGATCCCAATATCATTGGAATTCCATTGAAAAATATTTCAATAAATAATCTAGAGTTTGGATGGTCCTTTCAAACATACCAACTATATGATGGTGATAAGAATTTATAAAACACAAATATATGTCCAATTACTTCTGGAGACTTCTGCAATACCTCAAGATAAATCTTAGTTCTAAATTAAATTCAATGGGGAGTGGAACCCTATGTTGTCTTACCACTTATCTTATGTATATCTTGGAGAGATCATAAAGAGATAAATATTATTTAATAGAAATAAAATGATCTGGATTTTTTAATGTGATCAAATATAACCCAAAATGATATTATGAAACTTAAATGTCATGGAGATTCCCATTAAAAAATCGATGGAAATGTTTTCCCATTTCCATATCGGTGTGGTTAATAGATGTAACATACCATTATTATTTTACCTTTTAGTCTTAAATTTTTATCATACTAACTATTATGACGTGTGTTTCACAATTACAATCTTCAAGTTATACCATTTTAATTTTTTCTTCAGATATATAAATATCTTCATTCTAACTGGATTAATAGGGAAGTATGGGTTATAAGCATCGTCCAAAAGTTCTATAGTTAGTTCTAGTTTTGATGGGAAACATATTCAGGTTCTGAACCTTATAAATCTATCTTTATCACGGATAAAATCCTGAATACTCACTACCTTTTTCTATAGTTGTGCATTATATTTTAAGGCTTCTTTAATATTCATGTGAATATATGTTTGAGAAATCATTTAGGAAAGGTATTATTTCTTTAATTTATTTAAAGATTCATCCATTTCAAATCCATGATTATTTACCCTTTTTCAATCCTCATCATGGTTAAGATATAATGATAATTCCTACTCATGGCATCAACTAGATTTTATTCCATCCAATGGTGATAATCTATTGATCATTCATAATATTTTATCAACTCAAACCATCTACTTTGGTTCATATTCAGCTGATTTTGTATAAATATATACTTTGATCTCTTATAGTCAATTAAATATCACACTTCTAAACATAGAGATGATGCTGCAAAATTTTCAACACAAAGACTATTGTTGTAATCTCCAGATCATGGGTTGGTTAGTTCTACTAATGTGTCTTAAATTAAAGTGATGCCTAAGAAATTAACTTCTTGTTCTTTATAATAATTCATCCCAAACCTTTCAAGGAAGAATCGTTTAATATAATGACCCCTTATCCACTATAGGGTAGTGTGTGTATAGGCATAGTAACCAATATCCTTTTAATGTCCCCAAAGCCTTCCTCACATTCTTCTATCCATAGTAACTTTACTCCCATCCTTTTAAACTTGGTTATTGGATTGCATAATCATGATAATTTTTTCACAAAACACCAATAGTATCTAGATAATCCAATAAAAATCAGATCTCTATCATAGAGGTCAGTATATACTATTTTTCAATTACATCTATTTTTGATGTTTCAATAGATATACCATCGTTGGTGATAACATGACCTAAAGAAGATACTTTTATGAAAAAAAATAAACTTTTTGAACTCGGCATTTAATTTATACTTTCATAATGCGCTTATAACAATTATTAAATGGTCATCAATTTATTCCTTTCCCTTATAATATATAATTATTTCATCAAAAAATTCTACACACAATTGTTTCATTGTAATATCTAAATACTCAATTAATAAAATCCATAAATATAGAAGGATCATTCATAATCCCTAATGGATTCACTATAAATTCATAGTGTATATACCTTATGTGGAAAGTTGTCTTGGGTACGTCGTCTCCCCTTAATCTCAATGGATGATATTTGAATCAAACTTCAATATTTAGAAAATATGATCTACTCTTGTTTGATAGAAAAAAGCATCAATATGGGGTAGAGGATATTTTTTCTTGATTGTGATCATGTTAATTTCATGATATTCAATGAAAGAGCTCAATGATACATCCTTCTTTTTTACAAAAAGGACTAGTGTACCCTATGTTGAAGCACTAGGGTGGATAAAACCCTGGTCCATATTTTCTTCAAACAACTTCTTTAATTCCTACAATTAAATACGATTCATTTAACATGGAATCCATGGGATAGGAATAGATCCAAGTATGATTTATATTGAAAAATCAACCTCACACTCTAGTGGAAGACCATGTAGTTCATCTGATAATAAAAAAATATTTTCCAATACAATAGGCATTTTATCAATGTTAACTTCTTATCTAATCATTTGAGATCTAAATCCCTAAATGTAACCATGAAATAAATCCTTTATAGTGATTTTTAAATATTATATAGTCAACCAAATTATATCCCATGATAGTATCTAGCCATGTGGGTAGTCTTAGGCCAATTAATTATGTATCAAGGTGATGATTGAGTCAAGAATCATCCAACCCACTTTTATAGTGATTATCCCTAGATGCATATGTTCTATAGTCACATCCACTTTCTAGTATCAAAATTGGGATGTACTGCTAATAAAATCACCTACTCAAGAAATTATGAATATTTAAAAATATATTCCTATACTTAGACTCATCTCTAGGGTTTTCACTAAGATTCTCTAGCCCTAACACCAAATTAAAATAAAATAATCTCCAAAAATAACTAGAACTTTCCTTTGACACAAACTATGGTGACCCAAACTAAATATACATAAATACTACATCGATTCCATGGTTAAATTAATACATCTCAAAAATAGTAACACAACCCTAGGATAAAAAGGTTTAGTGTCTTCAAGAATGGCTATATAAATATCTTATTTTAAAAAATGTATTGATAGTTATCCACAATTTTTATCCTTTAAACCCTCTTCTACACATCATATATGATATAATAATCTTCAAAACATAGGAAATGGAAACATAAGAAAAGACTCAACTCGAATGCTTAGTAAGGGAAAATTATCAAACAGTCATAATCATTAAATACTAAACATGAGGGAAAACATGAATAAGGGAGAAATATCTGATAAAAAGACCAAGTTATCATAATTTGAAATCATACAACTTTATTTTTCAATATAGATAATTAAATAGGAACATAATATACAATAAATGTCTTAAAAACCTGGATTAGATGCATATAATGTAAATAAAACAAAACATGGAATCATAACATAATTAATTAGAATATATTTAGAACATAGAATATCATAAAAATTTATCATATCTTATAAATAAAGCATAACATAGTAAAAATAAGTGGAACAAACATAATCACAAGTGATCGTTTCATAGTGGAGTGGGCATCACCACCTGATTCTCATAAAATAGTGGAGAAGGTATCCCTATTAGATTCTCATATTGGAGTAATCATTCCTAACTCGATTCCCAAAGGTATATCAAGGGATATAAAACCATAACCAATGAATTTGAGTGAGATATATTACCCCACCCATCATAATCCATACATATCAGTTCCACTTAAAATCAACTTATTCATATTATCATAAATTACCCATGGAAAGAATATAGATTTCATAACTTTTCGGAATATTATCACATAAAAAACATGATCATTTGATACACAAAATATGATCATCTAAAAGAATTATTTAAAATTAAAATTTAGGGTAATTTATGTAATATTATTTCATTAGAGAATAATCATTTGAAAATTGAATAGAAATTAAAAAATGGATTTTTCAAAAAAAAAATCTTAATAACACCATAAAAAGACATGATTTTCAAGTCACATTCCAAAATGAATTTTTTGGAAGTTGAAGAGAAAAAATCTTAAAACATTACTTTAAAAAATTCCAATAACAAGACCTTGATAATAAATAAAACATAAGTAAACATGTAATGTATAAAGGAAGAATATAATATCATGGTAAGTAAAATAATTTTAAATATTTTAAAACACCTTTATTGAAAACCCACATTGTTAAAAGGATAATAAAACCATTTTTTTAAATGAATAAATTAGAATATAAGGATCACTAAATATAAAAAAATATTTTTCATTAGGGAAAGGATAACATTTATGGGAAGTAAAAAAACATGGATATGGAGGAAAAATCCCTTAAAATATATGGGAATTATTCTTAACAAAATTTTATTTTTTATTAAAAAATATATTCATTAAGGAATGGTAATTTAGTTTGAAAAATTATTAACCTAGAAAATAATATGGAAACATATCATAACAAAATCATAGGTTATAATTATTAAATCTTGAAAGGTTATAATCAAATTGGGGTAATTATGACTCGAGAAAAATATTTGAGCCAAGAAAATTCTTTAGCTTTATTCTCGCTTAGTCAAACGTGCTCTAAAAACTTGTAAAAAACATAAATATCTTAATAATATATTTTAGAACCATATTCATATATATTACCCATTCATATACTTTACTTTTGATCATTTATTATGAATATATGAGTTAGTTATTGCTTATTTTTACCATTGGGTGTTAGTAACTTTAATTATTTCGCGCTTGCTTTATGATATCAATTTTGGTACCCATTATTTGAAACCAATTTTATTATGCCTAGGCCATATAATATACTATAATTTATTTTTTATAATTTCATATAATTTTATAATTCCATTATATGATATTTGTTTCACGTTTCATGAAGATCAAATCGGTGAGGAATTATTTCTAGGTTTTATATTGATATTGAAAAATTTTCTAATAAAGATAATTAATTTTTATTTTATCTAAATAAGATAATATTAATGATATTTATTAAACCAATATATAATATATACACATCAATTATAATTTAAAACCATCCCTGAATGTGGTAGTAAAAAAATAGAGTCGGTAGTCCACGCATACACATGGATGGTGATTTTATTTCCCATAGAATAAGAAAAAAGAGTAACACCATTTATTATTTTAAGAGGATAAAACATGTTATAAATATAATGATTATATATTAAATATATTATTAGGACCATCCTCATAAGGTTGTTAAGTAAAATGATACATGTTATGTCATAGAGGAGGTAGCATGCACATACACACGATTGAGGTTTTCTATTTTCTTAAGGGGAAGCGGATAGGTGGTTAATATTTATTCCAAAAATATAACAACCTTAATTATAATTTAGATACTAAATTCAAAATAAAATATTTGTATAAATGAATTTTAAATGGAAAGATACATGTAAATGATGTTAGAAAAAAAATAAAACTTAACTTGTGAACATTGTGTTTCTCTTAGAGGATTCCTTGGAATGGATGGGATTAAGTTAATTTCGTGTGACCAGAATATTATGAGAGTAAAATAGTACTATAGGTTAAAAAAATATAGTGAATTTTTATGAAATAAAATTCAAATAGTATTATAAAATGGGTGGTGATTGGCCCCTTTGATACGCAGCGAGAATGGTATTTTTGTAAAAATTTCAACTTAATATAAAGGGAACCCATGTGACCCATGTAAATTGGATAAAAATAGAACATAATTGAGTTTAGGATGATATAATTTTGATAATATCTCAAACACTAAATTATAAACCTGTTTTTATTATGTTTCGGTCCCTTTATCCCTTGAATTAATACTTTTTCATTTAAGCTTCTACCATGATGATTAGTTTTTACCAAAGGTAACTTAATATTTATGAATAAAAATAAATTATAAATTATTTGAGAATTTATACCTAATGATTCTAAATTTTAAATCCATTTTTTCTGATTCAATTTTAAAAAAATCAAAAAATTATTTTAATATAATAAATGTCTAATGTAGTAACACATATTTTGAGAAAAATATTACTTGAGTAAAAAAATATTAAATATTGGTTTTTAAACTATAATAAATATTTTAAAATGAAAAATTTAAATTATAAAATAAATATTTTTTCTTGAAAAATGTTTCATAAATTTTTAGTTCATACTTATATAAAAATATTTCCATAAAAAATGCAATATTGGTAAAAACTGTGCATTGCACTATTCACCTAAAAATCAATTTTTTAAGAAAAATCACAAAAACTAATGATAATATAATATTTAAATTATAAATAAAAAAATAATTTTATTTTTATATAATTTATATAATAAAATTTAAAATTTTATTTTTTAAATGGAAAACAAAATTAAAAAGAAAAAATTATTTATTGAAAAATAACATTTCAAAACATTAAATGTTATTAATATTATTTCATATCAATTTATAATTTAAATAAAGAAAATATATTAGTAAATATACTAAAATTTAATATTATTTGATTTAATTATATGGATAAAATATCAAGTACTTCTTCAAAAAAATAATTGGGAAAGAATGATTCATTTTAATATTAAATCTCATTTATTATTTGTCTTATAAAAGTAACAAGTTTTTTTATTATTATAATTTTATTAAATATTTGTTTTTATTTTTTTTATAGTTTTATTATTAATATTCTTCTAATTTTAATCTGATTTTTTAGTTCAGTTTTGTGTGTGAAACAAGCTATCAAAGATGAAATTAATTTAGAGAGATAAATATTCAAAAATATTGGGTCATTATATTTTGTATCTTGGGTAGGTAAAAAATAATTACTTACCTAAAATGATGATATTTTCATAACTATTACAAGTATTTTCATTTTTGGGAAAAATTCCCCCAAAGTATCCTCTCGGTATGTTTTGGGTGTGGTTGTGTTTGTTGACAAAGCCAGATGACCGTGAATAAGTATGGTTGGTGTTTCTTGAAGACAAGTTTTTAAGGTGGTGTAGTTTTCTAGTGTTTTCCAAATTTTTGGGGCCTCGGAATTGGGATTTTGATGTTTGAAAAGGAATTATTTCTTCATAATAGTGAACTATATGAAGTACATTGAAGAAAATTGGAAAAGGGTGTGAACTGCATACCATTATTCATGGGTCGTGTTCCATGTTCTGGGAACGGTACACGGAGCGGTGTGAGCTGTTCGCGAAATGATAAATGACTATGAAAAAGGTTCATGGTGGAGCGGTGGTGTAATATGTGGATGGAATGTCAATATCAGAGGAGATCGATCACGTAAGAGAGAAGGAAGTATGCAGACCGGGAATAAAAAATGGTACTCGGGTGGTTTGCGGTTCACAACGGTAAAAAGATCAGTAGGTGGTGGAGGTCGAATTGAAGATTTGGTAAATCTCATTTTAGTGTATTAAGTGGTTATATTTTCTTATATAATAATCATTAATCCCACTGATTACTATGGATATTCAGTATCATTAGAGAACGCGTTTTTGCTTCAGGAATTCGGCGAAGTCTGAAGGAAGTTTGTGAGGGATAATCCCGCGAAGGCTATAGTGGTTCACGTGGAACAAATTCCGCTGAAGGATTTTAGCACAAAGTTGTGTTCACTTAAGACTCAGTACATAGAGGAGGAATCTCTGGTACGTGAGAGAGTGAATTCTATAAGCAGTACATGGAGGGAGAGGTCTAGTACGTGGAAGTGAAGGCAGTCTGCAAACAGAGAACAGTTCACAGATAGAGGGTATTTCGCAAAGTAGGTTCGCAGAGTCGGTACGTGATCGCGAAGGCAAAGAAAGTCCACAGATGAAGGGTGTTTTGCATCAGAAGTGATAGTACGTGAAGGAGGTGTTCCATGTACCAAACCAGGTACTCAATTCGCTGAAGAGGCAGGTGGTTCACGATTTTCACGGGGAAGCTTGTGGAACCTTCAAATCAGTTTGTGAAAAAAATCTCATACCTAGTAGTACCCAGGAAGGTGGAATTCATCTATAAGTGAAAAATGAACTTCAATAGGGCATCTACCTATAGTTGAGGATGCAGGAATCCATGAAAATTAAGTGACCAACATGTTCATAAACTGTGATTGACCCACAAGTCGATAAATTGTGAGTGGATTCCTTTCCAAGAGCAGCGAGCAAAGGAAGAGGAAGATAGTGACCCTTTCCACTGGAAGTGAGCTAGATAAAGAGGTAGAGGGAGTGACCCTTGTGAATATAGTGAGAAGACTCTAAACTTTGTAAAGGCAGCGAGCCTGGGCATAGAAGATCTATCCAGAACATTACACTCATTGTTGGTTATGAGCCTTAGTAAATTTGGTACATCAGCACATTGTCATTGTATACGCCTTAGACGTAGCCCAGTGAGGGTGAACTAAGTAAAAATAATTGTGTCTTGTGAATTATTTCATATCTATCTATATATCACTATAGGAGGAAGATATAATTGAGTTTTTTCTAACAATAAAACAAGATCCAAAAGGGATAATGTTTTAATCTATCATACCATGATTCACCCCCCCCCCCCCCTTCTGCGGGTATTCGACCTAGTGGACCTAACATTCATTAATAGATCATATATGGGTCGGGGTGAATATTGTGATATTCTCCCCAAGTAAACCTTTTGAAAAAGAAATTAAGAAAAAAACAGCAAAATTGGGTATAATTTCATTAGGATTCTATGTAGTTATGAACCTCGTCTTTGGGTTTGTGATTTGTGGGTGATGACATTATTATTTTAATATGAGTCTTTCATTAAGATTTATTTTTTTTATCATGCATAATAATTAAGATTCAAACCCCCTTTTATCCTTAATTTTTTTTCATCATTTATTGACCTACCATAAGACTTACAATTTCTTGAACCTTAATATGAATTACTCATGATTATGTTTGATATTTTTATTTTATGAGGTGGGTATTTGAGATCAATTGAAATCCTGTATTTGGGATCATGTACTTGTGGTATGATCACACAACCAATAAAAATTTACCTTGAGTGATTAGTGAAAAATTTAAAAGTTACTTTGATCACACTTGGAAATCCTGGTAATAATGATTTATAAAATGTGAATGGGATTTTTGAGAATCTCATAAAATTATGATGGGAAAAGGAAAAATACATGGTTTATTGGTTATACTAAAGAGTGAGTAGTGAATTTACATATATTATATGATTCTTGAAAATTCATTTTCTCAAGGGTAAGTGTTCATTTTTGTTACTTTGATGTTTAAATATTTGTAACATGGGTGTCATTGTAATTTGAGTTGAAATTTTATGCTTGAGTACAACCAAGGTCTAAGCGTGGGGGATTTAATGACCTCATTTAATTCATAAATTTTTTAATATTAGTTTTACTAATTTTAAAATTTAATTTATTATTATTTTCTAACTATTTATGGTTTTATTTATTTAAAGGGTAGGAGTATTTAAAAGATAATTATAGAAAAATAAAAGAAAAGAAAAATATTTGTATGAATTTTGAAAATATTTTACAAACTGAAATTATTATTATTCTTTAAGTAAAAAGTGGTTTGAACTCTATTTTCTAGATTGTAACATACAAATGGATAAACACAAGATGAGATGAAGAGTTGTTCATGGGTTGTCACATGCCTAGGATCAAGAGAACGAGAGGAGAATCCAACACATCTAGGCATTGGTAAAATGTGAGGTGGTAATATCCAAGGGATCTATGGCAATACATAGTACCATGGATAATTTTTTAGCATTAAATATCACATATAGGAATATATAGAGGGTTATCAATGAATCTAACAATGCTTATTAGAACATGAGGAAGCAATTTGAACCCTATTTTGAGGATTTCCATGCAAGAAATATGAAACATATGATAAAACTAAAATGAAGGACTACTGTAAATATAATGTGATGTACACCTAAGATCGTATGCATCATCTTGAACACCATCATGTGGATTTGTGTGAGATCTATAAGAGAAACCAAAATAAATCTTCTCTATAAATGTATCAATGGGATTAATAGAATCACACATCACGTGTGTAAGATTATACATCCTTCATGATATACCAACATATCATGTGTAAAAGAGGTATAATAAGAGAGCTTTAGGATGAGGGAGTTTTTAAAAAGAATTGAGATAAATAACCACACCCACTATCATTACATAGAAGTAGTTTATATATTCTACAGAATAACCTCCTCAAAATATTTCTTTTATTCATTCATTACAATGTATGAATAAATTTTTTGGCCAGTATATGCATTCATCATATGAATGTTTCACCTCAAAATTGTTACATCTCATGAAATGGTATAATAAATGGTAATTTAGGGGGTAAGTTAATTTAATGATTAGGAAATACCATGATCATAGGTATTATAGAATAATATATAACCCATTATTTATAACAATCACAATTTTCATTAAATCCATAATATGTATATTCATCATATATATATATATGAATCTTTAGGGAATATTTCTTATTTAATCTAACACTTTCACTAAATTCTAAAATTCTATGTGTTGTTTCACCTTTATATTGTATCATATATAATAACTTATGAAACCATATCCAAAACTCATTGTTGATATCATCCAAAACACTTTTGGAAATATATCATTAACTTCACCTTTTATCAAATAATATGAAATAACTTGTGATTACTCATCTTGAACACATTTATACTAACTATAAGATAATTTTATAGTATCTCTATGGTCCAAAAACAATCCCCGTTCATTAAACCTAAAATTTTGACATTGTGGGACTTTATAGAATTGAAAAAAATATGAATCTTCAAATCTATATATATAATCCAAGAGACACCTCTAGAAAATAATTAATTCAACTTGAGCTATAAATGGATCTGGATTGATCTACATTAAGTACGTGTATCTCTATACCTATGTCCACCAATCTGTATTATATGAAAATTCATAGTCTAATATTTTCTTTTTTCCAAGGCATCGAGTGACCATGGGACATGGATAATTTCAATCCCATATAGCCAATTTATTTGATCTCGATTCTCTTAGTATTGACTAGTATGATTGATAAATACATCGCATGTCATTCATCCTTATGGATAAGAACATATCATGTCCCCAATATAGATAGATATATTATATCTACTTGTGGTCCCACACTCCACATTCTATCTTAATCAATGTCATAGACGTCCTACTCATCGTACAAGAGGAAAAATCCCATCTTGGTTAATCTTAAACCAATTTCATGATCAATAACATATTCAACCATGCCTTTATTAGCTAAGTCAATATGTAGACTTCCATAAGTAGGATATCAAATTATAAATATTCTTATGCTAGGTATCTCACTAACCTTGGGTATATGGGACTCAAAATTTAATCCATGCACCTCGAGTATACAAAATAAATCTACATAACACTCCATGTGGTATACTTAGTAAGCCATCCATCACACACAAATAATCTTATTCTTTTTTTATACCTCATGATCATATTTAATATCTCTATATGATCATCCTAGTAATTTTAACCTTAAAATTTCATCATATCCTATAATACTCCATGATGAACATTATTTAGGGATATAATCAAATTCATACTTTGAGACATCAATTATCATTAAACTTAATGAAATGTATATCTATAAATACATTTATACAACCAATGTGATAGAATGATACAGTATAGATTTCATGTGATGCCCTGAACTTATTTCTTATGTAATAATAATATTTTTTGGTTTTACTTCATTAAAATTCTATAATTTCTAAAAAAAATATTTAAATAAACAAAAGCAATTATTTTTTCAAGGAAAAACTGAAAATGATTACATTACAACAAGACCAAATAACCTCACTACCCTTGGATACCTGCTAAAAGACATATTAAAATCACAAAGAGACCACCAAATACAATAAAGATCCCAATATAATAGCGGGGATCCTTCGAATCTTTCATAGTGAAGATCAGTATAGAAATAAACAATGCAACCATACTGAGCATCAAAGGAATGATGAGAACCACCTTTGCAAAGTTTTCTTAAAATTGGAACACCCTAATTCGTGTTTTTATAAGTTGATAAAGATAACCTGACCATTACCTCCTTTATGTGACCATTGATTCTCCAACGGCTATAAGACCTTATAGTCGTTGGGTATTCTGGTAGCTTAATTTAAAGTGTCTTGGTATAATGTTTTTTTCAAGTGTCTAAAGTATGTATTGAGGTCATAACTATAAACATGTTTATAATAAACTCTTTTTATATATTTCATAAGGATAATGATATAAAGTTTAAAATGTTATTGAATCATAACCCATGTGTTTTAAAAGAAATACCAAGAGATGTGTGTACTTGATACTACTTGGTTTTGGTACAAAGAAACATATTTTTGAGTTTTAAATCATGTTTTGGAAACATGAAATTAATGACTATGGTTGTATTTAGTACTTTGCCTCTAATTAGTGAATTAGGTATCTAAGAGTTTCAAATGTTTTAGACAGCTACCTTGAAATGTTTTCATTCCTGGATGAATAAAAAACAATTTTTTAATTAATAGTATGTTTGGATTTTATATATCATACCAGTTGGGATTTATTTTATGAAACATTAAACCTTGATTTTTAAACTTGATGTTTTTAAACTCAAATGTTTATAAACTAATAAAAATTTTGGTTTAAGGATTTTTGTTTAACCTTGATAAGGAAATTTTATTCCTTGTTTATAAACATAATAAATTTATAATCTTATGTATAATAAAAATGAATTTTTATTTGAAAAAAATGAGTGAGTACGCCACCATGTCGAGGGAAACCTAGTAGGTTGCAACTCAAGGCCCTGGTGGGAATCTCACTCACATCCCCTGGAAAATATACCAGGGTTTTGCACACATGGTGTGTGCTAAGTCACATGCATAGGAGTGCATAGTAGGCCCCAAGCACGCACAGGCGTGCGTGTATAAGGGTGCCAGAGCGCGCCACCGTGTGGAGTGGCATGGCGGCAAGGGTGGATGCGGAAGCATGTCCGTAGAATCCCGATATGGGTAAGTACCAAGGAGGGGGGAGGGGTAAATTTAATCTCATGTTGAGATCTCCAAGATTATAATTCTAGAGTTTAGGTCTCCTCGTTTTAACGTGGGACAAAATATTTTAGCAGAAATTAGATCTGGACCATCAGATCTTGCAGCGCGAAACCCGGACCGTCCAATCAGTTCAAACATCGAACCCGTGTGGCCGCGGATCTCCCTCTACATTTTTATTATCCATTCGATCTTTTCAGATCTAATCTTGAATATCCTTGTCTTTTTAAAACACCATGCCTCTAGTAACTATCTGATCAAACTAGTGCTTTAATCATGACCGTTCATCCATTTTTAAAACTTTGAACCTTTCTCAGTCGTTTGATCATGTCTCGGCTGATATGTGTTTTTACTTATTTTACACACCCTCTCTCGTCTCCTCCTTCTTCTTCCTCCTGCATGTGCCACACCAGTATCCTTTCTACTCTGCTTTTCTTTTTTTTTCCACACCCATGACCTCGGGTGGCCCTCCTTTCACTTGTTTTCCACAAGACCGATGTGCCTGGTCTTATTTTAAACTAAGAGTCCTTGGTTTTCCTTGCATGTTTCATTAAATAGTATATTATATATGGTTTATATATATCACTTTTTTTTCCTGAACCCTACGGGTTCTCCTCTTTCCAGTGCCACCATCAAGATTCTTCAGACTTCTTCTCCTTCTTCAATCGGGTAAGGGAACTAGTTTGTCTTGATTTGTTTTGTTTTTATGATATATATATATATATGTGGTTGTTCTTATATTCCTAATGATTTCATTAAGGGATCTTATAAAAATGAATTCCTATTTTTGAAAAAATATAATTGGGTTTTATGTTGGTACCTTAAATAGGTTTCACTACATATATACAGTTATGTATAATGCGTTCTTAATAAAATCATACCTATTTCTGAATTTAAAATAAGAAGGACTCCTACTCTAAATGTTATTCAAAATGAACAGAAATCATGTAAGGTTTAAAGGTGTATTAAGTTGATGAAATTATAAATATATATATATATATAATTTTACACACACACGCACACATATATATATATATAAATATTTATATTTATTTATGAAACATTACCAAACTTTTTACACTACTGTTTTCATATATTGATTTTTGTCTAAATTATGCTTCTATTGCACATAAATTATGTATTCGGATTCCTAGGTTTTGATGAATAAACCTTTAAAACATATGGTTATATATATATATATATTCCTTAATCCAAATATTAATAAGTTTTCACAATATGGGTTCACAAAATAATGATAAAATGTTATAACAAGTGTTTTGAAGTGTGAAATGTTTTCAAGAATCAATATGGTATTTGTTTTCGCAATACAATCCTTTATTTATCACTTTATGTGTATACGGATTTCACACTTATTTTCATAATTCTAAATGGTATTGGTTAGAAAGTTGTGTTGTTTATTTTCATGCTTTTCAACTTATAACAATTTTTTAAAATAGTTGGGATCGCCCTTTTGGTATGTTTATACATAAACATGCATGTAATGTGTGTATAAAAACTATGTGTTTAATACCTCACATGGAATATTTTTTTTCCTTTAAAATTAATTATGTAGTCAATCCATGATGAGTTACCATTATGCATTTTGAATATAATATGTTTACGTTTGTAATAAGGTTTTTGAATGTGACAAAACCTTTATTTTATGTGCAATAGATATCATCACATGTTCTATAATTTTCCAACCATACCTGTCATTTATTAAATTAATATAAAGTTGTAATATTTTTACACATAAGTGCATGATTCACTATATATAAGTAAATAATAAAGAATGTAATTAAACTGTTATGACTATTTATGGATTAAAAAACTAAATTATTCAAAGTGGTATGGGACACCTTGAATAATATGAAATGAGAAATTAAATATTCAAAGTTGTATGGGACACTTTGATTGTACGAACTTACTTGGAATATAAGGAATGTATTGGAATCAGTATGAATTGGGTTGGGGACCGGTTAATGAAATACCTATGGGTTGGGGACTGGTTAATGAAATCCCTATGATGCATCAATATTTCTCATGAGAAAAATTAGGTCATCGCACGAGGCCTTGACACAGTCCTGCATTATACATTCCCTCTAAATTTTTATGATATTTAATTTACCAAGTGAATATTTGACTAGTATAATATACTTGGTTAAGAGCCTGTACTTATGAGTATCAGAAGAAGTAAATTCTTATCGAATAATTTTTATTTAGCAATCAGAGATTCATCTACAAGTTTATGATATACAGTTAGTAAGGAAAGAAATTGAAGTTATCATTTTATGCGCAACTCTAATCATATATTACTTTAATTTGTAAATTTTGTGTGTTCACTTTTTCATGTCACACTTATTATAGTTATAATATCTCATTATTTATATGATGAAAACCTCATATTTTGTATAATAATTCATATGTTTGGAAAATGTTTCATTGTAACTCTATAAATATTCCTTGAAATGTTCACTTGTAATTTTGGAAAAAAATGTCATGTTATGCTTCAGGTGTTACATCTTTCCTTAAGGAAACGTTTTATGAATAATTTTACAGGAATGTTTTCAAAAGGTTTTAATTGAATTATTATTTTATTTTAAAACCCCTTATTGGGCATTTATATTCTCACCCTACGCTTTAATTTAAATTTTAGAGGTTTATTGTACTTGAGTTACTCTGATTAGTGGTAGCATTGGGGAGATTATTTTTTGTTCAGTATTGAAGGAATTGTAATAATTTTATTTGGTTTTCCAAGACCTAAACTAAAAAGATCCTATTTAGTGGAACATGATGTGTAATTTATCAGCTTTCCTTTTTATAAAATAAAAATTACACACCATGTTATATTTAAAATCACACTGGTTCCGGGGAAGCCTGGGGTCAGGGCCTGACATTTCCTTTTAATATGATACCTTTCATACTCTTAAACCCTTTATGTATATTTAATAAACCTAGAAAAAGCATCATTTTATCATATTATATATATCAAACTACAATATTATCCATATGTTTATTTCACTTTCTATGTTTGGTTAAATAATTACATCTTATATAATTACTATCACATTTCTATGTGACAATATGATAAAACTATTACACTAAATTATTAAGTGAGAAATATCTATGATGAAATCTAATTTAAATAATAATGAGACTTAGGAATCATATTCTTAACTATCATAATTTTTTAACATAGTCAAACTTCTTAACTTTACAATAAAAAATGTTATAATTTCTACTTATCTTGTCTACTCAAAACTCTTTATAAGTTCATTATAATCACCCTTAGAACCCCATTACATCATTTTTTCCTTAAAATAATGTAAATACTTATATTATTGTTTACCAAGCCTCTTAAAAAATTAGGATAAAGTGAAAATTTCTTTAATATGGTAACCATATTTAACTGTTAAATTTATTTTTATCATCATAACCTAAACTCTTATAGGATAAAGTGATAATTAATTTGTTACATTAACTAATGTAACTATGTATATTTATCTTTACCATATTATCCTAATGTTAAACACAAATGATAATCAATTTTTTCATGCATTGTGTGTTGGTTTCATTGTAAACACTATCACTGTCACCCCTAGTTTGTTTTTGTGTTGTATGTGTTTTTTCCTTTAACACTGTGTGGTGGAAAATGATGGATTTTCCGTGAACAATGTCAATAGTTTAATGAGAATATGTTCTTCTTGATAAATGTGAAGTGGTAGGTTTCATGATGTAATGTGAGATCCTGTAATGTCGATCCTAACAACACTGAAAGATGGGTAAAATTTATTGAAGAAAGAGGAGCACCCAGATAGGGCAGCAACATGAAAAGTTTGTTGAGAAGTTCTAGGATCATGAAAAACATTATTTATTCATAAATAAATGGGTATATAAATGTTTGATTGAATCCAGGAATTTATTACAAGAAAATAGAGAAAATAAAGAAGGCTCATGTAAATTAAAAGTTCTGCAAACTTGGTGATTCTGATCCATCTCAATGAAATATAAAAAAGAAAGGTTTTCACATAAGGGAATATTTTTCATGAAAAGATTCAATAGTTTCACAACATTAAGTAAAGTTTTTTGAAAATTACGTCTTGGTAATAACCCATAAAAATATTCAAAAATCATTGAATTCATGAAATATTTATTTTTTATAAAAATATTGGTGATTAATTAAAGTAATTTTCATGAAGACGGTAAGTTTTGTAAAGGTGAAAAGTTATGTGAAGACACCATGTTTTTAGAAGCCTATAAAAATGGAAGATATAATTAGAATTTTCATTAAGAAAGGGATTTTTTCTAACATAATGAAGAGTTTTGTAAAAGGAAATGGATAGTGGGAAAGTTCCACAAAGTGGTAGTGATATCTATAAATAGGTTGTTACACCCTCATTTAAAAAAAATCACAACTCATTGAATATCTAAAGGCTATAAATTCATGAAAGAGTTTTGTAAAGTTTTTTCTTGACAAAATCATTCCTAACAACATTATTTATATAAATAAAATACTTGGGTAAGTCTAACCAATGTATTTTTGTTAAATTTTAGTAATATTTAAAAAGGTTCATAAGATTAATGAAAGTGAAAATTTTCATCAAGGATTATAAATTTTTACAAAAGATCAATGTTTCAAAAAGGATTAGAAAGCTATATGAAAGTCTGAATTGCTATTTTTCTTAAGTTGAACAGTACAGGAAGTGATTAGAACTCATTACATACCTTACCAAAGGAAGTTGATATTTCTTGAACACTATTTAATCATAGAAAGTGAAGTTGTTTCAATGGTGATGTTATAAATTTGTTTGTGAAAGTGAATTATTAAAATCAATGAGAACTAATTAGTGAACTACCGATAAGACAATAAATTTATGCATTTTCCATTAACCCAAAAATGTATCCCTCCTGAAGTGGTGATTAAAGGGAGAGGAAAAGGTAGTGACCCTTGGGTGGTAGTGGGCCAAGAAAAAATATTTTAAGGGTATTTTCCCTATAAAAAGGAGTGGACTATCCTTAATTCACCATTGAAATATTATTAGTGGATTTTGGTACATCGTCATAATGTCGGTGTATACTAATTGGATGTATCCTAGTGTTGGTGACCCGAGTAAAATTATTATTACACATGTAATTGATTTTATTATATTATATAATATTGTAATTAGTGCATGTGGATTGAGTGATCATTGATCATACCTAAATAAGGCTAAGATAAGCACACCAGTTAATTAGATAATCAATTAATAGGTGAACACGAGAGTGACCCTGCTAACACACTACTGGAAATCTGACCTTTCCCAACGCTTCTATACTAATGGTTTGTAAAAACCGTTGGTATAGGTCCCCTTTCCCCACGGTTTGGCCAAACCGTTGGGAAATCCCACTTTGAGGTCACTTTTTCCAATGGTTTTCCAAAACCATTGGGAAAGGGTATGTCTTTCCCAACGGTTTGGCCAAACCATTGGGAAAATTCCACTTTGTGGCCACTTTTCCCAATGGTTTGGCCAAACCTTTGGGAAAGGGTATGGTTTTCCCAACGGTTTGGCCAAACCATTTGGAAAAGAATACTTTGAGGTCACTTTTCCAATGGTTTTTCCAAACCGTTGGTATAGTTCCCCCATATACCAGCATTGCAACCATTGGTATAGGTACTTTGATTTTTTATCGAATCTTCTTACCGAGAACATTATATAAATCAAAATTTAAAATAATTATGATAATATATATATATATATATATATGAAATTATGTTCACAAAAGTCATGTTAGGTTAGTGGTTGGGTCGTTCAATGATAAACTAGAGGTCCTGGGATCAACTCCAACCGAATGTTTTTTTTAAATACATATACCAACGGTTTTAGAGAACCGTTGGTATATATTTTCATATTACTTATACCAACGGTTTTGAAAACCTTTGGTATAGACCTATCCCCACGGCTTACTTTCCAACGGTCCTCCAAACCATTGGTATAGGTTAGTTTTACAGTAGTGACAAGTGAGGTCAATATCGATTTGGAAAGTGATAGTTTCATGGGTATGTGGGTAAATGTGGATGAGTTTGATACTCTTATTCACCCCCCCCCCAAGTCATCTATCACTAAAGTCCCTTATGGGTTAAATAATTGGTATCAAAGGGAAGGTTTATGTTGTTTGATTTTTTTTATCAAAATTGATCTGATCAGTCTTTGGATGTGAAATATTTTCTTCACATAAAAGATGGGAAATAGAAATAATATGAAGAAGAAGTATAACTCCCAAGAAATTCTATATAATGAAATAATTTTTGAGAACTGTGTAATTGAGAAAAAGGATCCTATCATCTCACATACATAAGGTGTGTATGAATCTAATTATGTATCAACTTGTTCATACAATGATGTTTCAGTATTATAAAATGAGCCTAATATGCCAAGAAATATCAAAACTACTAGAGATGATTTAATATAAATATATACAAAGGTGTATATTTTCCACATATTAGAGGACCTTGATCAGGGTCTGAAGAAATAAAAAATAGAGATAATAAATAATAATTAATCTCAAGGAATCCATATTGAAGTACAGAAAAGTTTGGTAAATAAACTTAAAAATCTCAATCAAATAATAATTTAAGTATCCACATGTATATGGAGGAAAAATGACACTCATAAAAATTATTTTAAGGATATGAGTTCCAAAGTTAAAGAGTATAAATTTAATTCCAAAGACAATATAATTCACACAAAGTATGTCAAAAATATAAGGGTTAAGAAGGATGAATTGGGTGCACATATGTCAGAGTTGTTTGAGGATAACCGAAGGATGATGCAATTTAATATGGCCCATAATGATGATATTGAGAATATGTGTGAAAAATTTTAGATTCATAGTGACTTACTTGAAGAATTATAACATGAATTGGATAATAAAACATCCATAGATAAGGAGCTAAAATCTAGATTTATCTATCTGAAATCACAACAGGAAAATAGGTTAAATCTAGAAAAGAAGAAAGATCATGTTTGAAAAAGATGACTTTCTAACTAAATAAGAACAATAGGAGATCAAAGAGGTCAATTTAAGGATAAAAACATTAGACAATAAAAAAAATATCCCTCTCATGGGAGCATCAACAAGTGGAGTCCACAAATGTAGAAATTTGGATTCATCAAGTAAGAAGAAGTGTCCTTCCAAACCTAAATTATATGGCCCTCATTGGAAGGTATCAAATAAGTTATACTACTATAGAATCATATAACATACCAAGAATGTTTTTCTAGAATCCCAAGGGCTCAAAAGTAGAAAAAATATAATATAGTAAAATATCAACTGAGGTGAAACTATACAAGGTATGTTTTTAAAGGGATATTATTTATATGTTCCAACCATAGTCATATGGATATAAAATGCATCAAGAGAGTAACTAAAAGTTATATAATGAATTCATCTGTTACTATGACTAACATGATTATATTTTTCACTGAAATAATTTGTGTTATACTGGATAAAATATTTAGTGTTTTAGGGGAAAATAATCAATATTAGTGAAAGGAACCAATTTTAGTTTACTCACAGAATACCTCTTGGAAAGAAATAAAAAATCTAAAGTAAAATGAAGTAATATGCTCCAGTTGTGGGAAAGGAAGATGAGTGCATAATAAAAGATCCACCAAGGAAGAAAATGTCTAAGGTGGATGTATTTCCTATCATAGAGGACATACATGAGTCAAAAATAAGTGGGATTAAAAAATTTACCATGTGGAAAGAGAAGAATGAAACTATGGGTATTCCCGTGAAATGGGTGGACAGTAGTTTTAAGAGGTGTTCCAAATCTGATGTTGAATATAAGGATTCTTGGAAACATAAGAATAATATTTAGAAAAATAAAATGACTCCAAAAGTTTCACATGTGAAATATCCATCCTAAAATAATACATGGGTTGTGAAATCTAATAAATTAGGCAGGGATAAATAGAGATACAAGAAGAAATTGAGAAGTATGATCAAATCATTAACATATAAAGAGATCCTTATTAGTGATAATACACAAGGAAGAAGAATTAGTGATTTATGATATAAAGAAAAGAAAATGTACATTCCATGAAAGGGGAAGTTTAAAGAAAACCTCTTAAATAAATTCTGTGTAATTGGCATCACTCAAAGGAGATATTATTGCAAGTTACTAAAGAATATTACCCCAAATAATGATCAGGAAGAAGAATTGTTTAATAAGGTGGTGGAATTAATTTCATCATATATAAAAAAGGTAAAATTAATGTGTGATGATAAATGGTTGGTTTATCAATACCATCTTCCTTCCTCAATTTGAGGAAGTGAAAATGTACCCTTCCTATATGTGTTCAATTTCTTTTAACCATTGGTTTAATTGTTTCAAGTTTTAGGGGAGATATAATCCATAGGGAAGTATCATCAAAAATAAAAGGTGGTTATATGATGTTCTCTATAGTTCTAAATAATTCAAATCAGTATAATTGGAATTTTTTGTATCTAGAATCAAAATTAATGAGAATAGGGGAAGAATTAGAGTAGTAACAAGGATCCCTAATGATAGAAATCCTGAGTTGAAAGTTGATATTTCAATTGATTTCAAGTGTTATCAAGATCAATGATGCATTAATGTCATGAGAACATAATATCTCTAATGTTAAATATTAATGATATAAAAATGGTATACTAGAAAAAAATTATCTCTCGTGTTTTATTTATTTTTGATCTAGGATGTGATATCATTTGAATATTCTTAGGATATTAGATGCTACTGTTGATAGATAACTATCATGATGAATTTAAATACTATATTTTAGGAAAATCAAAGAAATTATGGGGAGTTTTGAAATAAACATTTGATAGATGGTATCCACAAAAAACAAGTAAATACACCATGTGGATAAGAGAATAAATTAGTTACCAAGTATAGTTTAGGAAGTGATCTCAAAAGAAAAAATGAGACATCATTTCATAATTTGGTATCTATAAATATTCAAACAATGGTATCATCCATCATATTGATATCTATTATAGTTAGTATCAGTTTCAAATATTGGTTTCATCTTGGTGTTTAGAGGTGAAGAATAAATCTAGAATAATTTCTTAAAATAAGTTGTAGATATTTGACTACTTGAGATGTATGGAAGTGTGAGTATAATAGACTTTGATGGGGTTGTAAATTTATCTCTTTTTTCCTAGAGATAGTCATGAATCGGTATTATTATAGGTTCTATTAATGGATTTATTATAAGTGGTAAGTACACCCACTAAAAAACATTGCGAATACAGCTTAAATATAAAGATTTTTTGTCTATGGAGAGATCACACAAACCTATAGTCACATGTGAAGAGATAATTCTGGAGAAGAATCACATTTTTTGGTTTAATTAGTGGACCTATTAAGTTGAGGAGTTGCATATTATTGGGTGGAATTATCTATCCTTATCGTGTTTAAGGACCATGTTGATAGTTGGGGAGAAGTATAAAAAACCCAATGCATGTTATTGATAAAGGGTAGGGAATTAAATGAAAAAATTCATGGTCTTAATAGAATCAAATCAAAAAATATTATATTGTCTTATGTCAAGAAGATAGGGGGAGAATAATAAAAATATTAAAAGTGACACCCTTATTTCTCAAGGTATAGGTTTACAAGGATTCTATATTTTGTATATAGGGTACTATGTATACTTTGGATTTGATGTCTAAGGGGGAGAAGGATCGTGAATCCTCTTAAAGAAGAAAGTATCATGAATATGATTTCATTATTTCCTAGACCATTATAAGGTAATTAATAAGTGATGAATGTAAATCAAACAATGATAAGGATGTCCATTAAATGAAGATAAATCATGTAAGGAGTTAATGATAAAAGAATTTACCCAATGGGGTTGAAGAAATTTTTCCTATTGTGTTCCATGAACTGTGAAATATTTGATATTAATATACAATAGTAATCAATAATTGGTATCAACATTCATGAACATCTAGTATAGATAATGGTTTATCAAGTGGTATCTATATATATAGAGAAAAAGGAGTCATACAAGTTATTACAACAAATCCAAAGGTGGATATTGTTGGAAAATGATGAGAATTGGTGTTTCCATATATTGTGCATCAGATTTTTTGTTAACCCTATCACAGTCATCCTTGGTATCTTGAATGCGGTGTTTCCATTGACATGGTGTTATGGAGAATATTTTATTTATCATTCACCATGTCAAAAGTTTAATGAGATTATGGGGTTCTAAATAAAGGTAAAGTGGTGAACTTCCTGAAGCAATGTGTGATCCTAAAATTTCTATCATGATAATACTAAGAGATAGGTTGAATCTATTGAATAAGTAGGACCACCTATATAGGGATTCATCATGAAAATCTTTTCGAGAATTTACATGATCATAAAGGCCTTTATGTATTCATAAAGAAATAATTAAGTTATTTTTTAAGTCTCTGTTGGGAATTTAGCATAAGAAAATATAGAAAAATAATTAGACTCATAAAAATTAGAAGTTATGTAAACATGTTTATTCCAATACATCTCAAGGAAATAAGGAAAAGGAAAGTTTTTTGTGAAAGAGAAAATTTTGTGTGAAAATAATTAATAGTTTCATGAAATTTCATGAAGTTTTATGAAAATAAGGTATTGAGACTCCTTCATCAAAATATGGATAAGGAAATGAATTCATGAAATATTTATTTTTTTAATGAAATATTGGTGATTTTTGGAAGTAAGTTTCATGAATTAAGTATGTTCCATGAAGTTGAAAAGCTAAATTCATATGACATGTTTTTCGGAATAATAAACAAATAGAAGATATACCCAAAATTTTTGTGAATAAATGGATTTTTGTAGACAGAATAAACAGTTTTGAAAATTTTGGTGTCGAGTGGGAAAGTTTCATGAAGGGATGAAAATTTCTATAAATATTCCACTTCCCCCCTTATTTAAAAAAACCCAATTCTTGGAAGTTCTAATGGTTTTGAATTCATGAAAGATTTTTGTGATGATTTTTCTTGTATGAGGTATTCATAAGAACATAATTTCCATGAAGAAAAGAAATGGTTTTGTCTAAGGGATTTTCACAAAATTTTAGTAATCTTCATGAAAGGTAGTGAGTTTTTTAAAACTAAAATGTTTCATGAAGAATTGGTAAGTTTCATGAAAGTGAAAAGTTTCATAAAGGATTGGAAATCTACATGAATGTGTGTATTGAGAATTCACTTAAGATAAATAGTATAAGAAGTGATTGGAACTCATTTCAGACCATTCTAAAAGAAATATATATTCCTTTAAGACTAGTTCATTAAGGGAATTAAAGTTGCTACATTTTTTATTTTCACAACTATATTATGAAATACAAGTTTAAATATCAATGATAACTAATCAATGAAACATTAATAAGATAGTTTATTTGTTTATTATCTTGTGATCAAAAATAGTTTCATTCACAAATCATTGATAAAAGGAAGAGGATAAAGTGAGTGATGCTTGGGTGGGAGTGATCCAACCCTAAATATTATAAGGAGAGCATCATCATGCAAAGAATTTTCATAGCCTAAATTCACCACTAATATATTATTATTAGATTTAGTAACATCAACACAATATCATTGTCTGTTCCTTATATATAGTCCAATGTTGGTAAAGTAAGTAAAATTATTATATCTCATGTGAATTTTTTATTATATTCTAGAGGATGATAATAGGTGTGTGTGGATTGAGATATCATAAAGATTATTTAAATAAGTCTAATATAATCACACCATTTAATAAGATCCTCCCTTAATAGGTGAAAAATTGATTGACCCTACTAACAAGTGAGGTCAAGATCGGTTAGGATGGTGAGAGATTCATATGTATGTGGGGAAACAGGAATAAGTTTCAGGCCCTAATTCACCCCCCCCCCCACCCCCCACCCCCCCTCAAGGCATCTCTCACTAAAGTCCCTTATGGTTCCAACACCTAAAATATTTTATGATATAAAGTATAATTAACTTTCATTTTTATTTGTATAATCCTTCATGAAATAGTGACTTTTAATTATCATGACAACAAAATATAATACTTCTCATTTTTATTTACCATCACATATTTTAAAAACTTTGGGTTATTAAGTGGAAATCACTTTAACATAAGTATGGTGTAATTATTTATTTTTTAACATGAACTTATTTTTTTTAGAATATCTTGCTAACAAAAAAATCCATTTTTTTAAAATAACATTTATATTCTTTTTAGTATGATAATTTTACAAATAATATATTACTTCCCTATGAAATAATCTATGTGTTTAAATATTTTTTTTGTTGAGAAAAAACCTTTATTAAAATATAATATTGATGGGTGGTAAGAACACATTCCCTCATACTTTAACAAATATATGGATAAACACTTTTATGTTGGATAAATAATTTTATCCATATTGCCTTATCTGAATATTTCATGAAACCTGATTAATGATAAACCATTTTTTTTAAAATTAATCATCTCATGTTATTCATAACAACTCCTTTTTATTAAACAAATTATCTTATCACATAAGAGAAATGAGATAAAAATACACATCTTTTACTGAGATTCATTTGATCGTGATAAAATTCTTTATATTCAAATCCTTGAGGTAGTAACCATTTACTTCATCTCATGAATATAAACAACAAGGTCAATAAATTATTTCATTTATTTTGAACTCATGTATGTTTACAACAATTTATAAAATATATATTTATTATCGCATACCGTAAAAAATAGAATAATTGATTTCTATAACATCCATACTTGACAGGAACATTATATAGAGGTTCACAAACTACTTAAAGTATACCTTGGATAAAACAATCATATTTAATTATTAATCTTACTTCCTAAAAACCCAGGGTTTCAATGACCTTGATTAGACTCCAGAAGAAACTTTATCAAAATATTTAACCAACTTTTCTTCTTCTAGTTTGAACTTTTACCTACTTTTATTATCTATATTTTACTTTAAAAAATAGGCATAATATGAATAGTTAATATATATTCCCAACACTTTGAGAATATTGGGTAAATTTTCTTTGAATTCAATCACGTTTTTGAAACATTTCCATATATAAAAATAGGTTAAACTTCCTAACTAGAACAAGTAATTTTTAGTCTTCCTTAAAAAAATGTTATATAATTAAAAAAATCATAGGCCATGTGTATTTAAAAACCCCGTATTATTTCATAAAAAACTATTATTTATATGATCTTCACAAGTGATAAATGAGATAGAAATACACATATTATGAAAAATTTATCCAATATTGAAGTATCCAAGTTATATTACTACATAAAATCATTTTCTCCATTAAAAAAATGAAATCTTCCAGCTTCAATTATTTTCATATTATGACCTTCTATATATTTGCAACACCTTGTAAATAATATAGTTGATATCAAATATTTTTTTAGAAAAATGGAACTAATTTCTATAACAAATAAAGTTTAAAGGAAACCTTTATTATCATCAAGTCATCATTATATTCAATCATACCAAATATCATTCGAAAAACTCAATTATATTGAGTATATGAGACTAAAATTCCTTAAATTGTTAATTTACACAATCATATTGAGTATATGAATAGAGACTAATATTACTTTGTTAATTTTTCATATATTTACTTTGAAAACTTGAATGGTCCACTATATGCTTCCATAAAAATATAGATTCACTTTTTGAATAATTTTAGCACTTGGTTATTCAGAAATGGACTATTCTAACAAATAGAATTTTCCTTAATAACTTTTCTTAAATCACTGATATTTCTTAAAAACTTTTCTTTAAGTTACCAGTCTTAAGATTTACTTTCATTAAGATTTTATTTATCAAGGATTTATTACCAAGTTTATATTTATGATGATTATGGTGTTATCCTCAAAATAATCTTTTATAATATGAGTATCATGTATTATTATTCATTTAATATGTACTTTTATAAAATGGTCCCCCACTAAAATGATGGCCCCTTTTTTGAATAATATCTATTAGTTGTATACGATGCATATTTCCCTAAGTAATGAGTTTCCTTTCTTGTTCCTATCACCACTTATCTACTTATTTAAAGCATCATCTTAATCATATCATATATGAATCTTGGAAAGTCTTATGGAAAAATCTTTATCCAATCCATCATATGGATAAAGTCAACTTTATTCCTCCAGTAACCTAATCCTATTATGATTTTTTGGATAGTGTAGACTAAAGAAATTTCCAAAAATAGGCTAACAAATGAGAATATAGGGGAACTCATATTTGGAATGACCTACCCGCTGGTGTTCCAATATATCCTATACGTACTTTCCTTGCATGATAAAATTTAGGGGCACCCAAATTTAACATGACCTACCCAGATGGATGATCGAAATCTTGAAAAGTGACACTTTGGAAGGAATATAACACTTAGTGTTTGAATGGGGTTTTAATCTCACCATCTTATCTCGTGTTATTCTCTTTGGGTATGAATTATTCTAGTGATTTTATTTTTGAACCTTATTCCCTCCACCAAATCAGTATGTTCAAACCATATTAATGGGACATTATTTAAACAATCCACAAGTTTCTGTTGATAACCCAAAATTAAAGTCAATCATATTAATACATATCTGAATGGATTATATGCATAATCTACATGAACACTTCATGTAAAGATATAAAGTTACATGAGATTGAAAATATTCACATGAGTAAGCTTAGAGCGAAAAATAGTCAACCCCATTCACCAGCCTAGACAAGGTATAACCACCATGTATCTAGGTTATCTAGCCCCATGTCCCACTACCCATACTTTACTAAAGAGATAATTCAATTCATCGTAACTAGAAAATGGAATATGTATAAAATATACACAACAACTAAATTCACATTCATAACATTAATTACAATCTTATGTTAATGTGGAGGAAAAAATAAAAAAATTATCATACCTAACATGTAATGTAAGGATCTATATAGAAGTATATTAACATTTTATACTAAATCACATAACATTCCTCAAATAAAAATTTTATAAGTATGAATAAAATAGGGAATAAGATTTAAATAAAGGAGAACTTTATATTTTTAAACATGAGATATGTATTTATGAAAAATTATTAAATAAAAGCTAATTATAAAAATTTTATAATTTTTTCTTTATATTATTGACATTCCATAAATATGAACATAAATATTTTATATTAATTCCTATATAAACACTTTCATATTCATCATTATGTGAAATATTATTTTAAATACAATATATTTTTTAATTATAAATGTTTTTATAATATAATTTTCTATTATGTAAACATTTTACATAATCTAATATCACATATTTAATCATTATTTAAACTTTGATAAAATTAATCATCAAGGCCATGTTAATGTTGTTTAAATAATGTTCTAAATAATGTCCCTTTAATTTGAACAATTTAAATTAATTAATTTTTACTATTTCATAATTTAAATATAACACTTTATATTTTTTTACCTTATTTTATAATTTATAACATTTTATAAATTATCGCTCATGATTTTTAAATAAACACTTTTATTTATATTTCATAATACGTGAAATATAATCTGATTAAAAGGTATTTCAAATATTAACATTTAATATTTGGGAATATAAATGTTTTGCAAACATTTATTTAATTAATAATAAAAATTTTATAATTAATTTATTTATTTATAAAATCCTTACAAATTAAAATATCCAAAAATACATTTTAAAATTATTTATAAACATTTTATAAACCATTCAAAAAAGTAAATATCGTAAAAAAAAATAAAACATTTATGTTTACCCTTACAAAAAATCCCCAATCTGTGTAAGGGTAACCTCCTTATACCCTTACATAGATAGTCTATGTAAGGGTAGACTTTCATTAGCTTTACGCACTACATTCTACATAGAGGTAAACCTGATCTTACCTATACATAAATCCAATAACATAAAGGTAAGTAGCAATTTACCTTTATGTGAACTATTTGTGTAAGGGTAAACATCAATCGACCTTTACTTAAACCATTAAAAAAATAAGTACCTTTATTTAAATATGAAAATACTTTATTACATATAGGTAAAACATAGAAACCTTTATAAAATCCTTTAAAACAAAGAAATACCTTTATATGAAATACTTCACTTTGCTAATTTTTATAGCATCTCACATATAGGTAGTATATTGGTTACCTTTATGAAACCCATCTGGATAAAGGTAGCACCTCATTTATCTTTATGTAGCCTTGCTACATAAGGGTAAACCATTTTAATACCAAATTTTAAAAAATTTAAAATGATGCTTTGTTCTTTAGTTTCTTCATTTCCCACACATGATTTCATAAAACTTAACCATTGATTTGCTCCAATACAACTAAAAGGTTTCAAATGAATCTAATAACACTTATTAGAACATGAAGAAGTCATTTAAACCCTAGTATGAGGTTCTTTATGAAATAAATATGAAACCTATGATAAAAATGAAATGAAGGACTAATGTAAATATATAAAACCATACATTGAAGGGTATCTGTGTCATATTAATCTCTATCGTATGTGTTTGATATTGATCACTAATAATAGGAAAAATATGTCCTCTCTGCTAAAGTATATGTGGGTTGAGAAGAATCACACATATCATGTGAGGGATTATCCATCCTCTGTGGTGTGATAGTATCTCAAGAATAAAGGGGGTAGATGAAGAGAGCTTCGGGATAAGGTATTTTCAACCAAGAACCAAGCAATATGCAC
Organism: Viscum album; assembly: GCA_963277665.1. Taxonomy (NCBI): domain Eukaryota; kingdom Viridiplantae; phylum Streptophyta; class Magnoliopsida; order Santalales; family Viscaceae; genus Viscum; species Viscum album. The sequence continues at coordinate 210,698,873 of OY728153.1, read as the reverse complement.
ACCCATTACCATCACATCACAATAGTTTACATAGTCTGTATAAGACACACCTTAAAAACATTCATTTATCCATGAATTATAATGCATGAATAAATTCCCTAGCTAGTATATGAATTCATCATATGAATTATTCACCTCCCATACATTTATCTCATTAAATGGTATAATAAATTATAGCTTAGTAGGTGAGTTGACCAATTTTCCATCCAATACTCCCATAATAGGCAGTATAAAATAATTAAAAACCCATTTTTCATGCTGATGATAATTTTAAAGAAATCCCTAATATATATATATATATATATATATATATTAGGATTTATGTAATATATCTCCTTCAATATTAAAGACCCCCCCCCCCCCCTCTGACAAACTGAGGTATGATAAAAAGTTTTTAGGGCACTGTTTAACTTATAAATATGCTACTATTTTATTCCACAACCAAAATCCCTATACTCAGAATGTAGAACCTATGCATCTTCATTTCTTGTCATCATGTCTCTATCTTCTCGTACATCACTAGTCCATCATGGATCCACCTTGTATACTGATGAGGGTAGTTTTAACACATGTCATATTTCCTCAATGGAAGGATGAGGAAACTATTGAAGCACTTGGATTATCAGGCATGACTAATAGGAAAATTGAGTATGCCACTATAAAGGTGAGTCCATCTATAAAAAGATATAATACAAAGGAGATCACGGTACTTCCACTATAGTAGTAGATGGATTACACACATGCATATAGAAAAGGGGGAGAGTTCAATTGCACCACAGTCAATCTTCTTTCTGTTACAGTCATGTGCGAGGAAGAATATTAATAATGAGGTTGTGTTATATTGTTTTCTTTTGTGATCCATTTGTGTTATTTAATAGGTATGAGGTTTTATTAGTTAAAAGGGGATTAAATTGCACTCCCAGCATTATGGTGCAATCTGGATTTATGAAGGAGATGTGATATAATTTTTTCACTATAATATAGTGCTTCACTATAATAATGAAGAAAGAATTTCATGAAGAGTAATGTTATGAAATGATGAGTTTCCTATACTATAGACGTGTGAGATGAATTAGTGGGTTTATTTTTGGTTAGATGAGTGTTTTTTCATAATCTTGGTTCCATGTTGTAGCCTGGATTTGAGGATTTTGGGTTATTCCAAAAAAATCACTATTATTATTTAATATTATATCTATTAAAAATTTTCATTTTCATTTGACTCTCTCATTAATGATATTTAGATATATTTCATGAGGAGTTTGGGAAGTATTACAAGATGGTTTTATGGTCTAGTTAAGTAGAGTTTGAGTGAGATTAAAGTTCTAAAGATTTGGTATAGACATAAAGATATGATATAGGATATAATATGTATAATATTATGATATCATGAATAATTAGTATCTATAAATAAAGTTACCCAATGCACACTTCAGGGGATCTGATCCTGGAGAGTTCCATTATCCGACTTCATCTTGATGTTACTATTATGGTTCCTATGTTTTGATTTCGTTTTATTTTACCTCTTAAGGATATTTTGATAGGATAGTAGTGTAGTTTTTATTTTTTTTAATATAATGGGATTGGATTTAATAATGTAATTATTTTATGGTTTTTATATTGGGTTCTCACTCTCATTCAATTTTTTTAATCTCTCTATCTCTCTTTTTATTGATAATGACCATTAACTAAATATAAGAGAGTGATTTTTATTATGAGTTCTAGAGTAAGTATTTTACCATTACCAATGGGTTTTTTATTATTCTATGTTTAAATATGGTTCTGATTTACCCATATCTTAAGTGATCTGAAGTACCTATGAGGAAAAAGGAAAGGTTTGGAGGATATAGAGTGTTTACCCTATGAGGGGGACCACTAAGACATGATTCTAACCACTTCATGGATATTTTCAATTTTTATACCTTTTTGATTTCTTGAACATGAAATTGAAATATATAGTATATTACATCACATAGTTCCTGTTTATTTATATTTTATTTTTATTTAGTTGTATTACAAGATATTATTTCATAGTTGACAACTAGTCTCTATGGGTCCAACCCTAGAAATTTCATTCATATAATACATTCAAGTTATTTAGTGTTTCTTGGTTTCTTTATTTATAAATTCAAAACAGATATAAATTTTAGAGATATATATGATGATCCACTGGAAAATATGTTTTTAGAATCAGGGACAAGGTTAGAAACATCAATTCAATAAGTTATGACAAGTCTTTTACTGGCCTCTTTTCTTCTTCTTTTTTTGATTTTGGATAGATATTTTTTTAAATTCCTTTTATGATTGTGTTTATTTGGATGTGGTTTTAGGATAAAATAAAAATGAAGGACCATATTTTCATGGAAATAAAAATATAAAATTGGTCTCATTAGATTAGTTTACTCAAAGAGAAGATCTAAACCAAGTATAATAGAAACAACCTCAAACATGGGTTCCAAAACCACACCAATTCCTAAATAAGAATTACCACTAAATCATCGAAGATGAATTCAAGGATGGGTTAGAAATAATACTTAAAATTTCCAAAGAAGATAATTTATCAAATGGGATACCCAAGTAGGATGCCACCTTTGAAGAAAAACATAAAGAAGAATCTAAGAGGGAATCTGAAATCGAGTGTGAATATAAGGTAACCCCAAATGATGAATCCAAAATTCAATAATCTAATGAAGGAAACTTCAAAACTATTTAATAGAAGGAGAAACAAAAGAACCCTCTATTAAAGAAAAAAATAGGATCAGAAAGGGGATATATTTTCTAAAATATCGGCATACATGATAAATATTATTGATGAGAAATGAGTCACCAAATATAGCACAATAATAAAAAAGGTACTAGAAAAAGAGGACATGAGAGAAGTAATTTCTACTAAAATTGAAAAGTTTGTTAAATATCTTGTAAAGAAACCTAAATAAGTATAATTAGTAGAGTACTATAAAATTTGGATAACTAATGAATACATTTCATGATCCTCATTTCCATCCAAATTATGATTTCCGCCTCCCAAAAAATTGATGTTGATTTCACTGAGGAGGTGGTAATGTTTCAACCAAAATTAGATAAAACATTATTAATAGTTAAATACAAGTTGAGTAACATTACATCACACTAATATCACATAAGAAAAAGTGTTATGGTCAAGTTAAATGACCTTAAACAAAAGAACTTTGTGGGATGAAACCAAAGTTTTTTATGTACTTTATTAAGAATTGATATTTATGAATTAGTTTAAGAATAAATTTAAGGATTTAGTTTTAGTTACCTATTAATCTATTTTAGCTTTATTGATTAAAGACCTTGTGTTTTCACTTGGATGGTTTACTTTTTAGGTCCATAATGATGAGATTCACAAGAAATAACAAAGAGAATAAGAAATATATATATATGAGGAAAAGGGTGTTCTTATTTTAAATTATTTATATTTTTTTCCACAATATTTTTAAATAAGTTATTTAAATGGATAATTTCATGCCACACTTATATTATTGATACAAATTTGATCTATGATTTAAAAGTCACTTAGGAACCCCATAACATTAGGTTTTATATTTCAATGTTGATGTCATTTAATTAGTAATAATAGGGATTGAATGATTAGGGATAATAATAGGGTTTTAATTTTATGAATAATGTTTTAGGTAGGGTAGTTAATTTATGAATATGAAATTACCGTCAATATGTTTTATGCATTAATTTTCTGATATTCATGTTTCTTAGTTTGTAATTCTTTTTTATGTGATTCCCTTATTTTTAATGAAATTTTTTTAACATTTTAGTCATGAATTTAATGTTTTTCAAATTTTTTCCACAAGTAATTATTCTTTATTTAAAATTTGCATGATTTTCATTTAAAAAAGTAAATTGGAGTAAAGTATATAGAAATATTTAATTTGGGAGTTAAATTTTTCATAGGAAAATTTGGAAGTTTTTTAATACCCTTACACATGGACATGGGATTACGTAAAGGTAATATGTTTTCTAACAATATTTAGGAGAGTTTTCAAGTTATTCATAACGGAAAACCATTTTTTAGGAACTATGTAAGTGTAATTGGTAGTTTTCATCCACTGTGTATGGTTAATATAGCCACTGCATAAAGGTAACCCTAGGTTTTCAAGTGTTGTGTAAAGTTAACCTTGTTTTTATAAAAGTTATATAAGGGTAAAACCTTACTATGTAAGTGTATCCAAACCACTATAATTCCATTTCCACCAGCTATAATTGTCTCACACCATTTCCACCTGCCACCACCAGCCACAATCATCGCTTTCTACCACTAAGTACCACCACTTCTTGATATCGTTGAGTGATATCACCAACATCCTATGAACACAACCTACTACGGGTGGATTGCTACCTCCACCATCATCTCTTACCACTAAGATGTGTTACTGTTGGTTCCACTACTTTCCTCTACCATCGTCTCCTCCTACCACTGGTTTCATGTATCTTTTTTTGTTGTACCATTGTCGCTATTGCTTCCCTATAATCAGGATGTAAAACCACCAGTTACTACTACCATTGTCTCTATTACATCATCCACTATCCATATACAACCCATAAAAGAAGTACATCTCTATATTTGGGAGCTAGAACGACCACTTCTACATCATATAGAGGATAATAGTGGTATACAGTGGAAATTTGAGTAAGAAATGTCCATGCACAGGCCATGAGAATGTTGGGTGTAGAATAATTTGGGTTCATGAATTCTTTTATACCATAGTGGGAAATCTTGTGGATGATAGGAAAAGTACAAGACTAAAGTGACCATTTTAATGGATTTAATCCCATGTGAATTCTATAGAAAATATTCATGAATAAAAGGATCATGGATAGAAACAACCATGATACCCTATAGACGGGTTTAAAGAATCCAAAGGGAGACATGTGAGCTATGGTTTACACACTAGGAATTCAAATTTAGTCTAAGACACCTGCTTCTATGAACATGTGATTGAAGGAGGTGTCGATTTGGATACTATAATAAAATAAAGAATTTATCTAAAAGGTAGTATTAAGGTAAATTAAATCTATAATAATCTTAAGATGAAGATACAAAATTATGGGAAAGTCAAAGGTTCATTATATCTCTCTTGGATAATTAGAGGATAATTTAAAGGTGATATTCATGTGGAATTTGTTAGTTCAGAATAAGTAATGGAATATGGTCTAGAAGGGGGTAAATAGACCAGATTAAAAAATTTAAACAAATAAATTGATTAATTAAATTAATTATCAAAGTTAATTATTAAGGTTAATTAGAAGAGGAAAAAATAAATAACACAAGGATGTTTTTTATAGAAGTTTGGTCCAAAGTGGGTCTACTCTACTGTTATACCTCTATACTCAGCAAGAAATACTTGTGCACAAAAAATGATTTTTATGGTGGAATTATAACCCAATTATAGAATAATTTTCTAGTGGAGGGATAACTACAACACTGAATTTTATATGAAGATTCATAACCTTTACTTTAGACACTAGGAGTCACAACCCAAACAATCTCAAATTTAGATACAAGAAGTCACAACCATTTTATCCTATCTTTTGAATCTAGGAGTCACAACTTGAAGAAACTGAATAACAAAAAATTATTTTTTGTGTATAAGAATAAATATAAATAATAGAGTGTGTGTAAAAGATGAGAAAAAAGTGTTATAGACTCAAAACCAAATGAAAGAAGATAAACAATGAAATCACATGTAGTGGTTGTTGTTATTTGAATTAAAACATATCATCAAGGAAATTTTAGTCGAAGAATAAATAATTAGACATTTTTAATAACATTTGGGTGATTAAACAGAGTGTCACAGGATGTTGCAAATTGCACAGTAGGTTTAAAGCTCACAGAACTTTCACTTTAAAAAAAAGAGCATCAAATATGTCAACCTGTGTGTGTGTATATTTTTGTTGTTGTGTATAAACTAATATAAATAATTATATATATATATAATATTCATCTATTGTAAAAACTTTTCTTTCTTCTAATATTCAAAATAAATTGAGTCAAGATCTTTCAAAAATATCTCCATAAAAATCATAGCATCGACCTCTTTATTCCTGTAAAATAAATCTCTAATAAAAGCATTCAAATTAATTTGAATAAGTCTTACAATATAATTTATAGAATAATAATAGAATTTAATGATTTAAAAATAAAATTTAAATCTATTTAAACTTAGTGAATACGCTTCTTGAAAACTAGAAGAAAAATACAAATGTAAATTCAAATATTTTAAAATTAACAAACCTGAAACCACTGAATTTATTGGAAAAATACGTTAAAATATTTTATTAATTTTTCTCTTTAATAATTCCACCAAAAATGTTAAAACAATTTGATCATAATCCTTATATTTAATGAGAATTTTTACAGCAGAAAAACCTTTCAAAATAATCCATATAAATATACAGCAGATCAATTTTCCAAAAAAAATGCACAAAATGGTAGTAGTGAAGTCAGGAATGAATAGCAACATAGTGTATGAATGGTAACATATAATATGAACAGTAACGTAGGGTTTCCAAACCATACTTTGTGCAAATGAATAGTAACATAAGGTATGAACTGTAATCTAGCATAGGGTATGAATAGTAATTTAGTGTAAGGTATGAACAGTAAAGTAGGGTTTCCCGACCATACATTACAGAAATGAATAGTTATGTAACATAGGGTATGAACAATAACCTAGCATAGAGTATGAACAATAATGTAGCATAGGTTATGAACAGTAACATAGGGTTTTTGAACCATACTTTTCACTATTCAGGAAAGTAGGGTTGCCCATACTTTGTGAAAAACTAGACAACATACATAAACAAACTTCAATTACTTTTTAAAGGATCTAAACAACAGATTCAGACTTTTCTCAAAAGTAATTATTTTTATAAAAACTTATTATATTTTTAATGAATCAATAATAGAATAAATACAATGTTTACTACTCCAAATATGATCAAAAATACAAGCAACAACATTCTGGAAAAACTACAGTTCTGAAAAATTATAACAAATTTTCAGACAATTTATTCACTATCCAAATGACCTTTTAAGACTTTGATGTAAACTAATGAAATAAATATAAACCTGTTTTATTTCAAAAAACAATTTTCATTTGAATTTATATCTGTATAAGTTTTAGTAAAATAAATACAGAAACTTTTTAAAACTATAGATTATAGAACTTCTAAAACTGCAGTAATAAATTAATTGAATTTAAAAAGTACTAAAAATGATTTTTAGACTTCCTTATAAACTAATTAAGTTTAGATAAATCTATTATATATAAAAATTGATAAGAATCTCACAAATCCAAAACACTTTGAATTGAGATATCATAAAAATACAGAGGAAAACTAATCAAAAAAATCATATATAATCAAACAAAATCATATGTAATTAAGAAAAATAAAAACAAGCTCAAGATAAAATATAATTAAAATATGAAACATTAAAAAATTTAAAGAGATAAATATTTACAGATCTAAAGAATGTTTTTTGGGGATTCGAAAACTAGATCTTGGACAACCAATGCCTTTAAATATTGGGATCGTGTTATTGTGATGTCAATCAGCTACTTGACTAGGAAAATGGTCAGGGATACTGTTTAGTTTTCTATTTTAGTTTATTTTTCTTTGTTTTCCATGTAATCTTCATGCATATTCTAATAAAGTGTTCTTCCATTCTATCTCTTCATTATTTCTCTATCTCATTCTCTTCCTCCCTCCCTCCCTCCCTCTATATCTATCTATAGTGACCCAACCTTTTCTTAAATTGCAATTACATCATTTTAAAGATAAAAAACATAATAGTATTAAATATATAGGATACAAAGGTTTAGTTTCTTGGGAAAACTATGACCATACATAACAATTACAACATAAAGCATAAACATTTATTTAATTCCTTCTTCTCTAGAATATTATTGGCACTTGACTTCTCCTTAGAATATATAGTCACCTGAGGATATACATGAAAAAGGGTGAGCTAAAAGCCTAGTAATAGAATAGATAAGAACAATATAACATGGAGCAAGAGAAATCATAACATAGGCAAAAGATCATGAACAATAGAGGAATCATTAATAAAAGACATGAAATGTGGCAATGCATAAAAATGAAATATCATGTATTAGAGGTTAACTACCAAACAAACTTTTGAAAAAAAATATCATATTTTTCACACATAATTTCACTTAAACTCATGAGATTCATCACTTTACCCAATGAATTATAGTGGTGTATAATTCTAGGCACACCTGCCGCATTGAAGCATTCATATTGCGCTATATAATTTAGGGTGCATCGGTCGCATCCTAACATTATCATTATCATGCCTGCCACAATGAACACATATCAAAAATGAACATAACCAACCCATGTAAAGTGAATGGTTTCCTCTCATAAGAAAGAATTCATAAACTTTGGGTTTCCAAAATAAAGTGGGAATAACATACTTGATATGATAACCATAAACCTTGAGTGAGAAGTAAAAAAGGTGTGTTTTTTAAAGAAGAGTTATTTTAGAAAACATTTTCTTGACATAAACTTCACTGTAAAACATTTATATCCCAGAAAATGTAAGATAATTATGAAAAAAATATTTTTAAAGAGTGACCATACCAAAAATGTAGTGAAAGAGGAAGAACATGAAGAAATAAAGTTGGGTTCGAGATTTTCCCCTTACCTTGTATCCGAATGGTTTATTCACATTAATGTCATGTATAACCACATTATATTAATTAATTTAAAATTAAATAACCTTTTTTACATGAATATAGTAAATTATTGTTTCATTAAGTTATTTTATGGGCCATTGGATGAGTTATAGAGTTTAAAAACACGGTTTGGGAATGTTTGTTTTTGTGGTTTTCTTGAGCAGTTCACATGTATTCATAAATGGAAGTTCGTGTAGAACATGGGTAAATATACAAAACTAATATTTCATGTTATTAATGATATTACAAATCTTTAAATGATCTTATAATTAATTATATTATATACCATGTGTATGAATCATTAGATAAGAATTAAATGATGATTGTTTGGGTTAATTTGGGCGGTTTTTTACCACAACGAACTTGTTTTGTTTAATCATTTAGTAATATGTACATAAGTTAGTTCCAGAACATGAAATAAGATATAATAAATATAATATAATCTTTTTCAACCATAAAAATGGTTTCATGACCAGATCTGAAATCTATAAAAGAAATTGAAAACATGTCATTCTTGAAGGTGATAAATTAACACCTCACGAACAACGTTTTCCTTTCTAAAATTAAAAGAAGTGGACAAAGGGGTTGGATCATATAATATCCCATTAGTATCATACAATTCCAATATATTTATAATAATGGAGTTACCATACCATGTAGATGAAGATATTTGGGGACAGATTAAGAAATTAACTTGAAATTGAAAGGAATTTAAAGGATAAAGAGAGGGAGGAATTACCACTTGAATCCTCCTATTGAGATACTCCTTAAGGAAGCTTGGCTTGGTATTTTGATGAGACCAAAATCTCTTGGACGTGGGTTAAGGGATAGGGAAGATGTTTGGGAAGATTTTATACATGTATTTAAGTTTGAGATGTGTGAGGAAATGATGTTGTGAATGGTGGTATTTATAGTGGAGGGGAGAGGGGATTTCTCAATACAAAATTCATTAATTTATTATTTCCCCACAAGACAAGGAAAGTGATTATTCCATAAACAATAATAGTAATTTTCTCATGTGAACCTGAAACAATTCGGCTTACATTAGTAGAACATCATGCATGACTCTATAATTAGCTTATTTAGCTTATTTTGTAAATTATGGTATTTCACTATTCATCAAAAATTCAAGTATTTCAAAAAAAATCCCAAAAATTCACACTAACAATTTTTTGAAATTTAAAGTCCAAAAATGAAGTAAATTCTTCAAAATTAATTTTCTAAATATGATTGATTTAATTTTTAAAAATCATAATTTTCTTGAAAAATACAGTTTTTAAAATTAAAACTGATTTTATAATGCTTTCAAAAATTACGTAAGGTCTTATAAAATTATCTTAAAACTAGAATTGTTAATTTATGAACACTTTTTAAGAAAATACATTTTATTTTAAATTAATTAATTAATTATAATTATTTATTTATGAATTAAAAAATACCAATACTTTTACTATGGTCAAATTGTCACTTATAAGATGCCTAAATTTTATTTAATTATTCATGCGTAAGGTTACTATTATTTTGGAAAATTTACTACTCATAAGGGTCATATTACTATTCATAAGGGTAGGTTACTATTCATAAGGGTAGGTTAGTATTCATCAAAAATTAATTTTTTCCTATCGGACTCCAAACATCTTACTGATCATAATCCTGTATGTCAGATTTTCAAAATTCAAAACATAGAAGTGGGAAAATTATGTTTAATGATCACATAATATTTAGTATCATTTTATGTAATTGCACTTCCTGATGTGATTATACTATAAGGAATAATTATAAGAAGGTTATTTCATTGATAAAACATTGGGTCGTTACATTCTTCTCCCCTTATGAAATTTCGCCCTCGAAATTTCATTCTACGCAAACAGGTAAGGGTATTTCTCCTTCATCGCCTCCTCCGGTTCCCAAGTAGCTTTTTAAAACTTATAGTTCCTCTAAAACAATTTGGAAAATTTTGGTTGTCTTGTTGCGTAGAACCTTATCTATCCTGTCCAGAATCTCTATTGGATGTTCATCATTGGAGAGACCATCTTCTAGCAGCACGACCTCTGAGCTCAGTACAAGTGAGGGATCTGATATGTACTTCCTCAAGAGTGACAAATGAAACACATCATTAACTTGAACCATATTCGGTGGAAGTGCATGTCGATAGGCCATGGCTCTTATGCGGTCAAGGATCTCAAAGGTGCTAATGTACCTTGGGCTTAGCTTCCCATTCTTTCCAAAATTCATGACTCTCTTACATGGTGATATTCAAAGGAAGACTTTATCTCCAACGTCAAACTCTAAGACCCTTCAACTATTATCTTCATAGCTTTTTGGCCAACTTTGAGCAGCTTTGATGTGTTTCTAGGTGACTTGAACCTTATCTGTCATCTCTTTCACAAGTTCAGGTCCAAGTATCTTTCTTTCTCCAACTCCATCCCAAGAGGTTGGAGTTCTACATCGCTTTTCATACAAAGCTTCACATGGATCCATCTAAAATCTCGAGTGGAAGATATTGTTGTATGAAAACTCAACCAATGGAAGATGATGATCCCATCCACCTTTGAATTCTAATGAGTAGGCTCTTATCATATCTTCAAGAGTCTAAATAGTCCTTTTAGATTGGCCATAATTTTGGGGGTGAAAGGTCATGCTGAAATTTAATTCAGTACTCAAAGCATGTTGAAGGATCCTTCAGAATTTACATGTGAACCTTGGATCATGGTCAGAGACAATTGGGATTGGAACACCACGCAGTCTCACCACTTCCTTCACATATATATTTTCAAGTTGTTCAAGAGATAGGTCTTCTCAGATAGCGATAAAATGGAAAGTCTTTCTAAGTTGGTCAACCACCCATATCGCATTATTTCCCTTCGACGTCTTCAGGAGACACGCTATAAAGTCTATAGTGACATTCTCCTATTTCCACATGGGTATAGGGAATGGTTTCATTAACCCTTTGGACTTTTCTCACTCTGATTTAACTTGTTGACATACTAAGCACCTTGAGATATATTCTGCGATCTCCTTCTTCATGTTATCCCACCAGAAGTTTTCATGGAGATCTTGGTACATCTTGGCGCTACCAGTATGGATAGAGAATGTTTAGATATGTGCATTGTTCAATATATTCTTCTTTATCCTAGGTGATGAAGGTACAAAATATCACGTTCAAACCAAATCACACCATCATCATTGGTATGGAAATCTTGCAGCTTCTCTACCATTACTGTATTTACCCTCTTTTGTAACTACAGATCATCCCTTTGTGCCTCCTTAATCATCTTTTGGATTGATAGTTGTGCAATCATTTTTAAAAGGTAGTATTTATCCTCTACCCTTATGATTTAAAAATCCATCATTTTCATATCCAAGAAGATGGGGTCTTTATCAATCTGTAACATGGATAGAGTAGTTGGTTCTTTTCTTCTATGAGAATCGGCTACCTTGTTCGCCCTTCTAGGATGATAGTGAATAGAGAAATCGTAGTCCTTAATTAGCTCTAAACATATCCTTTGATGCGTGTTGATCTCCTTTTGTGTTAATATATACTTTAAGATCTTATGCTCGGTGTATATGTCAAACTTCTCACCATAAAGGTAGTGTCACCAGATTTTCAAGTAAAAAATCATGGATGCTAGATCTAGATCATGCATTGAGTAGTTCTGCTCATGGGTCTTCAACTGCCATTAGGCATAGGCTATAACATTATCATTTTTCATGAGTACACAACCCAAGCCTTTCTTTGAAGCATCACTGTATGTCACAAAACTTTCTCCACTTTTCGGCAGTGTGAGAACAGGTGCAGTGATGAACCTTCTCTTTAGCTCCCTGAAGCTTCCCTCGCATTCTTCCATCCAGACATACTTTTCCCCTTTCCTTGTTAACTTAGTTAATGGTATTGACAATCATGAGAAATTTTCTCAAAAAACATCGGTAGTACCCATCTAATCCAAGAAAACTACGGATTTCTATGAAACTAGAGGGCGTGGTCCATTCCTCAATCGCCTTTTGTTTATGAAGGGTCCACATAAATTCCCTCACTTGTGATCACATGTCCCAAGAATGTGACTTGCTTCATCCAAAAGTCACAATTTCTGAAATTGGGGTACAAATTCTCCTTTCTCAATGTCTCCAAAACAAGTCTTAGATGTTCTTCATGTTCCTCCTTGCTCTTGAAGTAGATGAGAATATCATCAATAAACACTACCATAAAGTTGTCGATGTAATGTCTACAGACTCTATTCATCAAACCCATAAAGATTATAGGGACATTAGTAAGTTCTAAGGGCATCACCAGAAACTCATAGTGCCCATACCTTATACGGAAAGTATTCTTCTGAATATATTCCCACTTCACCTTAAGTTAATGATATCTAGAACGAAGATCCACCTTTGAGAAGTATTGATCTTCTCTTAACTGATCAAACAAGTCATCAATCCTTGGAAGAGGAATTTTGTTCTTTATGGAGATCTTGTTGAGTTCTTGATAATCGATACATAGCCGCATTGTTCCATACTTCTTCTTCACAAAGAGCACTGGCACACCCCTAGGTGATGCACTAGGGTGTATGAACCCTTGGTCCAGATGTTCTAGCAGCTACTTCTTTAACTCCTTCAGTTTTATAGGATCCATCCTATAGGGAAATTTTGAGATAGGAGTAGTTATGGGTTTGAGTTCTATTGATAACTCTACCTCATGATCCGGGGGAATTTTGGGTAACTCTTTAGGAAATATGTCACTGTATTCCCTCACTATGGGAATTTTCGCAAGGTTGGCACTTTACTTTGACTCAACCATTTGGGCGATGTATGATTCTTCATAGGGTATCATCACCCACAACGTTGAAGGATTTTTAAAAGGAGAATCAAGATCTTCCTCAAATCTGTAAAGGAGCATGGGATGGTTCATAATATGAAAATATATTTCCTTTTCCCAATAGTTGATACATGCTCTATATAAAGAGATCCAATCCATTCCCATTATAGCATCGAATTCTACCAAGGGAAGTATTATGAGATTCATGGGAAGAATATTCCCACATATGCCAAAAGGAGAAGAGTCAAACACTTGGGTTTCAATTATTTCACCACATTGGTGTTTTTATAGATATCTCTACTTCAAGGTTTCGGGGCTTCGATTCTATAGTTCTAGAAAACATGTAAGGTATAAATGAATGCATAGAACCATAATAAAATAATAATTTTTCCATTCTTGAGTGAATAGTAAGTGTAGCTTGTACGGCTTCATTATCTTACTCCACTTCTGCAGTAGTGATGGAATAAGCCTTCCATTGATCCTTTGTCTTTGGTGGCTGCTGATGAATATTACCCTCGAGGACTCTAGGTTTGGTGCACTGGAATGTATAGTGCCCTTGATATCTATAGTTGTGACCATGGGTGGTTCTTTCCTTTCTTCCACCACATTTTCCTTCATTTTCATGTCTTTTAGACACTCTTGAGAATGGTTTCCTTATTTACCACACTTGAAGAACTTACCCGTCCCTTTGAGGCAGTTTCCATGGTGCAACTTCCCACATTTTTGGCATGTGGATCATTAATTTTTCTTCCAACCATTGTCATTATATCCATAGGCTTGAAAATCCATCTTTCATTTCTTATCACCATATCCATGGGACCATTCTCCAAAATTCATCACCACTTTGAGATCACATCAAACAACTTCTTCATAACTCCCAAAGTCTCTAATTTCAAGAGCCTTTAGAAGTAGTGGTTTTAATTTAATAAAGAATGTATCAATTTTTTTATCATTGTTGATAACATAACTTGAAGCATACCTGGAAAGCCTTGTGAAATTCCCTTCATATGTTGTGACAGATTCTCCTTATTTTTTCTTGATCTCTATGAATTATCTCTCCATATTTTTATGAAGAGTTCATGGGAAATACTTATTAAGAAACATGATCTTAAAGTCTTCCCATTCTATCTCTTTAATTTCCTCCCTTGGTTGGGAATTCTTAATCAAATCCCACCATTTATCGGCCTCTCCATCTAGAAAATGAACGTCTAGTGTCACCTTCTCTGTCCCAGAATAGTGAATAATAGAAAATATCTTTTCCATGGATTTGACCAATTTTTCCGCAAATATTGGATAAGAATATCCACTAAACGCTAGTGGTCATTGCCGCATAAAACACTCATCATCCAGTTGCTCCGTCTCAGGTGAAGTTGGGCGTTCACCACTATTCTAGTTTTTGTTCATAACTTGAGATAGTTGTGTAAGCATCGCCATGAGGTTTTTAAATCCACATCCCAAAGCATTGGGGATATCATTTGTGAAATCATTGCATTGACCCTTGCAAGAGTTTTTGTCCTAGTTTCTCCTAGTTCGCACCATTTTCTAAAATTAAAAAGGTTAGAACAAAACACAAGTCAACAATTCAAGAATAAAAAACTTATTAATTTGTAAAATTTCCACTAAAAGTATAAATAATGTAATCCCCATGTAAATATTCTTTTGTTCATATTTGTACTTAGTCCCATGCTAGAGGTTTTCTCTAGAGTTCACTAATCCTAATTCCCAAATTAAATAAACCTTGCCTCTGTTACCAACTATAGCAACCTATCCTTTTCTTAAATTACTATTACATAGTTTTAAATATAAAAACAAAATAGTATTACACATAAAGGATATAAATGTTTAGTGTCTTTGGAAAACTAGGACTATAAATAACAATTACAACATCAAACATAAACATTTATTTAATTCCTTCTTCACTAGATTTTTATTAGCACTTGATCTCTCCTTAGTACATGTAGTCACCTAGGGATATAATTCAAAATGGGTGAGCTAAAATTCCATTAATATGATAGATAATAACAATATAACATGGGGTGATCAAAATCATAACAAAGTCAAAAGACCATGAACATGAGAGAAACCACTAATAAAAGACTTGAAATGTGGCAATGCATAAAAATGAAACATCATTTCTTAGTGGTTAACTACCACACATAATTGAGAATAAAGATATAATCTTGTTCACACATCATTTCACTTAAACTCATGATATTCATCACTTTACCTAATGCATTGGAGCGTCATATAATTCTGGGCGCACCCATGACATTGAAACATTCATATTGCACTATATAATTTTGGGTGTACCCGTCACATCATAACATTATCATTATCATGCATTCCACAATGAACATATATCAAAAATGAACATAATAAAACCATGTAATGTAATGGGTTTCATCTCATAATAACACATTAATAAACTTTGGGCTCCCAAAATAAAGTGGTAATAACATACTTGATACGATATCCATCAACCTTGGGTGAGAATTAAAAGGTGTTTTTTTAAATAAGAGTTATTTTGGAAAACATTTGTTTGACATAAACTTTAGTATGAAACATTTATATCCTAGAAAAGGTAAGATAATGGTGAAAAAATGATTTTTAAGGAGTGACCATACCAAAAATGGAGTGAAAGAGGGAGAACCCGGAGAAAGAATGTTGGGTTTGAGATTTTCCCCTTACCTTGTATCTGAATGATTTATTCACTTTAATGTCCTATATAACCACATTATATTCATTAATTGATATTTACAGAACATTTTTTACATTAATTGACCATGAAAGTGAGTTAATATTTTTTAAAACATTGAATAATTAAATGTGTGTTACCCCCACCCCCTACTTATAAAAGGAAACCTCCTCTACTACCTTACTCACACCCTTTAATAACTATATTTCAAAAATACATACCCAAATATCTCTAAAAAATACCTCCACGCATACTATAAGTAATTTTCTATCCAAAATACAATACCTAGATCTCTTAAGGTGTAAGTCAAATGAGGTTTTCTAAAGAAGATGTATAATTCTTAACCAAGTGTTTCATGTTTATTTAATCTTATACCTCATTAAAATATTATTTAACCATGTTTAAATAATAACATAAGTATCCTAAATATACTTAAATTTAATTATGATTATTTTAAAACCCTTTTTATCTCTTTTTACATCTTATAAGAAATTGAAACATCGCTTGTGTGTACATTTGGACTACCACCTCCACGTAGTAATGTGAATAATTTTTCATCAATGAATAATATAGATGGTTAAAATGATGAAACAAATGAATATATATGATATTTAATACATTATTATTGTTTTTTAAAATTAATATACTGCTTACCCTCTTACCCTTTTTGTCTGTTCTAAATTGATAATGTTGCTCGGGTGTATGTGTGGAATACAAACTCTACAAAGATATGTGATTAATTTTTCATTTTAACCTTATAAATATTGTAATAAGGATGTAAATATTTAATAAATATTACATTTATAACATATTTATGATTCTATAAAATTAAAATACTATCTAGTTCATTTATTTTTTCACCTTTATAAATATGAAAATGTTGTTAATGCATACGTAAATACTACCATCTCCATGAAATGACATGGTTAATTTTTCATAACCTCCTTACATGGTTAGTTTAAATATGTGTATTTAATGTATAAATATGATAATTATAATATTTTTAATATTCTTTAGGTAATGTGACTATATCCCCTTTGACTATGGTCAACATACTGATGTTGTTTGTGGTTATAAACCAAATGACCCCAAAATTTCCAACATGAACTTAACCATTTTGGTAACTAATAAATCATGGTAAAAATTAAAATAAAAGTAATGAAAATAATGAAATAAAAATTAAAAATTTTATTAATCAAGTATAAAAATAATATTATTTTATTATTTATGAGTTAAATAATGTATGAAGCTAAACAAAGCTTATGGTAATGGATTTTATTTTAAAACATAATATTAAATGTTTTAAACTCTATCTCCTAAATATACATATTCTTTAAAATATTTCAATAATTTTCTTATTTATGCTTTATAGGTTTCTAAAGTTATTTTTAAAATATATATGTCTTTATTTACAAAGTTTATAATTGGAATATTTTCAAATTTTTTATATTCTTTATTTTCAACTTTTTACAAAAGTGTAAAAATAATGTTTTTTTAATGAATATGGATTGACAATTTTTTCCTTCCCTCATAGTTGTTATTCATTATCAATATTACTCTACAAATTAACATGTTTTTTAAAAGAATATAATATTTCTTATCTTCTAGGATTTTTTCATTATTTTGAGTTTTCAATTAAAAAGGATAATTCTCTTTATGATTATGACAAAATGTAATATATTTTTTATATGGGTTAAAATGAGTTTTTCAAAAAAAAATTGACTAAAATTTGAAATATTACAATTTTTGATTCATTATATGGTACTTTATCATTATATATAGTGAAAAGTGAGCCTGATATAGAACATGACTATGGGTATGCCTGATATAGCTCTCTAAATATTTAAGTAATGAATAGTATTTTAAGCCAAAAAAATGAGGAAGATAACCTAGTTGGTTCCTCATATAGATTAAATAGGGATTTAGTTATTATAGAACTGGTAAAATATGAGTGAATATAGGTTATCCATATTATTCTCAAATATACTTATATTGATCTTTCAAGAAAAAGTTTTTATAGAAATATTTTTATTTCATGAAGTAAGTAATGTTTAAAGATGAAAGGTTTGGTTTTAAAAGGAATGTTTTCATGAGTTCCCACATGCCTTAAGATGCCTTAATGGTTTTTCATATGGTTTCTAATGGGGTTTAAATTTTTTATTTGAGAAAAGTTTTATTTTATAATGTGGAAATATTATATTTATGTTCTCAAATATTTATTGTGAGAAAGGTAAATATAATCATTGTTTTTCATGTTTTTCACTAAACTAACATGATTACTTTATTTCTATACATTAATGAGATTTATTTTTTATATCCTAGGTTTTAAGAAAAAACATAGGATATAAAGATGATTAGACAATTAAGTAAAGCCAAGTTTTCTACTATAGTTACTTATCTTAAATAATGTAAAGGTGTTTTGAATGAAATAGAGATATATACTTAAACAACTATTTTTGTGGGAAAAATGTATGAAGTGTTCAATTTTTCACTCTATTATGTAATATTTTTACCTAATACTCTAAAACTCTAAACCAAAAAGATCCTCAAAATGTAATAAAGTGAAACCCTTGACTATATTTATGGGTTGTCTAGGTTACAGGGTGTTATAATTTGTGTCATAAATCATATATGGGTTGCGTGAGAATTTCTACATTAACACCAAGTGGAATTTTCAAAAAAGAGATAAATTAAGGAAAAAAATGATATTCATTCATTGTGATTCCATGTAGTTATGAACATTTTCTTTGGGTTTGAGAATTGTGGGGTGATGAAATTATTCTTTTATGAAGAGTATTTCATTTATCTTGATTGTTGTTTATCATGAATATTGATTAAGAGTAAAACCTCATTTTTAAGCCTTAATTATTTTACATCATTTACCCACCTACCCTAAGACTACGCTTTTTGAACCTTAATATAAATTCAACATGATTATTTTTCATATTTTTATTTATAAGGTAGAGATTTTAGATATGTTTAATAAATATGGTTTGGAGCATATACTTAAGGTATGAGAAAAACTCCTATTAAAATGTACCTTGAGTGGTGAGTGAAAAAATTAAATTAATTTAGATCACACTTGTCATTCTTAGTAATAATGAATTGTAAAATGTTAATGGAAGTTAATAGAATTTATTAAAATTAAAAATGGAAAAATTAAAATACATGGTTGATTGGTTTCTTTAAAGAGTGAGGAGTTAAATTGATATATCCTTTTTATGCTTGAAAATTTATTTTCACATTGGTGATTTTTTAGTTTTTTTTACTTTGACGTTTAAATATTAGTAGCAAAGGTTCCCTTGTAATTTGATTTTAGATTTTATTACTGGGGAAAATATTGGTCTAAGTGTGGGCCAATTAAATAGCTCATTGTGTACATAATTTTATAAATATTACTTTCATTAATTTTTTAATTTAACTGATTATTTTTTCTTAACTATTCAAGGATTTATTTATTTTATAGGTAGGATCATTTAAAAGGTAATTATAGAAAAAATGAAATGAAAATAAATATATTTTTATAAATTTTGAGAATATTTTTCTATGGAAACTAATTGATATTTTATAGGTCAAAAATGGGGTAGAACAACACTAGTCAAATAAGTACATATACACAGCTAAGCACGTGAAAAGTTGAAGAGCCATGCATTGGTTGTCACGTGACTAAAATAAAGACAATTAAGGGAGTGTCTGGTGCATGTACGCACTATGAAAGAGTAGGGAAGTTAGAGCTATGGGAGTCATGGAATGGGTCGGTACCACATATAATTTATGAGCATGTCATTCCACTTATGGCCATACAAATTAGTTCTCTACCATCCAACAAAATTATATGGGATCAACATTTCATGGAGTTATATTAAAAATATAAATATGCCACGTTTTTTTCAACATATTCTATCCCTCTTCTCAGATAAAATAACCCTGATATCTCTATCACTTATTACTGTATCGTTTCCTTCTCATTCTTCACTGGAATAAAACAAATTCACCATGAATATCGACGAGGGGATATCAATTACAGGTAATTGTGTCTTTGTGCAACATAGAGGATTCCATTAAAGCACCTATGTCACCATGCATAATTTAGAGGAAGCTCAAACGTGCTACATAGAAGGTGAGGCCATCTGTAAAAGGCTAAATACTATGGAAATATCAGTGCATCCACTATAGGATTAGAATAATTCAATTCATTCTTGCAACAGAGGGAGAGATTTGGATTGCACTATAGCCAAGATACTTGAGTTTTATCTATGTTTGAAGAAGTGGGTTTAGAATTAGGTCATGTCATCAGGTTTTGTTTCATGGTTGATATGTGGAATTTAAAAGGGTTGAGTTTTTCTTAGGTCAAAGAGGATTATGTCAAAGTCGCAGCTTTCTATCATAGTGCGGGTTCATGAAGGAGATGTGAGAGGAGTTTTTCACCACACTCCAATGATACACCATAATAATGAATAAGTATTTACAAAAAAGAATATAATTAAGGAATATTTATTTTCATATACTATGGATGTGTGAGATAAGGTAGTGAGTTGAGTTTTGGTTGGAGGAGTGTTTTTCCACAAAGCCAATTCCACATTGAAATATTGGAGAGTTTGATCAGTATTCCATAAAGAATTTTCATCCCAATTAAGTGGATTTTGAATGAGATTAAAGTGTTAAATATATTTTATAGATATAATGGGAAGATAGAAAAGATAATATGGATAAGATTGTGATATTTTTAATAATAATTAGCTAAAAAAAGGCACCCAGAACAAAATTGAGGGTATCAAATCCTAAAGAGTTACACTACCCATATTTGGTCGGAGGTTGCTTATAGGCTTCCTAGGTTTTGTTTTATTTTTAATTTTATTTTTTACCTCCCATGTATCACATGATAGGGTAGTAGAGTAGTGTCACGTTTTTTAATGTAAGTGGATTGGATTTAATAAAGTAATTATTTTATAGTTTTCATGTTGGGTTCTAATTATCATTAAAGATTCTTGATCTCTCACTCTTTATCTTTATATTGAGCATGTAAAATACATTATTCTAAGGTAACATGTTCTATTTTGACTTCTAGGGTGAGTCATTCACCAATACTAATGGGTTAATTCTTATTCTATGTTCAAACATGGTTCTGGGTTATCACCCTCTTTAGTGATCTAAAGTTTTTGAGAGGTGAAAATGTCAGATTAGGAGGATGGATACTGTTTACATTGATAGGGGGATTACTAGGACTTGATTCTAACAATTTCATGATTATCATCACTTCTTTTCTACTTCATTATTTCATCAACCATAAATTTTAAGAGTCGATACATTCTATCACATGGTTTATTTTTAGTTAGTTGTTTAATTTCATTTAAGTAGTTTTCAAGTTTATTAAATTCATATTTTTTTACTCATATTTTTGGGTTCCACCCAAGATCTTACATTCCTATACTATTTTCTGGTTTTTTAGTGATTTTTTATTCCTTATTTATATTTTCTAAACTAATATGACCTAAGGGGAACTAATGATTCTTCATTGGAGACCAATTATAATATCAATTCGTGATATATATTAAAGTATATATGTATATACATCTAACATGAGATAATAATAAATTGGATATTTTCTTTTTCATAACATTGTATATTTAATATTTATAACTCTTTTTATGAATACTTAACAAAATCATACATAATCCCCTTTCTAACAAATTGTTTTTGATAGACAAAAAAAAATCCTTGTTTTTATATAAATTTCAAGGGTTTTTTTAAACTCGTTACATCTATATATAATACCTTCAACATCACTATGTGACCACCAAATAAAACCCTCCCACTAAGTTTTTTAAAGGGTAACATACATTAATTAATATAGTTTGAATAATGGTGTAACATAGTAATTATATTATGAATGTTAAACTTCTTGGACATATTCAAACTCCTTAGCTCTACAACATCCAATGTAATAAAGTCAATAACTTTAATTGTCTACTTAAAACTCTTTCTAGGTACATCATCATCATTCTTATAACCTTTTCTATTAAAATTTTTCTTTGAAATATTTTAGTAAATAATGTATCAATTTTCATTATTAGTTTATGAACATATCCAAAACCCCTTTAGGATATAAAGTGAAATTCACTCTGTATTTTGATTGATATAATTTTTTATTTATTAACATTGAAATTATTAAAGTAAAATCATACTCCCACAAGTCTCTTAAACACTATATTCTCTATATAATATATGGATAAGAGTAAAAAACTTTTTATGTAAGAAAAGAATGCTTATTTACTTAAGTGGGAATATGTAAAAAATAAACTATTATATCCATATAATATATGGTATTATAGGAGTTTGAATAATTTTATTTAAAATAATATTATTTTTTAAAATTTCCTATTAAAAGTTGTAGAATATTAATTCATTATATTTTAAAAAATATCTAGATAAAAACTATTATCCCAAATAAAACATTTTTATCCTTACCATATTCTGAAGTATGTTATAGATTATAATGAATTGTAAACCATATATAAAATATCATATTGTTTATGGAAACTCCTTATTAAAAAAACTTATCCTAATATATAAGACATAAGAGATGTGGATACACATTTTTTACTTAGATCCATCTAATCTTGGTATGTGCCTTTACATTCAAATATTTTATGTAAGGGATCTTTACTTCACCTATTGAATTAAAAGTGTAAGATTTATTAATTTTTACCTTGGTTTTGTACTCCTATAAATTTACAACATTTTAAAAATATATATTCAATATCATACACCATTGGAAACTAAATAATTTTCTTCTATGAAACCAATACATAAAATGTACATTCCATGGAATTTACTAAACTCTACAATTTATTATAGACAATTTCAACTTATGGAATAATTAATCATACTTACTAATAACCCTATATTTCAATGCAATTGGATAGATACACAAAGAAAAATAAATAGACTTCACAACTAAATTTTGTTCTTTTAGTTATAACTTTACACACCTATACTATCAATATAGCATTAAAATATGGGCTTCTCATGCCCGTATCATCTTTTCTCTTAACATAAAGAAAATAGGGTAAACATTTCTTAAATAATTCACATTATTATGAAATTTCCACCAATTATAAAAAATAAATTACTTAACCAAAATAATCTTTATAAGAAACATTCATTCTCTCTATTTCATTGGCATACTCAATCATATTGAGTATATAAATGGATACTAAAGTTTCTTAAGTGATTTTATAATTAATGCCTCTAAAACGTTAAGTAGATAATTCCATGATTCTAAAAAGCATCTAGATTTATGTTTTGAACAATTTCAATAATTGGTTACTCAGTAAGGTGTAGCTCTAATAAATATAATTTCTCTTATTTAAAAAATTTTATTAGGTTTCTAGTCTTAGGGGTTGCTTACATTAACCTTCTCCTTTCAAGTATTGACCTTGATGTAAATATTGATGATGATGATGCTATAATCTAAAACATATGTTTTTATTATATGAGTGTCATATTTTATAATCATATAATAAATATTTTTATTAAATATACTCTCCCTTAAATTATGACCACTTTTAAATTAATCAAATCCATTAATAGGGAAAGATCAAAATTTCATTATGAAATGAGTCCATTTTTATTGTTCATCTCACCACTTAGCTATTTAGGTAGGTTTTAATTCCAATCATATCTGATATAATTTTTGGATAGTTAAGTTGAAAAATATTTTCCTAAATCCATAATCTAAATATAAGCTCAAATATATTCATATAGTATCTTATCTCTTAGGGTTTCTCAACGAAGTGTAACCTGAATATCACATTAGAATTTGGTTACCAAAATCTTAGGGTGAGTCATTTCCACCATGTATTATACAAGATAATCCATGGGAAACTACTTTTATCATCAACCTACCCAGTTTAATGATTGAGTTCTTTGCATGTGTTTCCATCAGAAGGAATATGAAACTTAGTATTTAAATGGTATTTAATCTCACCATATTATATCATGTTATTCCCTTTACATTTATTCATGATTATAATAAATTAGTTTGGAATATTATTACTTTCACCAAATCAAAATCTATAAACTATATGGATGTATATATCTTTATACAAATCATAGCTTGTGTTACTAATAAAAATTAAAATCCTTCTATATTTGTACATATATAAATACATCTTAATTGAAACCCTTTCATATAAATTCTTATAATTATATAAAATTAAAAATCCCTACATGAGTAATCCTACAACCACAGATGGTCAACCCTCACTTTTCTAGATAAGGTATAAGACTCCAGGATAGTAAATAGTCTAATCTAAAGTCCCTCTACCCAAGGATACTTTACTAAATAGATATTTAAATTCCATTAAAATTATAACACCTAATATGTATAACTCATAATTAGTTTCTTAATTTAGTCTCATAACCCAATATAAGAGAAATTCAAGGTAGAATAAAACTAAATTAATTATCATACCAAGAATATAACTCCTTATATGGATTTTTGATAATGTCGAAAAGAAGTTTAAACACCTATAAACTAAATCATACACCATAATTTGTATTGTAACAATAATAACCATGAATAAATTAGGGAATTACTGTTAAATAAATGAAAAAAAAATTAAACAAATAAAATACCATTTATAACAAAAACAAAAGAAAATAAAAATAGAAGATAGATAGGGTCATACAAGCATCTATTACCTCATGATAAGAAGATCCAAAGAAAAAGAAACATCAAATATTATAATCTAACTGATAAGAAGTATCATAATAATCATAAAAATATGATTTATAATTTAATGGTCCATGATACCTAGTAACCATGGTTTGCTTCAGATATGAATAGTTTTTCTTACGTATTGATTTCCTTGGAGGGACGGTTTGGAAACCTTCTTTGTCCAAAAGAAATTTTTCCCCTTTAGAAAATTCCTGAATAAATGAAGGATTTTTTAGGGAATCATCCTCTATATCATCCAAGTTTCTATGGATGCCTTGTGTTTCACATAATTTATTAATTTCCTCCTAAATATTTGAGATCTTCTCAATGTCACTTGGATTTTATTTACCCTCAGTTGCAAGAGTGGTGGTATATGGATAATGATCTACTTTCAAGGTCTCTCTTGGTTTAAATCTTAACTCATTTTCCCAGGCCTACTCTCCTAAATGTTCCACCAAATCCTGATTCATACCTAGCCATGATTCAAACTAAGCAAGATTATATTTCTATATTTGATGATTCTATAACACTTGTACATTATCTTGAACCACCTGAGTAAGTTGTACCAACTTTTTAGAAGACTCTTTATCCATTTGTGAAGAACCAACACTAACATACTCTTTACCCCCATTAGGAAAGGATTGTTTGTCACCAAAAAAACACATTATAATGCACTATTTTCCTCCACAATTTCCTCCTATAATAAGACTCGAGATTCCCTTTTAATAATCAAAATGATAATACAAAATTCTTATAGTAGTTATCCTTGGTATGGACAATAATTTGGTAGTTTGGACAGAAATTAGGTAGTCTTTTGAATTTTAATTTTAGAGATATATCATCTTCCAATAATAAAAAGTCTATATTATTAATCAAGAAATATATCAAGTATACCTCCACTAGGAACCTAGAATAGTGACCCAATTTTGATACCTTAGTGATGTTATCCATTTTGATCAAGATTTCCCTCATAGAGGCTATATCAAATAAAATCTTGAGATTCTTTCGGATCTAATTAAGACCAATAATTTGTATCCACAATTGAGTCTTGGTATTTTTTATAGCAAATGGGTTGAACCAAAAAACCCAATATTAAAATGACACCATACCTGGATTTAAAGAAATTGATTAGATCTCCCAATCTTTGTTCTTTAGATCCCCTCATGGGTAGATGATGTGAAAGAAGCCTTGACCCATGGGTATACATCTCCAATAATAAGAACCCCATATAGAATTTATCTTCTGAACCAAATTATCTATTTTCCAAAGAATTCCTCCAATAGGTAGAACAATCCTTGAAATGATGGATGGATCACAAATATTTAATATATCAATAATATCCTCTATATTAGAAATCACATAGGCAGTTTCACCCTTCTTTACAATTTTATTAGGAATAATATCTCTCATATATGCGAAGTTCCTTATATTGTAGTCCCTTTCAATTCCAACAAGACTAGATTGTGTTAATTCAATATTCCTATTATATTTTACTATAGTTTTTAGATTACCAAATATCTTCCCTTGATTATAAAAACCAATTCAACTTTCCATCATTTCCTCAACTACATTCATAGTACCGGGTTGACAAGGCATGTCTTCCTCATCCACCAAAGTCACCATAGATTGAAGAAAGTTCACCAAAATTACATCAATCAACATACATCAAAAATATTTATTCAATTCTACCATCACTATTATATTCGGGCATGCTTTATTCACCTCAGTCACCCCCACTTCAATTTAATGCATTTCTATTACCTAGACCACCACCATTGAAGTTAGATGAGCATTTTTTCCCTTGTAGTAAATCATCACATTCCACCAATATCTAATCAGCTCAGCCAATTCAACCATAGTTGATCGGTAAGATATGTTTATCTCATCCACATCAAACACCCTAAAACCATAACGATGAGATACACTAGATCCCACCTTTATTATCGTAACATATTGATGAGTTTTTTAGAGTCCTCACATTCTTTCAGAAGGAAGAAGACAAGAAAGTGGCGGATCCCTGTTTTTAAGTAACACTAACCTTCTTGGATGTCAGAATCACCATCGAGATGGAGCTCCCAAACCCTCACCATCATTCTGGAATTCTAAAATAAATGAACAATTCACATATTTAAACATGTGATAAAAAAATTATAAACCATAAATAAATAAAATCTAATCATAAACACTTTATAATTTTAAAAATCATTTGTAAATTCCATAATCATGAAGAAATATAAAAAATATATATCTATTTCTAATATGAGTTCTTTCATATTTTTTATTATATGGAATTTACATTAAATATATGACATTATATGAAATATAATAATTTTATATTTATATTCTATATATAAACTATTTACATTATCAAAATATAAAATATTTATATTACTTAAACCTTGATCATATTAATTATCAAAACTCTTTTTTGATATTGTTTAAATAATTTATTAAATAAGTTCTCTTAATTTGAATAATTCAAATTAAGTGATTATGAACAATTCAAAATTTTAAATATAAACTCTTTTATTTTTTCATTATTTTATAATTTATAATCATTTTTTTAAATTACCCTTATAATTTATATATAAAAATTTTATTTCTATATTATAAGGATTTTTTTTATAATTTGAAAATGGTATTTCAACATTTAATTTTAATATTAGAGAAATTTATTTAATAAATATTTCACAAAAATTTATTAATTAATTGTAAATAATTTATAATTAATTAATTTAAAAAAACCATTATATATTGATAAATATCTCATTATACATTTTATAAAATACATAAACAAATTATAAATTATCTAAATCAATTCATGATTGAAATTTTATAAAAACAAATTTTTCTATACATATCATTTTTAATGATATATGCTAGAACTTTGTAAGAATTATCCCAATCAAAAATGAAAGCTTAGACTGTCACTAGGAGGATCATTTAATATTAACATAGTGTTTCAAGTTCTATGTAAGTGCCATCCATGTAAGATTATTACTAAACAATGTGGGTCTACATCAGGTGTTACATCTTACATGAGAATCACTACGATATGATATCCTAGACTACATAATAATAACTCAGTATAGGAATAAATAATATTAATTACACGAATCTAGTTCATGGTGTGTCTTGCATAGCATTAAATCAGAGCACCACATGAGATTAAGTTAGTGACATAATGAGATTAATAAAGTATTAGAGGGATCTACATAGGGTGAATGATCGTTTGACTTATGATATAGTTCCCACATCCGAATAAAAACATGGCTATGTATGATTAATCTTGTGTATTGTTGGGAAAATGTATTATTAACTCGCATAGTATTAACTTTTTATAGGAATAAATTCAATGCGTGAACCTTTACATAAGAATAAAAAGTCTCTTTAGTGGATTTTAAAGTATTAATTATTTTTTCCCACGTTAGTTTTAATCCTATTCATCTACGATATTACCTATATCATATTACAGTGGTTTTTTTCTCATCAATATACACATATTCATTTTAAATGATGATTTCAACATTCTAATGACATGATATTTCTCTAATACCACTTATGGATATTTAAGAGTAGTTTAAATATTAAATTAAGTATTGTAAATGAATTAAAAACCCAAACAAAGATCACTATACAAGAAAACCCAATATGATACTGTAAATAAAATGAATATGTTACTATGTGTGTACCTTACACTAAAGTTATTGTTGCACCATCTTCATCATATGGTGTGGTAAAGATCATTAAATAGGTAGGAAAATGACATCCCTCCTCCATGGTGTATCCACAGGCTGTACCAAATCACTCATCGCATGAGTGAGAATCTCATCATAACCATAATATGATAGTATCTCACATAAGTAAAGGTTGAGGTGGAAAGAGATATTTGAAGGAAGAATAAGTTCAGCCATGAGTCTTCACAAACTAACCATATGATGGTTGTGGATCCCTTATATATTCCTCTAGGAAACTCCTTGAGAACTATGAAATTATTCATGCATTATAATTCATTAATTAATGGATTCAAAAATTTATATATTCATCATATGAATGTTTCTTATCTCCCCCATTAATTTTAGTTTATAAAACACTTATAATAATGATAAATCATCATGGAAAATTCTGTAATGATAACAATTATCATTTAATTTCTAAGTATATATCATACCATATGATATTTCCTAGTTTCATAATACAATTTTGTGAAGTAATTGATTAAAATGACTGAATTTATATCCTTTTAAAAAAAATCAAAATACACATCATATTGAGTTGAGTTAACATGAAGTCGATTTATTTTTTGTGTGATAATAATCAGAAAACCTCTAGAATAGGTATTTCTATTTTTTTAAATCATAAAGGGGAATAAATTGAGGAAATTGTAATTTTTCCATTATTTTATTAAGGATTAGAGTTGTTTGAAAAGAGGGAATGTTTTAGATATGGATTTATATGGTATGTTTTTATTCCTTTAAAGGGAAATTTTTAACGTAGGAGTTGTTAAATTATGTTAAAAGGGGAATATAATTATGAATTATTTATATAATTACACATAATAGAAGTTTCATAGGATATTATAGGGAGTTTACTTATATATTTTATTAAAACATACATTTTTCTTTGGTTGTTATTGTGTGTCTTAAAATTATCAAAAAAGGAGAGATTGTTGAGTTAATGGACTACATTGGAATATGTTTTTTGAAAATACAAATACACATCATGTTGAGTTGAGTTAACTTGAATCTAATTATTTTAGTTTTTTTATACAGACTATAAATTATGATTCACCATGTTTTGGTGAACTAAATTCATTCATAATAATTCCAAAAAAATGTAAAGATGCGCTGAATTTAGGGAAATAACACTGAATTTTATTCATTAGAAGATAGTGCAACATTAGATGTTGTTATAAACAAACTCAAACATTTAATTAATTCAATCATGAAGTTATTTATAATCTTGATACTTTGAGTGCTTAGAATTGTAATGTTTTTAATTATTTTTACTAAGAGTTTTGATCTCTGAGGACTTATTGTAAAAAAATCTTAGTTTTGTTTTTTTAATCATTCATTTTTTTTCATTGAGATCAATGAGATTCTGTTTAGGAATCCACTACTTATGATCTTCATGATTGATGAGGTTTCAAGTGAGGAACTAATTTTCTTTCAAAACATAGATCTTGATGAATTCTAGTTTTATATTTATTGTTTCCATTCATGTTGATAAAATAGGAGCTCAATGATACAATTTCTTGTTGTTGAAGTTTTTTTGAAAAAGTTCATGGTGTATAAATTGTACATTATGATGGGTTTATTCAAAGAAGTTCCCAATGTATAAATTATATACCTTGTTCTAGGTTATTAAACTTCTTTCCACTTAGGGATAAAATAAAAGAGTTTTGTGCTGGTAAATACTAGGTAATAAATATAGTTTATATGAATTTGTATACTACTATCTAAAAAACCATATTTTTTATTATGATTTTTTTAATTTCAAATTATATAGTTTACTTGAGTTAAGTTTTTAGCTTTAGAAAGTTTTATTTTCCACTTTTCACACACTTTGTTTAAAATTTTCATTATTGCACAAAGATTTGATCAAAAATTATAACTATGGATCACTTTATGTTTATAGAGTGGGAAATTTTGGATAAATTATTTATAGTTTTTATTGATGACATTTTGGTTTATTCTAAGATATATTAGTAGCATGAAAAACATAAAAGGATTGTTTCATAGACCATAAATTAAAATAGGTATCATTTAAAATTTAGAAAATATAAATTTAAAATATGAAAGATTTCTTTTCTTGGGAATAGTTTTTTAAAGATGGTGTAATTGTTAAACTTTCTAAAACTAAATTAGTGGAAGAAAGCCGATGACTCATAAATTTAATTGAGATTCAATGAGTTCTTGGATTATTGAGTTACTACTGATGGTTTTTTGTGAACTTTTTTTGGTTATCTATTCCACTAACTAACTTAACTTAAGAAGATTTAAAATCATATGGAAAAAAGAATTTGATGAATGATTTGAAGAATTGAAATGAATATTAGTTAATGATATAGTTTTATCCTTTAAAAAAAGAAATGGTGAACTTTTTATTTATATTGATGCTTCTTTGAAAGTACTTGGTTGTGTCTTAATGTAAGATTATTGGGTAATTGCATATGTATCATGTTAATTAATACTCCATGAGAATAATTACCCTACACATGATCTTGATATTATAGTTATTGTTTTTTATTTATAAATTTATATGTTTCTTTGATATGGGGTAAAATTTGAAATATTTATTGACAATTAATGTTTAAATTGTATATTCACTCAAAAATATTTGAACATGATGCAGAGAAGATGGTTGGAACTAATAAGGGATTATGATTGCATGATTCACTATCATCCAAGTAAATAAAACTAATTAGTTGACGAATTCAGTCAAAAAGATAATGTATCATTAACCATGTTATGATTAGAATATGATCATATAGTTAAGGTTCTAATGAATATTTTCTTGGAAATTTTGTATGATTAAAACTTTTGTTTTTTGGTTCAAGTTTCAATGTATTCGTCTTTCTCAAAAATAATTAAGGTGGATCAGAAGTAATATATTGGTTTACAAGATAGTGTATGATCAATAAATAAGGGTATGTTTCCTAAGTTTAATTTTTATAAATAACGTTTGATCAGATTTAGAAATATTTTTTGTGTTCTAAGTGATTCTCATTTGAAGAAGTAATTGTTAAGTGGAGCTCATTGCTATTAATTTTTTCCATACTGGTTGTACTAAAATGTATAGATACCTTTAGGGATATTATTAGTGAGATTTTATGAAGAAATATATTACTGATTTCACCAAGAAATGTTTGACTTGTTAATAGGTTAAAGTTGAGTGATAACTACTAAAGGGGGTGATTCAAAAACTTTTAGTGCCAGAATTGAAATAGGAAAATGTATCCATGGATTTCATGGTGGGTTTTTCAAATATATCTTGAGTTGATAAGGTGATTTGGGTTATTATTGATGTTTTGACTAAATTTTTGTTTGTTCTTCCTATTTGAGATAATATTACTTTGTGTTAACTTATAATTTATCTTAAAGAGATATTTAGATTACATAGATTCTCTCTCTATATTTTATCTAATTGTGATCAAACATTTATCTCAAATTTATGGAAATGACTTCAAGATTATTTTTTTAATAAATTTAATTTTAGTACAACCTTTCTTACTTAATATGAGGGATATTCATAGTAAATGATTTTATCTTTGAAGGATATGTTTCAACATTTCTCTTTGGATTATTAGGGAACTTAGGATTAGCATATTTCATTAGTTTAAGTTTCTTATAATAAAAATTTTCATTCTAGTATAAAAATTTAACCTTTTTACTAATTATATAGAAAATGGTGTCAAACTCCAGGATATTTGGAAAAACATTGTTAAGGGAAATTTTTGGGACCAGATTTGGTGGAAGAAATGATAAGTAAATTAAATTAGATTTAGTGTCACATAAGGATAACATAGATCTGGAAGAATATTTATAAAAATCACTAGAATAGATATCTCTCATTTTATATAGGAGTTCGTGTTTTTCTTAAATTTATTCTATGTAAAATCGTTATATGTTTTGGTAAAAAGGTAAAGTTAAGTTCACGATTTATTAACCCAAATGAAATTATATAAAAGGCTAGATCAGTTACTTATATATTGTCTTTACCAATAAGTTTATCACAATTACATGATGTGTTTCATGTTTCATTTCTAAGAAAGTATGTACCAAATACATCTCATGTTTTGATACCTGAAGTGGTACAATTAGAGGAGAATATCTCTTATAAAGAAAAGAATATTCATATCTTTTATCATAGATAGAAGGTACTATGGAATAAGGTGATTAATTAGGTAAATTTATTTTGTAATAAATATATGATTGACGAAGCAATATTATAATTAGAAAATTCTATGAGGTAAAAACACCCTTATTTGTTTAAGTAATGAATAAAATTGCAAGGACACAATTTTTTAAGGGGGGGATGGGAAAAACCATGTAATCCTGAATATAAATCAATATTATGATTTATAGGTATTAATTTTATCGATTAATATAAATCATAGTTTTATAAATAATTTTATAAAAGTTTTCATTCAAAAAAGGAATAGTTTTATTTAACTAAATTTATTTCCCATGAATTACATGGTTTTATTTAAAGGATAAATTTCTTAATTTTAGAAATTGAATTTGATAAAAATAAATTCATTTATTATGTAACATATCAAATATATATTATGATTAATTTTTATAATTTTTATGAAAATATTTATTTTGAGTGAATAATAAAAAATGTCAATTTCTGAAAAAATGTCAATATTTAAAAAAATGTCATTTATTTCATTAAATAAAGTAATTTAAAATTATCATTTTTATATGGATTTAGTTTCTAAGTAACATGGGATCTATTTGATTAAAAATAATATAAATAATACCATAATAATCAATATTATATTTTATATTGGTATCTGTTCTTTTTTATGCTTAAAATACAATTTTCTATAAATAAATTCATTGCATTTTACGCACTTATAATAAAAGTAATTTCCACAAATTATAATAATTAAATATATAAAAAATGGATTACATATTTTTAATAATTAATTTAAAATATTTTAATGACTTCTATTACTTTTCTTTTTGTCATTATGAATAGTAACCATAGTAAAAATGGGCCACCATGGTAAAAGAGTAAAATGGGTTAATTAAGGTAAAACACTAAGTGATAAGGTCAACAATATTATATTAATTATTATTGGATGATATTATTTCAACACTTATTACCCCAGTATTAAATATGAATTTTTTCAGTTCGCCTTGAAAATGAGATCGAGTTAATATTATTTTAAAATTTTGAAAAATTACTAGTGTGTCACTCCCTTGACTTATAAAAGGGAACCTCTTCTCCTATATTAATTAGAAGTTTTTATCACACAATTTCATAAAAAAAAACCTACTCATATATCTCCCTAAAATCCATACCCATTTCTTAAAGGTCTTATTCAAACCAAAATAATAGACCTGGAAGTCTTAAGGTGTAATCCAAAGGATATTTCCCAAAGAAGAGGTATAATTCTTAACTGAGTGTTTCATGTTTATTTATTCATCAAACTCATTAAAATATTATTTTAATGTGATTAAATAATATCATAATTATATTCCACATACTTAAATCTTATTATGATTATTTTATAACCCTTTTTCATCACATTTTCCATCTTATGGGAAATGAAAATATCGCTTGTGTGTACGTGTGGACTACCACCTCCACAAAGCAATGTGTTTTGTTTTTCATCACCATATCATATGGATGGATAAAATGATGGAAAATGAATAATAGTATATTTATGATATAATTATGATTTTGTAAAAAGTAATATATTACTTACCTTCTTACCCATTCCTTCTTTTGGAAACTGGTAGCATCGCTCATGAGTACGTGTGAAATACCACCTCCATGAAGAGATTTGATTAATTTTTCATTTACACCTTATAAATATGGTCATAAATATATAAATAATTAATTAATATTAAATTTATAAAATATTTATAATTATATAAATTTAAAATATTATATACTTTATTTATTTTTAACCCGTTAGAAAAATGAAAATGTTGTTCATACATACGTATGGACTATTGTCTCCATGGAATGGAGTGGTTCATTTTTCATAACAACATTACATGGTTGTTTTTAAAAATGTATATAATGTATAAATATGATAATAATAATAAAAATTAACATTTTAGAGTTTATGGAACCATAACCCCTTTGACCACGGCGAACACGCTGATGTTCTTTGTGGTTATTAACCAAATGACCCCAAAACATCCAATGTGAATTTAACCATTTCACTAACTAAATAAAACATGGTAATAAATAAAATAAAAGTAATAATAATAATGAATATAACATTAAAAAATTTATTAATCAAGTATAAAACTAATATAATTTTATTATTTAGGATTTAGGGAACATATTAAGCTAAATGAGACTTATGGTAAGGTATTCTCCATTAAAAACGTTGTTTTTAATGTTTTAAACTATTTATCCTCTATATCTATTATATTTTAAATGTTTTAAGAATTTTTTATTTATGATTCAAAGTTGTATAAATTTAATTTTCAAATATATATCACTTTATTTAACAAGGTTAATAAAATTAATCCTTTTAGTGTTTTTTTTATGGGTTCTTTTCAACTTTTTGAAAAAGTAAAAAAAACACATATACTGCTTGACCACCTTTTCATTTTATCAAAGTAATTATTATTTATCAAGATTAATCTATAAATTAAAATGGTTTTTTAAAAAAATATCATATTCCTACTCATACAAGAATTTTTTATTTTTAATATTTTTTAAAGAGAAAGGATATTTCTTCTTATGATTATGTAAAAATAGAAATTATTTTTCTTATTGGTTAAAATGAATTTATAAAAGGTTTTATGAAGAAAAATAATAATTGTAAAAATGATTTATTCATGATATGGTTCTTGAGAACTATAAATAATGATGGGTGAGCTTGATATATCTCATGATAATGGATGAACCTAATATATCTATTTAATGCATCAAGTAATGAATAGTCTTTAAAGAAATAAAGTAAGGGAGATAGATAGGTTAGTTACTGTAACACCCCAACTCAAACCATTAAGACCGAACTAAAGTGCCACATGACCTCAAGCATGCATCCTCATATACCATAGGCTTTCAAACTAGAAATGAGAGACCTTGTTTATCGGTGGGTATATTGTACCCTCAGTATCAATAATAATATAATAAAATATAATAATCATATTAAACTTGTGGAAACTATGTAGATTGTATACTAGTCATACAATAAACAAAATTTATCCCAAATTATAAATCCAACCCATTGTAAATGTGAGATATGTGATGATAAATAAGATTATTGTAATCCTCTAGAGTTTATCCTAGTGCTACTTCTAACTCTTTGATCCTTGGATCAACCATATTCCATGAGCCCCTTTCTGTTGATTAGATCCCTATATATAAATTATGTGCAAGCATCAAAATGACCATATGGGTTTTGAGTAATAAAACCTAATAAGACACCACCAACACATCCATAAAAACCTACACATGTACAATAAGTATATATTACCATGATGTTGGGAAAGGGGCTACAATACAAAGAAATGTACGCAACACACAATGCATGGAAGTACTTGGCGAGACTCAAACTCAAGACCTATCTCAGACCCATAGGGGTAACTACCATTGAGATTCTCCCTAAGGGATATATAATCTATATACATGATAAATATAAATGCATAAATAAGCATAACAACCCACTATTACATACTGAGTGGTTGTGTGCTAAACAATGCTCCACAAACCCTCAGTCAAATCTGATTCTGTTCCATTCTAGAAGGATAATGAGGAGATGTAGGAAGTAACAAAAATATCATTGGTGATAATGAATATATCATTCAATATTATCATGGAATCATGTGTAAAAGTGGCTTTCAATTCTATAGGCCTCAATTATGACATGCTACTCAGCATAACACCTGGCATCGAGCGTGCTACTCACCAATTCACTAGGAATCGATTGAAATGGTACATGGAATCTAGGAATCAAGATCATCCTCTAACATGGACTGAAAATTAATTTTTTTTATTATCATAAGTCTCGTTTAAAGGGGTTAAGGGGAACCCAACATAACATCAAGACATAAGACAATAAAAATCATGCCCCAATAGTCTAAAGGCCATAAAACTGGATCAATCAATAATGGGTAGCCCCTCCCCAACATTGAAAATGTTAAGTATGGTTTCACATTCTCATCCTGATTGGCTAGATATATCATGCATAGAATCACGGGCCTAGTACCAATGGAAAAATACATACCCTCTCAAACATCCCATTCCATAAAGTGATGATCTAATGAAAAATGAACAGCTCTAAACCTCATCGTGAGCATCCCCTGAAGAATATATTGATCCATACCCTTGAACCATAGACTATGGTCATACACCAAATCACATCACCAAAGAATATTTACCCACCATTGTAGAGACACACTCATAAAAGGAACATAAACATAACCAATTCCAAATCACAAAGTTAGAAATTTAAGGAAAACAAACCATCACTACATATCCCAACTCTCCAAATGCCAAACAACACCAGGAAGAGACCCCATCGCAAAAAGAATCAAGCCAGACCCGCAGAGCTTGTCGCCACCACCAAACCCGTTCAAGGAGGTCACTACAATCCACCCAAGCCACTCCAGAATATAAAGTAACTGAGGCGTCCACCCATCAGACTACAGATGGATAGATATCAACCACATAGATCTGCCATGAAATGATTGATCCCACAAACCCTCGACGACCTATAAGACATAGAAGAAAAAGAACCACATCCACTGCTGCAAAGAACACCAAAATGAGTGACTGGAATCTATAGAGCAAGGGAAGCACTGTAGTGCCCCTAGGACTTGAAGCATCACCACTAAACCATGACAAGACCATTGAGGATGACCCATGAGACTACCTAGCACAAATTTCATCACCGTGGTCCTTCCATCAAACCAGGAAATAAATAGATAGATGAAGATGTCTAGTGGTCAAGTGAATGCAGAGAATATATGAGAGATAATTTATGAGAACTCCCCGTTAAGGAATATTCATGTCACGATGGCCTATCTGTTCTAAGAACTAAGATTGATACCTCCAAAGTAAATGTAACATACATAAAAAATTAGTTCATATAAGTAAATTATTTCATTATTATATATATGGATGTGATCAACATAAAACATAGAAAAATGAGTCACAAACATTATTTATGTAATCAAGAATCATAACTAGTATCACGGGAAAAACACGCACCCACATGTGATCAAAATCAAGATAATCTATAAAGATATAACAAAATGAGAATTATACCTATGAGAAAAGTGTATATGAGAGCCCCATAAAGTAAGAAACTTCCTACTTCAAGTTTTCAACATCAATATTAAGTTTTTTCAAGGGTTTTATCAACTTAATGTTACTTTTAAAAAAACTAAAACATCTCAAATTACAAGGAATACCAAATTTTATCATCATTAATAGAACTATTCAAGTTCAGTTATAAGAATAAAATACTATTTCTCTTGTAATAGCGGTGAAGGGATAAGGCCCTAGAAGTAACCATGGTGCAAGTAGGGAACTGTGGCATAGAGGAGTATAGGATCAGGCACCTTAATGTAGAGAAAACCTAATATAATGTGAATGTGTGATATAATAAGACCACCATGGAATAGGATGAACTACTATGGTGTGTAGAGCATAATAATTTTATATCCATGGAACATAAGGGATCACTGAAGCATAGAAACACATTGATTTTTTAACTATTATGGGTTGAGTTCAAGTAATATAGTATGGAGTTACTTCTTTATCCAATCATAATTCTTTGAAAATCATTCTTCAATCGTGAGTAAATATTCT
Source organism: Viscum album (assembly GCA_963277665.1). Classification (NCBI taxonomy): domain Eukaryota; kingdom Viridiplantae; phylum Streptophyta; class Magnoliopsida; order Santalales; family Viscaceae; genus Viscum; species Viscum album. The sequence continues at coordinate 210,660,390 of OY728153.1, read as the reverse complement.
TATAAGCAGTTAATTGTTAGATATCCAATCCATGTAAAAAACTCCACATTAATATACCCTCATAAAATTAAAAACTAATTCCATGAATCAATATCATAACATCAATTAAAAGGAATAACTCTGTTGAAAGTGGGTGCCCTAGACCCATCTTGTATTTTACTTTGATTACCACTACATGTATGCAGTTTGTTATATATACATGTCTTTATCTTTCCATAATAGTGTAGATACTTCTGCATCCACTTTGTTTATGTAAATGTACTTATATTACATGTCGGGTCTAAGGGTTATAGAAGATCCCAAGCTATAATTAGAACCCCGAGATTCCATGACAATAATCTTAAAGTAATTTCCTATGGTCTCGTTACATCATTCTGAAAGGATACAGATGATGTGTGACCATTAGGTACTGGGGTATCATAATCATTGAGACTTCTTCTCATGAAGTTCGCACTTGATGATCTCTAGTAGTTGAGATCATGGGGACAGGACTGCATAATAGGAACACCAAATGTTACAGGTGTCATTGGTCGTTCCTATCTATGGAAATGTGTAATGGTCTTCAGACTTGAGATCATTATCAATGGATATCATTTAATTACGTACTTTCATGCAAGGCAAAAACCATGGAGATAAAGTCATGGTGAGGTAGTTTGTATTGGGTACATTATTGGTGACATGGAATTGATTGAATGATCAATATAAGATTTTTCACTTCTGAGTTTAGGAAGAGATATCTCGAGCCTGGTTGATTAGGATGATTGCACCTTCATTAAATCCATGGCCATGGTAGTGGAAGGTAAGACCATCCTGATAAATCAACAAATAAAATAAAGCAAGACAAAGGATGATGACAGTAGTGTGCATTCTTCTTTATTGATATATAGATGACGAAGAGATTATATTACAAAAACCATGTTTGTAGTAAGGTAGTCATTTCTTTGACTTTACCTTATCTATATAGGGTCCTCAATGGGTTTTTATACCCCACTCTTGGTCAGTGGATATTATTCACTTCTATTGAGATAAGGGCCTAGAGGGTCACACACTATAGCGCTTTGAGAATCTGCTATATTATGTGAATAGGAATATAGATCTTGGTGGGGCCCACTAAAAGGTTCCAAGTACTATCCAAATTCTATGGATCACCAAGGAATAAATAAATTCTTTAATTATTCAAGTTTGGAATAATATGTTAAATTTATTTATAACATGTATTTATAAGTGATTAAGTAAATTCAAAGATAAAATGTTATTCAAACGGATTTAAATATACAGGGTTCGTTTAATATTTGCAGGAGAAGTGAGTCGAGTTGTAGACTCAAGTGTATCAAGCGATATATATTTTTTATATATTTCAATTAGTGATAAAAATTATAAATTTTATTTATTGAATAATTTTATTTGACATAAATAAATATTTATAATACCTGTACAGAGGATATCTATTACATGGGGGTCGGGAACCCATACCAAGTATTTTCAATATTCCCTATGTAAGTAAGAGAGAGGCATCCCCATGTAACTATTCATGTGTTAAACTTGAGAGCCTCTCTCTCCTCCTAGATTATAGAGAGTGATCCTCTCAAGCAAGGAATAACTTCAAGATCAACCTTCTTGGATCAAAGTTTCTTGCCTTGTGGTGATCACTGTACATCGAGGAGATCGTTGGTGTGTCGCGCTAGAACCCGGATTCCAACGAACGATGTGCATTAAGATTTGAGAGGCGTGTTTGGATGATCTAGAGAACTTAGATGTCATGTCTTCGAGCAACGGTTGCCAGCAACCTGTGACACACTTGCACACAACAGATCTGAACATGGTACTTGTTCGTTTTATATTTTTTGCTCTGTCAAGTCCACGCATGGTCCTCAGGCCATACCGGGATAGCTCATCAGATTCAACGTCGTAAAATTTCTCTGGTGATGTGAAAATTTTTAAATTCTTGGCCCATTGGCTTCTGTTCCCCATCTTGATACCTAACAGTGGTATCAAAGGTGGTACTCATCCTTAAGTGAAACGCACTACCTAGGTTGATATGTAGGACCCACAATGAGGAAGTTGTGCTCTATAGGGGGGTGAATGTAACACCCTCTAATGATAAAGGGTTAAATGAATAAATGATATGACTCATGTCAACAAGTTGCACCTTCATTTTCAAGAGCCTGCCTGATTTGAACTCCAAATTATGTTTGCTTGGCTTGGAGTAGTGATCATGATGGGTAACCTTCTGGGAATTTTCCCAGGGTGTGTGTGAGTGAGGAAAAATCCCACTGGAAAGGACATGTGTTAGCCTGTGAGGATATTAATTAGTTAGATGACATGTGCGGGCACATGGGTGGGCCCCATAGTGAGGACCATGTGTCTTCGGAGCAATTAGTGGTACCTAGCGGGCCAGGACCCAATGACCATTTTAAGGCGGCGTTTATGTGTTGTCACTGGGGCTCGTCGGTACGGCGCGGTCTGCTCGGGCGCGGCCTTGTCCGGTGCGGCCTGCCGGAGGTGTTCGATGCTGGATGGAAGATGTTGCCCTGCGAGTGTTCCTGGATTGGTCCAATACGCCATAGTCACACTACAGTCATGCTACAGTCACACGGCGGTTATACTGCCCTGCAGTCATGCTACCTCATGGTCGCGCTGCATTCTCGCTGCGGTCACCCCGCGGTCATGTCGCGGTCACGTCGCGGTCATGCTGCGGTCTTGCTACGGTTATACGATGATTTGGCACTGCTCCAGGATGACACCCTACAGCGGTTCGTAGTTATACTGGACTCCTCCCGGCAAGAGGAAAACCCGTCATTTAGTTTTATTTAATTTGGTTTTTAAATTAAATTAATTGGAATTATATTGGGGTTTAAATTTAATTTAATCCGAAACATTAATTTAATTATAATTATAATTAAATTAATAGTTTAATTTATGTTTATATTTAAAATTAAATTAATAGTTTAATTTAATTTTTGGAATTAAAATTAAATTAAACAAATGAAACTGGTAAAAATCAATTAATTGAATTCATTTAAATTCATTTAATTTATTAAAGTACCCTCATACAATTTAAATTTTATTGAAGTTTAATTTTAATTGTGCTTAATTTATACTGAAAGTTCCTAAGAAAGTGACTGAACTGTGCATGTCTGGTTTATTTTTTTATTTATTTAATTATTTATTCAATTCATGCGATGATTGTAATAATTAATTAAATAAATGATAGTCTGTGAATCATCTTTAATTCAAATATGTATAAGGGCATGCATGTCCAATGCACGAGCTTTATTTTGTACCCCTAGACCCCCTCGCCTACATGGGAGTATATTTGTAATTAAATAATGATGATCCGAGATGCAGACCTCACCAAGTCGAGGTGGTAAACCAGACGGGAGCTAAGTACATTGCACTGGGGATAGCTTCAATGTGAGTCAAGTGTCGACTCAAGTATAGATGCCCCTAGGTCAAGATTGATCCATTATGGATTGATCTTTATAGAATGCTCAAGACCAGTCAGATTGCATGATTTTCCTTTATGCATTGTTTTTTATTTTATGTGGGTGCATGATTATTGCTTGATCACATAAGATAGTAAACAAGATAAAAAATGCATAAAGAAGTGATGAATTTATATTTCTATTGCATGTTCAATTGTGAGCGTGATAATATAGTTTGAGAATATATTTAGAAAATGATTATTCGTCAATAAATAATAAAATCCCTCAAATATATGTTAAGTCCAAATGCCTTCCATTTCTCACATCTAAACAAAATCGGGTGTTTGGGGTGCTTTTCAGCCATAGTTGAGAGTTTCTCTTACTACCAGGGTGTTTTTCATGAGATAAATGGGTTGCCTTAACTAAAGTGAGTAGTCAAGGTTTATCCATAGCTAACTTGCTATCACTTTAGAGGCAATATGTTCAGCGAATCAAGTTCGGATTCCAAAAGTTGAGACTTTACTCAACAACATAAGGAACCACAAGTCAAGTGGTTGGACAGCCTAGTGCCTACCTTGAAACCCTCCAAGTAGTGTTGTAGCCATAGATTGTAGACTATGAGGGAGGTTTCAAGGATCCTGGCCACTAGAATACTCAAGCGATAGAGTATTCCAAATCTAATAGTGAGGGATATTAAGGTTCGCTAAAATAGTGGGACACATTAAAATGATGCAATAATTTTTTAATCATAAATTTCAAAAAGGTAGTCAAGACAAAGTACTAACTATTAAATGTTTATCTGATGTATATTTAAGATGGAAATCACCCACACCACAAGTACTTTATCACTATGATCGATTTTGGATAAGGAAAATATCATAACCAGCAATAACTTTCAAGAGTGGTATAGACTCTAATGCATAGTACTACACCAAGAAAGGAAGTTATAAGTGTTGGAATCCCTAATTCTTGCTGAGCCTCCTCAGGGAGAAAGCAAGGCAGAAAACGATAAATGGAGAAAGCATGTAGATGAAGCGCTTAATGTACAATGTGTCCTGTTCTCATCCATTTCCATCCAATTGTAAAAAAATGCATGAGGATGAGGATTCCTACAAGATGCTTTCACATCTCCAAGAATTATATCAAGAGAGGGCCATGCAATAAAGGTATGAGATATCAAGTGCCCTTTATAAGTGCAGGCTTGCATAATGGCACCAAGCCGGTCCTCGCGTACTCAAGATGATTAGGTATATTGAGAGGCTAGAAGCCATTGGGTTCAAATTGAACCAAGAACTAGAAGTGGATCTCATTCTTTCTTCTTTACCATCAAGCTTTTCAACTTTTATTTTCAATTATAACATGAATGATATGAAAAAGTTTCTCCTAGACCTTTTGGATTTAGTTCTCCAAGATGATAAGGAGATAAAAAACACCAATTCATCTATCCTTATGGTGAACAAGAAAAACAAGGGCAAGGAAAATGTGTCTAAGGACAAGTCAAGGCCAAAGACACTAATGCATCATCCTATAAAGAAGCCAAAGATTCAGGGGAAAAGTAATGAGAAGGAAGTTGTCTTCTTTGGATGTGGAAAGAAAGGACACTGGAAGAAGAATTGCAGAGCTGGGAAGAATAAGAAAACATATGCTTCTACTTCAGGTATTTTTGTCATCGAATGAAATCTATCTTAATCTACAAGTAAATTATTGGATATGGCATGTGGCTCACACATTTATATTCATATAGAGGAACCAAGTAGGTTTAAGAAGATTTGAAAAAGGTCAAGTGGATCTTTGAGCTGCAAATGGTGAAATTATAGAAGCCTTGGTAGTGGGATACTATCACTTAACCTTGCCAAATGGTTTGGTTCTAGTTTTAAAAAATTTCTATTATATACCTTCTATAACCAAAAACATTATCTCTGTGTCGAGTTTAGACACTATGGGTTTTTATTTCAAGTATGGAAATAAATTTTTTCTCTTTTATAGGGATAACATATATTATGGTATGGCACATCTTAACAATGGTTTGTATATGTTGGAACTCGAGAACCCCATAATGTCAATCGATGAAAAAAACACCCAAAATGACTCATATATCACCCGTCTATTTCACTTCAGGCTTGGTCATGTAAATAAGAAGTGATTATTAATATTACATCAAGAAGGGTATTTAGACTTGGTACAGTTAGAACCCTTGGATTTATATCAAGCTTGTTTACAAGGAAAGATGACCAAAGCACCTTTCTCAGAAAAGGGAGAAAGAGCCAATGCAATATTGGAATTAATACATACTGATGCATGTGGTCCATTTCCAGTAGAGGATAGGGGTAGTTTTTCATACTTCATTACTTTTACCGATGATTATAGTAGCTATGGCTATATCTACTTAATATAGTATAAGTCTGATTCCTTTCAGTTTTTTAAGGAATACCAAAATGAAGTTGAAAACCAACTTGGTAAGAAGATAAAAGCACTCTGATCAGACCAAGGCAAAGAATATCTTAACAAATATTTTTTTGATCACTTGAAGGAGTGTGGGATAGTACCCCAAATCACTCCTCACTATAAACCACAATAGAATGGTGTTAGTGAAAGGAGGAATAGGACCATGCTTGACATGGTTTGATTAATGATGAGTCATGCAACTCTTCCATTATCATTTTTGGGATACACTTTGCAGACAGTATCATATACCCTTAACCGAGTACCAGCTAAAGCTGCAAATGGGATTCCATATGAGTTATGGTATGGAAAGAAATACAGTCTAACACACATGTGTGTATGGTGGAGCGAGTCATTTTTCAAGACTTTACCAAGTGACAAATTAGCATCTAAAAGCACCAAGTACATCTTTGTAGGTTATCCTAAGGTAACTAGTGGATATTACCTATATAAACCTTTAGATAAAAAAGTTATTGTGGAAATATACACCATATTTTTGGAAAGGGAACACATTTCTATTGTAAATAGTGGGAGGAAGATTCACTTTGATGAAGTTAATTCTCCATATGCACAAGATTTGGAAGAGGAATAATATCCACAAGATCAAGTGGAAGAAGAAGTCATACCTGAGACACAAATACTTCATAGGTGTATGTGAGAGGTTAGAGAACCAGAGAATTATGGTTTTCTTGTCACCGAGTCAGTTGACACATTAGTCCTTGAGGATGATGAACCTCTAACCTATGAGGAAGCAGTAGAAGGAAAAGAAGCTGCTAAATGGCAAGAAGCCATGAATTCTGAGATGGATTCCATGTACTAGAATCAAGTTTGGATTTTGGTAGACCCTCCATCTGATGTAAAACATATTGAATTCAAATGGTTATTCAAGAAAAAGTTGGAAATGTATAGTGAGGTTAATACCTTTAAAGAAATACTGGTTGCAAAGTGTTTCAGGCAACGTCAAGGCATTGACTATGATGAAACCTTCTCACTAGTAGCAATTCTTAAATCTATAAGGATATTGCTTACAATAGTAGCCTTTCATGATTATTAAATTTGGAAAATGGATGTCAAAAATGATTTTATAAATGGGAAGTTGGTTGAAGATGTCTATATGACTCAACCTGAAGGGTTTTTCAAGTCAAAGAATTCCAACAAGTATGCAAGTTACAGAGATCCATTTATGGGTTAAAGCAGGCATCGCGATCATGGAATGTTTGTTTTGATGAGACCATAAGAAATTTTGGTTTTTTCAAAAATGAAAGCGAGCCTTGTGTCTATAAAAAGTTTTAAGGGAATGCCATCATTTTTCTAGTGTTTTATGTTGATGACATATTAATTATAGGAAATGAGGTACAAGTCTTACAGTCAGTTAAGACATGGTTAAATGAATGCTTCTCCATAAAGGACTTAGTTTAAGCAGCCTACATTCTAGGGATCAAGATCTATTGATATAGATCTCAACTCCTTCTTGGGCTAAGTCAAAGTATATATATTGACAAGGTACTCAAAAGGTATAGTATGGAACAATCCAAGAGAGGATTGTTACCTCTGTCACATGGTGTAAATCTCTCCAAGAAAATGTGTCCAAAAACACGGGAGGAGATTGATAGAATGAGTAGAGTTCCTTATGCCTTGGCAGTGGGTTATATCATGTCTTCCATGCTATATACTAGGTTTGATACCGCCTTTTCTTTAAGCAGGGTGGGTAGATATCAAGTCAATCCAGGAGAGCTACATTGGGCAGCTGTTAAAACTATCCTAAAGTACTTGAGGTGTACTGAGGATATGTTCTCGGTGTATGGAGGAGATAAGGAACTAGTAGTGAGGGGATACAGTGATGTTAGTTTCTATATAGATCATGATTATTAGAAATCGTAGTAAGACTACATCTTTTGTCTAAATGGTGGTGCAGTGAGCTGGAGAAGCTCAAAGAAAGGTGTGGTTGCTGATTCTATAGCAGAATCCAAATATATTTCATATTCTAATGCAGAAAAGGAAGCAGTCTAGATACACATCTTTATCTCAAACATTGGTGTTAGTTCTAGCAATGAAAACCTTATTCCAATATATTGCGATAATACTACTGCAGTGGTACTTTCCAAGGATCCTAGGTCTCACCAGAGGAAAAAGCATATTATTCAGAAGTTTCATCTCTAGAAGGATTTTACCCAAAGAGGTTAAGTGATAGTTAGCACATTATCCACATAGGACAACATGGAAGACCCCCTGACTAAAGCCATTTCTCAGCAGAAGCATGATTCTAATGTGAGAGATAGTGGATTTAAACTAGTTAGTAGTTGGCTCTAGTGCAAGTGGGAGTATTAAAAGTGGGTACCCTAGACCCAACTTGTATTTTACTTTTATTACCACTACACGTATGTAGTTTTTTATATATACTTGTGTTTATCTTTCCATAATAGTGTAGATACTTCTCCATCCACTTTTTTATGGAAATTTCCTTAGATTACATGTCGTGTCAAAGGGTTATAGTAGATCCCAAGCTATAATGAGAACCCTGAGATTCCATGACAATAATCTTAAAGTAATGTCCTATGGTCCAATTACATCATTCTGAAAGGACACAGATGATGTGTGACCATCAGGTGCTGGGGTCTCTTAAGCATTGAGACTTATCCCCATGAAGTTCACACTTGATGATCTCTAGTAGTTGAGATCATTAGGACAGACCCGCAAAATAGGAACACCACATGTTACAGGTTTCATTGGTCATTCCTATCTACGGACATGTGTAATGGTCTTCATACTTGATATCATTATCAATGTATGTCATTTAATTACATACTTTAATGCAAGATGAAAACCATGGAAATAATGTCGTGGTGAGGTAGTTTGTATTGGGAACGTTATTGGTGACATGTCATTGATTGAATGATCAAGATAGGATTTGTCGCTTCCGAGTTCAGGAAGATTTGTCTCGGGCCTGGTTGATTAGGATGGTTTCACCTTCATTAAATCCATGGCCATGGTAATGGAAGGTAAGACCGTCTGGAAAAATCAAAAAACAAAATAAATAAAGATAAAGGATGATGACACTAGTGTGCATTCTTCTTTAATGAGATATTGATGATGAAGAGATTATATTACACAGACCATGTTCATAGGAATTTATTTGTTGCTTTGAATTTACCATGTCTCTATAGGGGACTCGATGGGTTGCTAGACCTCACTCTTGGTCAGTGGATATTATTCACTGCTATTGAGATAAGGGCCTAGAGGGTCACACACTATAGCGCTTTGAGAATCTCCCCTATTCTGTGAATAGTAATATAGAACTTGGTGGGCCCCGCCAAAAGGGTTTGAGTACTATCCAAATTCTATGGATCACCAAGGAATAAATAAATTCTTTAATTGTTAAAGTTTGGAATAATATTTTTAATTTATTTATAACATGTATTTACAAGTGATTAAGTAAATACAAAGATAAAATATTAATTGAACAGATTTAAATATCCAGGGTTCGTTTAATATTTTCAGGAGAAGTGAGTCGAGTTATAGAATCAAGTTTTTCATGTGATATATATTTATTATATATTGCAGTTAGTGATAAAAATTATAAATATTATTTATGGCATAATTTTTTTGACATAAATAAATATTTATCATACTTATATAGAGGATATCTATGACACGAGGGTGAGGAACCCATACTGAGAATTTTAGATGTTCCCTATATAATTAAAAAAGAGGCTCTCCCCTTGTGACTATTCATATTTCAAACTTGAGAGCCTTTATATCCTCCTGGATTCTTGAGAGATATCCTCTCAAGAAAGGAATCACTTCAAGATCATCCTTATTGGATCAAAGTTTCTTGCCTTGCGGTGATCACTGCTGCATCGAGGAGATCTTTGGTGTGTCATGCTATAACCTGAATTCCAATGAACTATGTGCATGCAGATTCGAGAGGAATGTGTGGAAGATCTAGAGTACTTCGACGTCGAAGTCTTCAAGAAAAGGTTTTCGGAAACCTGCGACATAATTGTGCATGGCAGATCCGAACAAGGTACTTGTTTGTTTTATATTTTGTGCTCTGTCAAATCCATTCATGGTCCTCAGACCGTACTAGGATAGCTCTCCAGATTCTACATCGTAACATTGCTCTGGTGATGTAAAAAAATTTAAATCCCTGGCCCATCAGCTTCCGCTTCCCATCCTGGTACCTAACACTCTTGAATACCAAAAACATGTCATGTAGTCTGTAACTAGAATGAATAAGGCTTTATGGCATTGTCTAAGTCACCTTGGTGTATCCTCCCTAAAAATAACTTTGTGGTTAAGTCTATTTTGTAACATCCTTTTATTAGAAACACCATAGCACTACCCTTTCCTCTATAGTTTGGCCTCAATTCCACAACACCAATATAGTGCAGCCACCTCTACTACAATATAGTGTAGCCTATTTTGGTGATAAAGGTCACCAAACACACATTTAATCTTCTCAAATCCACAAAACTATTATGATTTATTACATATAGATACACAAAATATAATACCATAATATCAAGAGGCATATTTTCCTTAGAAATTTAGATACATAGAACTTTGACTAGAATTAGGGATATAAAGATATTATTTAAAACTCCATAACATGCACCTAAAATCCATTGATATTCTAATAGAGCATGGGATAAGAAGTGGTCATACATAAGAAAGGGGTTAGATATAAAGCCTAGTAAGGTAATAATCAAATCATAACATATTGAAAGTAATACATGTGAGTCAAGTGGAATATCAAGGAGATATAAAAGGTTGAGAATCATAAAACATGGCATCATAATCATAAGTCAAGGATAACCATTTATACATAAAAACACAGTATTCTTAGTATAACCTCCCATACACAATACATGGTATTTATGGAGATAAAAACATTACCCAATGCATTGGAGAGCTTTATATTTTCAGGCCCGCTCATCACATTCATATCATGTACATAAATTTGTGTGCCACATAGGTCATACAACATAAGAAAAAATTTCATCACTTTTTAATTCCATAATTAAGGAGTGCGGGATACATAAATTAAAGTCCCAAATCAACTAAGGATAGGTATATCTTGGTGAATACACTTGAGTGGAAATGTGGATGGGTAATCACAGTACAAAATTTGGGCAAGAAAAATCATGAGACATTTTTTATAGTATAACAGGTGTACATAATGGTTCATGGATGGGTTTGATGAGAGTGAAAGGTGGTGTATAATTACTTTGGAATCATAAGTATGGTAAATGGATGTGTAAATACATATTACAACATGAAAAAAAAAATGGAAATCAAAATGCATAATACAACAAAATTACATAAATAAAGAGGAGGGGAATCTGTTACCTTGAGAGGAAGCTTATAAAATCTTGTGATGGGACACCTAATGAGGGATTTAAAGTGGAATAGGGAGATTAAATTCACGCTAAATTGGTTTTGTGCAAAGAGGAGTGGGAGGCTGGGTGGTATTTATATAAAAAGAGAGGGTGATTATTTATTAATTTTTAAACATAGTTTTTAGACTCTATTTAATAAAATAATCAACACCAAAAACATTCAAATGGTTTTGGACATGGTTTCTACCAAAGAGGAGTGGTTTTAGATTTTTTATAAGTTCATGAATCAAAAATAATATAATAATACCATTGGTGATGTGGAAGCGAATGATGCTTATAAATAATTCATTTTAAAACCTTAAAATATAATATAGATTTTTGAGGATTCATTAAATATTTATAAAATTGATTAACTAACTTCAAAAATAAATTATTTTAATGGGGAAATAATTTTTTCTTCTTTTATAAACTTTATAGTATTTATTACATCACACTTGGGCTATTATTATGTCATAATAGATACCATATATTTATACATTTTTTAATTTTTATCCAAAAAATTGATAGTCTTTAAAAATATAAAAAATTCACCATTTTTAAATTTTAATATGCGCATTTAAAAAATAATATTTATTTTATCATAATAATTCTCTAAATATAATAAACACTTTTAAATAAAAATCCTTATTTGTTGGAAAATAGTTGTTTTTTACGAAACTAATATCTTTATGACCATTATAAAAATTACATTAGACTTCATTAAATTATATTATCATATATTATTATTTAATAAGAATATTTTATTAAAATAATATTTATTTCAAAAAATCTTTAATTTATCAAAAATATTATTTTAATTGAAACTATATATTTCTCAAAATACATTTTTTATTTCTTCCTATCAAAATATAATTTTTATCAAGCTCATTATATAATCATTTATAAAGTAATAATAAAAATGTATAAATATAATCATTTTTTCATTAAAAAAAATTAAATTGATATTACTGTGGTCTAGATAAATAACTCCTTATCACACCATCATACGCCCTAAGGGTAAGGTGTGCGATGGTGATGCTTTATTAGGATGGTTTAATGAACTTGGTTTGGGTCATGATCTCAATAATCTTGAACTTCTCCAATAAAAATTTTTTCTCAATATTCATTTTTTAAATCTTATCTTGGGCCTGGTTAATGGAAAATATCAATGATGTTATCTCCCTTAGAAGCTCCGATAAATGGGCTCCACAGGGTACAATCCTATGGGTCGAGGCCAGTGCTTATCCCATCTGTGTAAATTAGACTTTATCACTACCCTTAATATATACTAATAAGTCACTATACAAACACTAGATTATCAATGGTTATAATTTTTAATGGTCTTTTAAATTTTATGGGATTTATTTTATAATGATCTCAAATAACCAAAGTAGTGCATGATAATGAATTTATTCATTAAAAGGGGAATTTCATTTGTAAAAGTTTCAGACATTACGTTAATCCCCCATTCAAAAATTTCACACTCTAAATTACATTTCATACACTAAAATAGATGAGGTTACTTATGTTTCATCACCTCTTCTAGTTACCATGTTTCCTACTCAAATATCTGGTTCTACCATAGCACTTTAACCAGTTGAATTGTCTTGTTTTGTATAACTTTTTCTCTATGATCTAATAGCATCACTGGTTTCTCCACATATTAAAGATCATACACCAAGGTTATCACCTCTAGATTCAGTAAATGTAAAGGGCCTTATATTTACTTAATTAACATGAATACATGGAACACTTCATGTACATGATATAGGTTAGGTGGGAGTGCTAATCAATAGGCCATTGCTTCTCTATGACCAAGGATATCAAAGGGGATGGTGTATCTAGGACTAATCTTTCCCTTCTTCTTAAACCTAATGAATTTCTTCCATAGTGACATATGAACACCTTATCTCCAACCTCAAACTCTAGGTCTTGTCAATTATTGTTTCCATATATTTTTTGTCAACTTTTTTTAGACTTCATATAATGTTGAATGATTTGAACCATCTCTGTCATCTCTTAGATAAGATTAGATCCCATGAGATTCTGATATCTAACTTTATCCCGGAATGTTAGAGTTCAAAACCTCTTCCCATATAGAGTCTCATATGGTGCAATTGTAATGTTATAATGGAAACTATTGTTATATAATAACTATTCTAGGGGAAGGTATTGATCCCAAAATCATTGGAAATCCATTGAACATGATCTCAACATATCCTCTAGAGGTTTAATGGTTCTCTTAGACTGACTATCCATCTGAGGGTGATAGACAGTGCTGAAACTCAACTTTGTAACTAGTGCTTGTTGAAGGCTTCTATAGAACCTCAATGTAAACCTCAAATCTTGATTTGATACAAAGGAGAGTGGTACTCTATGCATCCTTTTCACTTAATTTATGTATATATTAGTGAGTTGGTTGAGAGATTAATATACTTCAATATCAATGAAATGTGAGTACTTTGTAAGTATATCAACTACCACAAAAATGGAGTTATTTACTTTAGATGTATTATGGAGTCCTCACTACTGGAAAACATACTTTTCCCAACACTTTTATACCAACGGTTCTTTTGAACCGTTGGTATAGGTGATCTTCACCAACGGTTTGCATAAATTATTGGTAAAGATGGATTTTGAGGGAGTTTTCCCAATGGTTTCATCAAAATTTTGGGAAAATAATGATATACCAATGGTTTTTAATAACCGTTGGGAAAAATATGCCCCAAATTCAACAAACAGCAGGTGACCCCCCCCCCCCCCCGATTCTAGAATCATTGCACGACTCTCTAGAAGTGATTCCCGACTCCCAGAATCCATTGAGAAGCCCCAGCACAGGTACACCTATTCCATTAGATCAGCTGCCATGTTAGACTCATTCCACCTCTTCTCAAGGATATCCTTCCACCTCTTCTCAAGGATATCATTATTCTCTATTTCTAGGGTTTTTGGAAAAATTTATGATTCACTACGCCACGAATTGTGTACTCAAATCACTAAGTCCACGAATTGTGTACTCAAATCACTAAATCGATGTCCACATTGTCCAATTAATGTTTTCATTACACATATACATTTATAAGGTCATGGTGTCTCTTTCTTATGTTCTAATTTCAAAGATTCGTAGTTTTTTTTAATCTCAATGCTTCAAATATTACAAATTCATGTATATGAACTCATAAGAAATTGTTTGTAATATTTATTCATAGTATTTCATGAAAATAACTCATTTCATTAAGATCATGTAAAACATGAAGATATTATTCATCTTAATTTTTGTACACTATGTGTATTACATAACAAGTATGTATCATGTTTCTATCAAAATCTATATATATATAATGACACATTGTTCACTTATCCTTTTCACAATAGAGTATATGAAGTATCTTCTTGAACTTTTCAAAATAGTATGTTGTCCCTAATTATTCTTCACAGAAGAAATAATAAATACTTAATCGTACAATCCAATGTTCTTTATGAATAAAATATCTACAAAGGGAACTCTCGGTGGAACCTCTCCTTTTCCCATGTAGTACTTCTTCCTTCTTTATGAAACTAATTCATAGAATTTCAAATTCACAATATTAATGAATATTAGTTTTCCTAATATAACAATTAATTATTCTGCCTTCAACATCATACATGAGTTATTCAATCACCATTTTAAAACACAGTGACCATTTTCACTGATTTGGGGTCCCTCAAAATGCTTGGGAAAATCAGAAAAAGTACACATGTATTGAATCGTGTTTCTCATATGGTTTCATGGATACAAGTTCATCTCAAAAATCATGACTATGTGGTTCAACTATCAAGAGGACCATGGGATTATTATTCTTCACACAAATGAAGTTGTTTTTTTCAACTATGTGTTTTTGTTTTCACTTTTCATTTGGCCTAAAGGGGAGCTTTGTGGTCATTAATCATGGTTGTGGGTGGTCATTTAGGATTTAAGATAGTATGACTTCATTTTACTTGATATATCCAATATTATTATTGATTTATGTTCAAATTGATTATCTTTGACAAGTGATGTTGTTTAATAAGTTGTTATTAATGGTTGTAATAATGACATTATGGTATAAGGGTTCACATTGGGTGTATAACGATTGAAATGGTGTCTACGATAATCTAGTGTCCTAAGAATGTACACGGGAATGTACACACAGTACATGACTTGGTTATCCATGTAAATATACATGGCCAATCCCTTACGGTGAAAAGTATGTTTGGCCAAATGAGGTTCTGAAAATGTCCCATTTACACATGACAACCCCCCTCCTTCCTAGACCTAGGACAACCCCCTCCTTCATTGACCCTGGATAGCCCCCACACCCTCCTCCCCGGACCCCAGAAATCCCCCCACCCTCCTTCTTGGACAACCCCCCTCCTCCCTGGACCCCGGACATCCCCCCACCCACCTTTCTGGACCCAGGACAGCCCCCCCCCCCTTCCTTCCTGGAACCTGGACAGCCCCCCCCCCCCCCACCCTCCTCCCTGGACCCCGGAAATCCCACCACCCTCCTCCCTGTACCCCGGACATCCCAAAAATCATTATTTGTTTGTGAGATAAAACGCAATAGAACTTGAAGGTCCCTCTCCAATGAGTGGACATCTGGGTTCGGGTCACTAATGAGTGGCATCCTGGTTTGGGACGCCACAATTCCTGGATATCATTTTTATAAGTGTTTTTAATAAAATCTATACCCATAACTATAGAAGGTCCCTCTCCAAAATCAATTGGGACATGATTCAATGAATACACCCTACCAACCTGTATCTTATTTTCTTATATACATTGTATTTTGTTGTATTTCTTAATATAATTATCATATAGAGTAATGTATTAGTTATGCTTTTATTTAAAGTAAACAATTGTCATTTACCTAAATATTTTTTTTATTGAACTTAAATATTATTTAATTTCTTTGAAATGAATTATTGAAATTTTTTTACCGAATAGATAGAAGTTGGATGTACGAAACTGATTGGATTTCAACCGATTTTCAAAATAATTAGAAAATATTTCTAGCTTTTGCATTTGACAAGGCTTCAGATAGTGGTCGCATACACTGCCCATGTTCTAAATTTGTTGGAAGACCTTGGTTGAGTCATGAAGCAGTTATCTATCATATAACCAAATATGGTTTCCGAAAAAACTATTATGTGTGGTATCACAATGGAGAGAAAATGGAATCTCAAAATGTTGATGATCCAAATGATAAGACTGAATTGGAGAGTTTGATATATGATCGGTTTCAGTTTATGCAACATCATGAGAAGGAAAGGATGTCCAGCCAATAAGATTTCAATACAAGCACACATGATGCTTCCAATGAAAATTATGATTTTGATTGGGTGAAAAAATTGAATTATGTTGTGACGACACCAGTATATCGGCAATGTGGTAAAATGAAAAAGTTGGAATTTTTAATCCAATTGTTTCATGGGAAAAATATGTATGGTATTTCAAATACTGAAATTGATTACATTCTTAACTTATTGAAGGAATTACTTCTATATGATGCAGATATACCCTCAAACCACTATATAGCATGGAAGTTAGTTGATGAACTTGGATTCTCAAAACAAAATTCATGCTTGCCCGAATAATTGCAGCTTATTTTGGGAGGAAACTACTGAAATAAATGATTGTATCAAATGTGGAACCTCCCAATGGAAGACAAAAGATGATGGAAAACCATCTCATGTGCCACAAAGAGTAATGTGGCACTTTTCATTGATCCCCAGATTATAGAACCTTTTCATGTCTGATGAAATATCAGTAAAAATGCGATGGAATGACACCGAGAGAAAAAAGAATAATAAAGAGTTGGTTGACCCTGCAGATGGATTTTCATGGCAGAGATTTGATATTATATATCCTGAATTTGTATCCAACGTGCGTAATGTGAGACTGGGTCATTCATGTGAAGTTTTTAATCCATTCGGATGCGCAGTTTGTGCGGCACGACTGAATATGTGTTTTTTAGGTGTTTGGCGTGCTTGAAAATCTTGTGTGGGGTGGTCTAATCCGTCCGAACGACCTCGGAATGTCATGAAATCAGACGACAACAAAGGGTGGGTGAAATTTAAAATGGTCAGCCATACGTCACATCAATCGGAGGTGTCGTGTGAGTACGTTGGCAGAAAACACACTCTACGTGTCATAAATGGCCAAAACATGCGTTTAACAGCCAAATGCATGTCGAACGACATTGTAATGACTTGAAATAACACTAAAACACCCTAATTATTATTCAAGAGGTGTAATAGGAGACATCATGTCATTCAGACATGCGGTTTGCATGGCATGGCTAAATATCTGTTTTTTAGGTGTTCGGCATGCTTGAAAAGCGTGCGTAGGGTGGTCAAAACAGGACGAACGACCTTGAAATACCATGAAATCAGACGAGAACAAAGGGTGGGTGAATTTTGAAATTTTCGGCCAAACGACACGTCAATCGAAGGTTTCGTGTGATTGCGCTAGCCGAAAACTCACTTCACATGTCGTAAATGGGCAAAACATGCATTTATCGGTCAAATGCATGCCGAACGACATCAGAATGACTTGAAATCACACAAAAACACCCTAATTATTATTCATGAGGTGTAATAAGAGACAGAACATCATTCGGATGTGCGGTTTGCGTGGCACGGTTGAATATGTGTTTTTTAGGTGTTCGGCACGCATGAAAAGCATGCGTGGGATGGTCGAAACTAGCTGAACAACCTCAGAATGCCATGAAATCGGAATAAAACAAAGGTTGGGTGAATTTTGAAATGGTATGCCAGACGGCACGTCAATCGGAGGTGTTGCGTGACCGTACTGGCCGAAAACGCACTCTGCATGTCGTAAATGGAAAAAACATGCATTTAACGGTAAAATGCATGTCGAACGACATCGGAATGAATTATAATCACACGAAAATACCTTAATTATTATTATTGTGGTGTACGAGGAGACGGAGCGTCATTTTAATGCGTATTTTGTGTGGCACGGCGGAATATGTGTTTTTTAGGTGTTTGGCGTGCTTGAAAAATCGTGCGTGGGGTGGTCGAAACCGGCCGAACAACCTTGGAATGCCATGAAATCGGAAAACAACAAAGGGTGGGTGAATTTTGAAATGGTCATCTTGAAGGAACGTCAATCAGAGGTGTCATGTGACCGCGTTGGTTGAAAATGCACTCTCCGTGTTGTAAATGGCCAAAACATGTGTTTAACGGTCAAATGCATGCCGAACAACATTGGAATGACTGGAAATCACACAAAAACACCCGAATTATTATTCGTAAGGTGTAAGAGGATACGACACGTCATCTGGACATGTGGTTTGCACGGTACGGCTAAATATGTGTTTTTTAGGTGTTTGGAGCGCTTGAAAAGTGTGTGTGGGGTGGTCCAAACCAGACGAACGACCTCGGAATTCCATTAAATCGGAATACAACAAAGGGTGGGTGAATTGAGAAATGGTCGGATAGACGGCACATCAATCAGAGGTGTCGTGTGACCGCATTGGCCGAAAACGCACTCTGTGTGTCGTAAATGGCCAAAACATTCGTTTAATGGTCAATTGCATGTCGAATGACATCGTAATGACTTTAAATCACATTAAAACACCCTAATTATTATTCTTGAGGTGTACGAGGATACATCACGTCATTTGGACCTGAGGTTTGTGCGGCACGACTGAATATGTGTTTTTTAGGTCTTTGGCGCACTTGAAAAGCATGCGTGGGGTGGTCGAAACCGGTCGAACGACCTTGGAATTCCATGAAATCGGACAAAAACAAAGGGTGGGTGAGTTTTGAAATGGTCGGCTAGACAACATGTCAATCGGAGGGGTCATGTGACCGCGCTGGCCGAAAACGCACTTCGCGTGTCATAAATGGCCAAAACATGCGTTTAACGGTCAAATGCATGCCCAACGACATCATAATGACTTGAAATCACACTAAAACACCCTAATTATTATTGTGAGGTGTAAGAGGAGATAGAACGTCATTCGGACCCGTGGTTTTCATGGCACTACAGAATATGTGTTTTTTAGGTGTTCGACGCGCTTGAAAACCGGGCGTGGAGTGCTGGAAACCGTCCGAACGACCTCAGAATGCCATGAAATCGAATGACAACATACTATGGGTGAAATTTGAAATGGCCAGCTAGACATCAAGTCAATTGGAGTTGTCTTGTGACCGCGGTGGCCGAAAACGCACTTCGCGTGTCCTAAATGGCCAAAACATGCGTTTAACGGTCAAATTCATGCTGAACGACATCAGAATGACTTGAAATCACACAAAAACACCCTAATTATTATTCTTGAGGTTTATGAGGAGACGACACGTCATTCAGTTGCGCGGTTTGTGCAGCACGGTTGAATATGTGTTTTTAGGTGTTTGGCGCGCTTGAAAATCTTGTGTGGGGTGGTCTAAACCGGGTGAACAACCTCAGAATGCCATGAAATTGGACGAAAAAAAGGGTGGGTGAATTTTGAAATGGTTGGCCAGACGAAACGTTAATCGGAGGTGTCGTGTGACCGCGCTGGCCAAAAACGCACTCTGCGTGTCGTAAATGGCCAAAACATGAATTTAACGGTCAAATGCATGCCAAACGACATCGAAATGACTTGAAATCACATAAAAACACTTTAATTATTATTTTTGAGGTGTAAAAGGAGACTTCATGTCATTCGGATGCGCTGTTTGCACGGAATGGCTGAATATGTATTTTTTAGGAGTTCGGCGCGCTTGAAAAGCATGCGTGGGGTGGTCAAAACCGGCCGAAAAACCTTGGAATGCCATGAAATCTAAAGAAAACAAAGGGTGGGTGAAATTTTAAATGGTCGGTCAGAATACACGTTAATCGGAGGTGTCGTGTGACCGCGGTGGCTGAAAATGCACTTCGCGTGACATAAATGGTCAAAACATGCGTTTGACGGTCAAATGCATGATGAACAACATTGTAATGACTTGAAATCACACAAAAACACGCAAATTATTATTCATGAGGTGTACAAGGAGACAGAACATCATTCGAACATGCGGTTTGTGCGGCACTGCTGAATATGTGTTTTTAGGTGTTTGGTGCGCTTCAAAAGCGTGCGTGGGGTGGTCAAAACTGGACGAACGACCTTAGAATTCCATGAAATCGGACGACAACAAATTGTGGGTAAAATTTAAAATGGTCGGTCAGACGACATGTCAATCAGAGGTGTCGTGTGACCGCGGGGGCTGAAAACACACTCCACGTGTCGTAAATGACCAAAACATGCGTTTGACGGCCAAATGCATGCCGAACGACATTGTAATGACTTGAAATCACATGAAAACATCCTAATTATTATTTTTAAGGTGTAAGAGGATACAAAATCTCATTAGGACCTGCGGTTTGCACGGCACGGCTGAATATGTGTTTTTTAGGTGTTTGGCGCGCTTGAAAAGCTTGCGTGGGGTGTTCTAAACCGGCCGAACGGCCTCAGAATTCCATGAAATCGGACAACAACAAAGTTTGGGTGAATTGTGAAATGGTCAGCTAGACCGCACGTCAATCGTAGGTGTCGTGTGACCGTGCTAGGCGAAAATTCACTCAGCGTGTCGTAAATGGCCAAAACATGCGTTTAATGGGAAAATGCATGATGAATGACATAGTAATGAATTTAAATTACACAAAAACACCCTAATTACTATTTTGAGGTGTACAAGGAGACGGCATGTCATTCAGATGCATGGTTTGCGCAGCATGGCTGTTTATGTGTTTTTTAGGTGTTCGGCGCGTTTGAAAAGCGTACGTGGGGTGGTCGAAACCGGCCGAACGACTGCATAATGCCATGAAATCGGACAACAACAAAGGGTGGGTGAATTGTGAAATGGTCGGTCAGTCAGCACGTCAATCGGAGGTGTCATGTGACTGCGCTGGCCGAAAACGCACTCTGCGTGTCGTAAATGGCCAAAACATGCGTTTAACAGTCAAATGCATGCCAAATGACATCAGAATGACTTGAAATCACATGAAAACACCCTAATTGTTATTATTTAGGTTTACGAGGAGACAACACATCATTCGGACTCGCAGTTTGCACAACACGGCTGAATATGTGTTTTTTAGGTGTTCGGCGTGCTTGAAAAGCGTACATGGGGTGGTCGAAACTGTCCGAACGATCTCGTAATGCCATAAAATCGGACAACAACAAAGGCTGAGTGAATTTTTAAATGGTTGTCTAGAAGGAATGTCAATCGGAGGTGTCGTGTGACCACGCTGGCCGAAAACGCACTCTGCGTGTTGTAAATGGCCAAAGCATGCGTTTAACAGTCAACTGCATGACAAACGACATCAGAATGACTTGAAATCACATGAAAACACCCTAATTATTATTCTTGAGGTGTACTAGGAGAGGACACGTCATTCGGACACACGGTTTGCACGGCACGCATGAATATTTGTTTTTTAGGTGTTTGACGTGCTTGAAAAGCGTGCGTGGGGTGGTCGAAACCGGTCGAAAGACTTCAGAATGTCAGGAAATAGGACGACAAAAAAGGGTGCATGAATTGTGAAATGTTTGGCCAAACAGCACGTCAATCGGAAATGTCGTGTGACAGCGTTGGCCGAAAACGCACTCTGCGTGTCGTAAATGGCCAAAACATGCATTTAATGGTCAAATGCATGCCGAACGACATCATAATGACTTTAAATCACACGAAAACACCCAAATTAGTATTCTTGAAGTGTGCGAGGAGACGACATGTCATTCGGATATACGGTTTGCACGGCACGGCTGAATATATGTTTTTTAGGTGTTTGGCGTGCTTGAAAAGTGTGTGTGGGGTGGTCAAAACTGGCTGAATGACCTCGGAATGCCATGAAATCAGACGACAACAAAGGGTGGGTGAATTGTAAAATGGTCGTCCAGACGGCACGTCAATTAGAGGTGTCATGTGACCGCGGTGGCCAAAAACGCACTTCGCATGTCGTAGATGGCCAAAACATGCGTTTAACGGTCAAATGCATGCCGAACAAGATCATAATGACTTGAAACCCCACTAAAACACCCTAATTATTATTCATGAGGTGTATGAGGAGACGACACATCATTCGGACGTGCGGCTTGCGCGGCACGGCAGAATATGTGTTTTTTAGGTATTTGGTGTGCTTGAAAATCATGTGTGGGGTGGTCGAAACAGGCCGAATGACCTCAGAATTCAATGAAATTGGACGACAAAAAAGGGTGAGTAAATTTTGAAATGTTCAGCCAGACGGCATGTCAATCGGAAATGTCGTGTGACCATGCTAGCCGAAAACGCACTCCTCGTGTCGTAAATGGCCAAAACAGGCATTTAACGTTCAAATGCATGCCGAACAACATCGTAATGACTTGAAATCACATGAAAACACCCTAATTATTATTTATGAGGTGTATGAGGAGACTTCATGTCATTCGGACGCGCGGTTTGCACGACACTTCAGAATATGTGTTTTTTATGTGTTTGGTGAGCTTGAAAAGCGTGCGTGGGGTGGTTGAAACTGGCCGAACGACCTCGGAATGCCACGAAATCAGATGAAAGCAAAGAGTGAGTAAATTGTGAAATTTTCGGCCATACGACACGTCAATCGGTGGTGTCGTGTGACCGCGTTGGCCGAAAACGAACTCCGCGTGTCGTAAATGGCCAAAACATGCGTTTAACGGTCAAATGCATGCCTAATGACATCGGAATGACTTGAAATCACACAACAAAACCCTAATTGTTATTCTTGATTTGTACGAGGAGATGACATGTCATTCGGACATGCGGTTTTCACAGCACGATTGAATATGTGTTTTTTAGGTGTTTGGCGCACTTGAAAAGCGTGCGTGGGGTGGTCGAAACTGGCTGAACGACCTCAAAATTCCATGAAATCGGATGACAACAAAGGGTTCGTTAATTGTGAAATGGCCGGCCAGAAAACACGTAAATCAGAGGTGTCGTGTGACCGCGGTGGTGGAAAACGCACTCCGCGTGTTGTAAATGGCCAAAACATGCGTTTAATGGTCAAATGCATGCCGAACGACATCGGAATGACTTGAAATCACATGAAAATATCCTAATTGTTATTTTTTAGGTGTATGAGGAGACGAAACATCATTTGGATGCACGGTTTGCGTGGCACGGCTGAATATGTGTTTTTTAGGTGTTTGGCGTGCTTGAAAAGCGTGCATGGGGTGGTCTAAACCAGCTGAACAACCTCGGAATTACCTGAAATCAGAAAAAAACAAAGGGTGAGTGAATTTTAAAATGTTCGCCCAGACAACACATCAATCAGAGGTGTCATGTGACAGCACTGGCTGAAAACGCACTCCACATGTCGTAAATGGCCAAAACATGCGTTTAACGGTCAAATGAATGTCGAACGACATCATAATGACTTGAAATCATACAAAAACACCCTAATTATTATTCATGAGGTGTACGAGGAGAAGGCATGTCATTCGGACTCACGGTTTGCGCGGAACGGCTGAATATGTGTTTTTTAGGTGTTTGACGCACTTGAAAAGCATGCGTGGGGTGGTCGAAACCGGCAGAACGACCTCAGAATTCCATAAAATCGGACGACCACAAAGGGTGGGTGAATTTTGAAATGTTCAGCCAGACAGCACATCAATCGGAGGTGTCGTGTGACCGCGCTAGCCGAAAACGCACTCTGCATATCGTAAATGGCCAAAACATGCGTTTAACGGTCAAATTCATGCTGAACAACATAGGAATGACTTAAAATCACACAAAAACACCCTATTACTTATTCATGAGGTGTACGATGAGACGGAACATCATTCGGATGCACGGTTTGCGCAGAACGGCTGAATATGTGTTTTTTAGGTGTTCGGTGCGCTTGAAAAGCGTGCGTGGGGTTGTCAAAACCGGTTGAATGACCTCGGAATTCCATTAAATCGAACAACAACAATGGTGGGGGAATTGTGAAATGGTCAGTCAGACGACACATCAATCGGAGGTGTCGTGTGACCGCGCTGGCCGAAAACACACTCCGCGTGTCATAAATGGCCAAAACATGCGTTTAACGGTCAAATGCATGCTGAACAACATCGGAATGACTTGAAATCACACAAAAACACCCTAATTATTATTCTTGAGGTGTATTAGGAGACGACACATCATTCAGATGCGAGGTTTGCACGGCACGGCTGAATATGTGTTTTTAGGTGTTTGACGCACTTGAAAAGCTTGTGTGGCGTGGTCTAAACCGGCCAAACGAACTTGGAATGCCATGAAATTGGAAGAAAACAAAGGGTGGGTGAAATTTGAAATGGTTGTCCAGACGGTATGTTAATCAGAGGTGTCGTGTGACCGCTCTGGCCAAAAATGCAATCCGCGTGTCGTAAATGGCCAAAACATGCGTTTAATGGTCAAATGCATGCCGAACGACATCAGAATGACTTAAAATCACACTAAAACACTCTAATTGTTATTTTTGAGGTGTACAAGGAGACAGTACATCATTCGGACGCATGGTTTGCGTGGAATGGTTGAATATGTGTTTTTTAGGTGTTCGGCGCGCTTGAAAAGTGTGTGTGGGGTGGTCAAAACCGGTCGAACGACCTTGGAAAGCCATGAAATCAGAAGACAACAAAGGGTGGGTGAAATTTGAAATGGTCGGCTAGACGACACGTCAATCGGAGGTGTCTTGTGACCACGGTGGCTGAAAACGCACTCTGCATGTCGTAATTGGACAAAACATGCGTTTAACGGTCAAATGCACGCCGAACGACATCAGAATGACTTGAAATCACATGGAAATACCCTAATTATTATTATTGAGGTATACGAGGAGACTCAACATCATTCAGACGCATTGTTTGTGCGGCATTGCTGAATATGTGTTTTTTAGGTGTTCAGCGCGCTTGAAAAGCGTTAGTGGGGCGGTCAAAACTGGACGAAAGACCTTGGAATTCCATGAAATCAAATGACAAGAAAGTGTGGGTAAAATTTGAAATGGTTGGCCAGACGGCACGTCAATTAGAGGTGTCGTGTGACCGCGGTGGCTGAAAACGCACTCTGGATGTCGTAAATGGCCAAAACATGCGTTTAACGGCCAAATGCATGCCGAACGACATCAGAATGGCTTGAAATCACATGAAAACACCCTAATTTTTATTCGTGAGGTGTATGATGAGACCGAACCTCATTCAGATGTGTGGTTTGCACGGGACTGCTGAATATGTGTTTTTTAGGTGTTTGGTGCGCTTGAAAAGCTTATGTGGGGTGGTCTAAACCGACCGAACGACCTCTAAATGCCATGAAATCAGACAACAACAAAGGGTGGGTGAATTGTGAAATGACCGGCCAGACGACACATCAATTTTAGGTGTTGTGTGACCACGCTGGCCGAAAATGCACTCTGCATGTCATAAATGGCCAAAACCTGCATTTAACAGTCAAATGCATGCCGAACGACATTGGAATGACTTGAAATTACATGAAAACACTCTAATTATTATTCGTGAGGTGTAAAAGGAGACAACACATCATTCAGATGTGTGGTTTGCACAGCACAGCTATTTATGTGTTTTTTAGGTGTTCGGCGTGCTTGAAAAGCATACGTGGGGTGGTTGAAACTGGCCGAACAACCTCATAATGCCATGAAATCGGACGAAAACAAAGGGTGGGTTAATTGTAAAATAGCTAGCCAGACAGCATGTCAATCGAAGGTTTCGTGTGACCGCGCTGGCCGAAAACGCACTCCGCGTGTCGTAAATAGACAAAACATGCGTTTAACGGTCAAATGCATGCCGAACGACATCATAATGACTTGAAATCACACGAAAACACCCTAATTGTTATTCTTTAGGTGTACGAGGAGACATCACGTCATTCGGACTCGCGGTTTGCACAGCACGGCTGAATATGTCTTTTTTTGGTGTTTGGCGTGCTTGAAAAGCATGAGTGGGGTGGTCGAAACCGGCCGGACGACCTCGAAATGCCCTAAAATCGGACGACAACAAAGGGTGAGTGAATTGTGAAATGGTCGTTCATAAGGAATGTCAATTGGAGGTGTTGTGTGACCGTGTTGGCAGAAAACGCACTCAGCGTGTCGTAAATGGCCAAAACATGCGTTTAACAGTCAAATGCATGCCGAACGACATCGGAATGACTTGAAATCACATGAAAACACCCTAATTATTATTCTTGAGGTGTACTAGGAGGCGTCATATCATCCAGACATGTGGTTTGTGTGGAACGCATGAATATCTGTTTTTTAGGTGTTTGGCGCGCTTGAAAAGCATGCGTGGGGTGGTCGAAACCGGCCGAAATACCTCGGAATGCCATGAAATCGGATGACAACAAAGGGTGCAAGAATTTTGAAATGTTTGGCCAAACGGCATGTCAATCGGAGGTGTCGTGTGACCGCGCTGGCCGAAAATGCACTATGCATGTCGTAAATGGCCAAAACATGCGTTTAATGGTCAAATGCATGCCGAACGACATCAGAATGACTTTAATTCACACAAAAACACCCTAATTATTATTCGTGGGGTGTATGAGGAGACAGAATGTCGTTAGAACGTGCGGTTTGCGCGGCACGGCTGAATATGTGTTTTTTAGGTGTTTGGCGCGCTTCAAAAGCATGCGTGGGGTGATTGAAACTGGCTGAACGACCTCAGAATGCCATGAAAACGGACGAAAACAAATGGGGGTGAATTTTGAAATGGTCGGCCAGATGGCACGTCAATCATAGGTGTCGTGTGACCGCGGTGGCCAAAAATGCACTACACGTGTCGTAAATGGCCAAAACATGCATTTAACGGTCAAATGCATGCTGAATGACATCGGAATCACTTGAAATCACACAAAACACCATAATTATTATTCGTGATGTGTACGAGGAAACAGCACATCATTCGGACGTGGGGCTTGCGCGGCACGGCTGAATATGTGTTTTTTAGGTGTTTGGTGTGCTTGAAAAACGTCTGTGGGGTGGTCGAAACCGGCCGAATGACCACATAATACCATGAAATTGGACGACAAAAAATGGTGAGTGAATTTTGAAATGGTTGGCTAGAAGAAACATCAATCGGAAGTGTCATGTGACTACGTTGGCCGAAAACGCTCTCCACGTGTCGTAAATGGCCAAAACATGCATTTAACGGTCAAATGCATGCCGAATGACATCGTAATGACTTGAAATCACACAAAAACACCCTAATTATTATTCGTGAGGTGTACGAGGAGACGGCATGTCATTCGGACGCACGGTTTGCGCGGCACTTCAGAATATGTGTTTTTTAAGTGTTTGGCGCGCTTGAAAAGCGTGCGTGGGGTGGTCAAAACCGGCTAAACGTCCTCGGAATGCCATGAAATCAGACGAAAACAAAGGGTGAGTAAATTTTGAAATGGTCAGCCATATGGCACGTCAATCGGAGGTGTCGTGTGACCACGCTGGCTGAAAACTCACTTCGTGTGTCGTAAATGGCCAAAACAAGCGTTTAATGGTCAAATGCATGTTGAACGACATTGGAATGACTTGAAATCACACAAAAACACCCTAATTGTTATTAGTGAGGTGTACGAGGAGATGATATGTCATCTGGACATGCGGTTTGCACAGTACTGTTGAATATGTGTTTTTTAGGTGTTTGGCGCGCTTGAAAAGGGTGGGTGGGGTGGTCGAAACTGGCTGAACGATCTTGGAATGGCGTGAAATCGGATGACAATAAATGGTGCATGAATTGTGAAATGGTAGGGTAGACGGAACGTCAATCGGAGGTTTCATGTGACCGCGGTGGATGAAAACGCACTTCGCATGTCGTAAATGGCCAAAACATGCGTTTAATGGTCCAATGCATGCCGAACGACTTCAGAATGATTTGAAATCACACGAAAATATCCTAATTATTATTCTTGAGGTGTAAGACGAGACGACGTGTCATTCGGACGCGCGGTTTGCACGGCACGGCTGAATATGTGTTTTTTAAGTGTTTGGTGCGCTTGAAAAGCGTGCGTGGGGTGGTCGAAACCAGCCGAATGACCTCGGAATTCTATGAAATCGGACGAAACAAAGGGTGGGTGAATTGTAAAATGGTCGGCCAGACGACACGTCAATCGGAGGTGTCATGTGACCGCAATGGCTGAAAACGCACTCTATGTGTCGTAAATGGCCAAAACATGCATTTAACAGTCAAATGCATGCCGAATGACATCAGAATGACTTGAAATCACACAAAAACACCCTAATTATTATTCTTCAGGTGTATGAGGAGACGTCATGTCATTCGGACGTGTGGTTTGCGCGGAACGGATGAATATGTGTTTTTAGGTGTTTGGCGCGCTTGAAAAGCGTGCGTGGGGTGGTCAAAACCATCTGAACAACCTTGGAATGCCATAAAATCAGACGACAACAAAGGGTGGGTGAATTGTAAAATGGTCGGCCAGACATCACATCAATCGTAAGTGTCGTGAGACCGCGCTGGCCGAAAACGCACTTCGCGTGTCGTAAATGGCCAAAACATGCATTTAATGGTCAAATGCATGTCGAACGACATCAGAATGACTTGAAATCACACGAAAACACCCTAATTATTATTCTTTAGGTTTAAGAGGAGACGACACGTCATTCGGATGCACGGTTTGCATGGCACAGGTGAATATGTGTTTTTTAGGTGTTTGGCGTGCTTGAAAAGCATGCGTGGGGTGGTCAAAACCGGTCGAACGACCTCGAAATGCCATTAAATCGAATGAAAACAAAGGTTGGGTGAATTGTGAAATGGTCGGCTAGACGGCACGTCAATCGGAGATGTCGTGTGACTGCGCTGGCCAAAAACGCACTCTGCATGTTGTAAATGGCCAAAACAGTGGGTTCTAGGTCCAAACCAAAGTCCCTTTGGGAACCCAATACCAAAGACTTAATTGAATATTAATACCCACTACCCATGATGGTAATTCATCTCACATCACACCCAGGAGAGAAAATTACAATTAGCCACATACCCTCTTATTCTAATTGAAAAATCTATAAAAAATATGTAGGCTATTCTGGTAACCCATCTCATATGTCGAGATTGGCCAATGTTTCCCACTAACACATTAGGAACCATTTATACATGGATACATAATCATTAGAGGAATTTAAACATCCCATGTGCTTCCTATAACTCATCCTAGGTCTAAGCACATGAGCACTACCATTGTCTATCTTATGGGTATTGACGCATGCCTGTCGTTGGGCGTGCCAAAAGCAATTTATTTTCCTAATGCAGCACAGTGGCTGATTAGGGTCGTCGTCTCACTTGAGAAGATTTATCGGTTCATTAACTCACTTAACCTAATTAAGCTAACCTAATTTTTTGGTTTTTTAAATTTTTCTAGGAATGAAATATAATTTAATTAAAATAAAAGATAAAACTAACGTGCAATGACAAAATGCAATTAATTGAGAAAGAAATTGGCCTTTATGGGTTGGTTTGTGGGTTCCATCATTCTCCTTGTTGGTATTTAAATTAATTTTGATAATTCAATTATGAGATCTCATTCATGAATTACTATTATTTTATTTATTGGTGTGAAATCTTGAATGCATTTAGCAATCTTAACTTCACCTCCTCCTATAATCAAGGTTGATGGCACACCTCGATCGAGAGTTTGACATCTTCGAAGACCTGGCTCCATCGTATGTCATTTCAACCACTCAAATGGCTCAAATCCATCTTTTTATGATCTTGTATCCAGTATAAAGGAGGTAAAATATTTAATAAAAGAATATAAATTAGTTTGAGATCAGTGTCGTGGTGGACGATCGCCACACATGTGCACATCACTCTTGCTCATCACAAACTTAACAAAACATCATAATTTAGGCACAGAATAAATGAAATTTCCACATACCTCCCCTTGGAAAAGTCTCGGGTTAACCCCTCATATTTTAGGGTAAGAGGTCACGGTGGATAATATGAGAAGAATAAAAGAAAAAAAGAAGGAGAAAAGATGAAGAAGAAAACAGGGTGGATGGGTAGACACAGAAATAAAAAAATGCATGAATTTTATTAGAAATCTAAATTAAAATTGAAAACTAAAACAAAAATAAAGAAATGAAATGAAATGGGTAATATTTGTGGTTGGACTCCCTTGTTGGATATCTCCTTCTTGGTGCCTTGAATGAATGGAATGGAGAATGGGATGATTTGGGAAGGAGGTGAGGGCCTCCTTTTATAGGCAGAATTCGTCCCCCAAAAGTTGACACGTTTTAGACCTCATAAATGACCTATTCACGCATTCCACCCTTCATGAATGTCTTTCATAAATATGTTTTTCGTTCACCTTTAAAATTTCAGATCCTTTGGAAACCGGATGAAGGAGTTATTAATTTTTCATTCTCGGTTTCTGTTTCTGGATGAAGCTTCTAAGAAGGTTCCTCCAAAAGTATGTCGTTTAATGGCCACCTTAATAACTTACAAACATCCTAAAATTTGTTTTAGAGATGTTCCTATCTATCCTCGTGCTATCCTAGGTGTAAAAACCTCATTTTAATGTGTGTAGGCCGAGTTTGGGTTCCGTTACATTGGTGGGGTCCACGTTGTCCACCCGAAAAAATGTCCAACTTCAACGAATTTTTAGACCCTTTAGATGGCCAAATAAGCTCCTGGTACAGAATAAATAGTTGGTGGAAATAAAATAAGGATTCTAAAAAATTTTAATCACAAAAATTGGACAAATATTTTCCATGAAATGACTAAAATATCCTTGATGTAAAAATATGTCTAAAATCCAGAATTAGGCGTTTTTCACATTTAGGCTCAAAATAATACTAAAACCTAAAAACATTACAATTACCCATCCAATAACACTATGGTGGGATTATAAAAAATAATTTACAGTATAAAATATTTGAAAATATGAGCTTCATCACTCCCCCACACTTAAACATTGCACTCTTGGGCAATCATCTTACATCCAAATCAATTTCCACACAACAATTAAAAATGAGAAAATATCAATGATCTTATCAAAAATAAAATTACATCATGTATCATATATGAAAAACAAGCCTCTCTCATTTTCATTTCAATCATTAAAATTTGTTCAACCTCATAAATCAATCCATGGCCCAATCACAACCTACCTCACATTGAATTTTTTGTCACTATTCACTCAAGAAAAATTGAATCTAGAGTTATACTCGTACTTTGAAATCGCATGTATCACCATAGGTTTGTGAAAATTCTCATTTATCCACAGCGTGAAAAATGAAAATGAATTTAATCATGAGGGATTTAATTAAAGTTTCAAATGATTCTGTGGCTTAGAGTTGGTGGGAAAATGATTGAAAACGTTTCAGGCTAGAAAGAGGAGGTTGGAATTTAAGTATAATGAATGATTAAATAAAGGGAAAACACAGGTAATTACTCTCTCAATATCACTGGAAATTGTTAAAAGAAACACTACCCCTCTTATGACATGGTAAATTAGCCAAGAAGTTATTATAATAAATGATATCATCTAAGTTCTCCTTTTTTTTCAAAGCTCCAGAAAGGCACAACGTAATTTTCCTTTTCTTTTTTCATGGAGGATGAGCTGAAAATTGAATGCAATGAATGAATGAAAATTCATGCCCTTAATTTTTTAGAGGTAAATGAGTCATAAAATAATGTACAATGAGGAATTAAAATTCATTTCCATTTTTTTCATTTTTTTTGAAGGACAAATGGATAGAAAAATTAAAGTACAATGAAATGACGACACATGCCCAATTCTCTTATTGTCCACTACCCAAAGTATTGACACACACCTTTCATCACCAATAAATGATACACATACCAATGAATGCACTCGAAAGGCCCTTCCCCCACACTCAAACTTGAAATAACCATGAAAAATACTAAAAGTGTGGGTAGGTAAGGAAAATGTGGCTTGTAATTTGTCTTAAACCTATAAAGAAATTCATGGAATATAAGGGCTTACGAAGGATAAATGTAAAGGTGGGTATCAATATAAAATGTTGTTAGCCAAAGAGATTCTTTAATCATTTCAAATACATTCCATGAAATCCAAATCTTCAAAAGATAATTATTCACAAATTCTGGTTCTCACACAAAATTCAAGTTTCTCTCAAGAAAGTGTGGGTATTAGGAAGAATATATAAAAGTGGTTTAGAATACCTCACAGGATTGGAAAATATTTTGATTCAGTGTTTCATGGGCATGGATTTCAAAAATCAGTCAAACTCATTAAAATGCTTGAAAATCCATTTCAAGGGAAAATAATTCATATCAACAATCATTTAAAATCCATTATTTCAAAAATCGTTTCAACTCTTTCAAAATCAATTGATGTGTTAAAAGTGATAACAATATTCATTAAAGCTAAAAATATGTTTCTGAACAAAAACCGAAAGGAGTTTAAATGATAATCATAAAAAGTGATCTCCCTTTTGAAATAAAGATTTGGTCCTCTACGTCCAATTATTTGGGTTTCCTTCTACCTTCATGATCCTACAAAAGAAAAATTACTCAATTAATCACAAGGATAATTTCATTTAAGCTCAAAATAAAAAGAGGGAGGGGGCCGCATGCTAGACTAATTCCTAATACTGAATTTTAAATCTAAATTCATAATATTTAAAATTAAATTACTATAAAGCAAGAAAAGGATAAATCTTGGTATGATCCCTCAAGTGGGCCCAGGAATCTTTTACTGCCTCTAGAGGGCAGTACCAGCTTTTATCCATAATCTGTCGGTGGATGAAGTTTCTTTGATTTGAACCACCACATGTTTTTCTTCCCAGCATGCATCTCTTTGTTCTTGTTGAATAGAATTACATAGATAGAGTACACCAGATCCACCCCCTTCGCAATGTGGTATAGCATGCATGGTGGGGGTAGGATAAAGTATGGATCCTCCTCCTCTTCAGTTGCTACTTGTGCAATGTGTTCTTAAAAATCCAGTGGTTTATCCAGATGTGCTACATGAAAATAATAATAAAAGGGATATTCATAATTTAAATTTGAATTATTAATTTCAAAATCTTCCCTTTTAAGGTAAGCAGCTTGTAGATTTGGTTGTTCATGCAGAGCCACTGTTATCGTTTCTTGGACTTCCTCAAGCATATGATCAATGTCCTTAGGGAGCTCTAGGTGTTCCTCAATAGGTGAAATTTATCCTTCTTCATCTTCCTCCAAGGTGATACAAGGATTGAATGAATCTGAAAATTCAAAGTCATAAAGAGTGATACTCAAATCAGATTGAATGAAATCAGAAAAATTAGATTTCATGGAAGGATCATCTCCCTGAGTTGGTTCTAGTTCAATCACTTCTTCAATTGAAAGTGCCTCTTGGAGTTGATTATCACTGGATGGAGGTAGGTAGTCTGTCTCCTCCATCGTGACTTCAAATTCTACCAATTATGTGGGGTCTTCTTTCAATAGTGTTGGCTCTTCTTCTTTGTAAAGCTTGGGGTGATCAAGCAGCTCCTCACATTCATTCCAAAATTTATCCAATTCTTGTTGATCTCTCACATTTGGCTCAGTAGGAAATTCATCTTCCTCTTTATCTATCTCGGGTAGAATTGGTTGAGTGAGGATGAATGAGTCTTCAGGTACCCCGACATTTACCTCTACTGGTTCTTCAATGATGAGTGGTGAAATTTCTTCCACTACTATCTCAGGTTCTTGCTCCGGCTCAGGGTCGGGTTGCTCCATCCTTGCACAAACATAGTCCAATATCTATTCCATTTTCCTCCTCAAATCATCCAGATTATTACTAATCCTTTCAACCCGGTCATTTAGATCATGATAATCAATTTCTAGTTCTTGATATTGCGCCTTGGAGTAATCTTCCCATGCATAAAATTTTGAATTTGAATACATCATGGAAAAAAAATTTATGATTTTTCTTAATGAAAAAAAAAATATTTAAAAAAATGTGAATTTTTAAAAAGAGATCTAAATAACTACTTATCTCCACAGTAATGACACCAATTTTGACGCATGCCTGTCGTAGGGCGTGGAAAAAGCAATTTATTTTCCTAATACAGCACAGTGGCTGACTAGGGTCGTCTCACTTGAGGAGCTTTATCGATTCATTCACGCACTTATCCTAATTCAAATAAACTAATTCTTTTGGTTTTTTACATTTTATCTAGGAATGGAATACAATTTAATTAAAATAAAAGATAAAACTAACATGCAATGATAAAATGCAATTAATTGAGAAATAACTTCGCCTTTATGGGTTGGTTTGTGGGTTCCATCATTCTCCTTGTTGGTATTTAAATTAAGTTTGATAATTAAATTATGAGATCTCATTCATGAATTAATATTATTTTATTTATTGGTGTGAAATATTGAATTCATTTAGCAATCTTAACTTCACCTCCTCCTATAATCAAGGTTGATGGCACACCTCGATCGAGAGTGTGACATCTTCGAAGACCTGGCTCCATCGTATGCCATTTCAACCACTGAATGGCTTAACTCCATCGTATGAAGATATTGTATCCAATAGAAGGGAGGTAAAATATTTAATAAAAGAATAGAAATGAGTTTGAGATCAGTGTCGTGGTGGACGTTTTCCACACCCGTGTACATCACTCTTGCCCATCACAAACTTAATAAAACATCAGAATTTAAGCACAAAATAATAAAATTTATACATACCTCCCCGGGGCCAAGTCTTGGGTTAACCCCTGATATTTGAGGGTAAGAGGTCACGGTGGATAATATGAGAATAATAAAATAGGAAAAGAAGGATAAAATATGAAGAATAAAAGAGGGTGGATGGGCGGACACAAAAATAAAAATAATGCATGAATTTTATTAGAAATATAATTTACAATTGAAAACTAAAATGAAAATAAAGAAAAGAAATTAAATGGGTAAGATTTTTTTCCATCCTCCCTCGGTGTAGATATCCTCCTTGGTTCCTTGAAGGAATGGAATGGATAATGGGATGATTTGGGAAGGAGGTGAGGGCCTCCTTTTATAGGTAGAATTCGTCCCCCAAAAGTTGATGCATTATAGACCTCATAAATGACCTTTTCACTCATTCCAACCTTCATGAATGTTGTTCATAAATATGTTGGACGTTCACCCCCAAATCTTCAGATCCTTTGGAAATTGGATGAAGTAGTTATTAGTTTTTCATTCTCAGTTTCTATTTATGTACGAAGTTTCTAGGAAGGTTCCTCCAAAAATATGTCGTTTAATGCATTCCTTAATGACTTCAAAACAACCCTAAATTTTTTTTAGAGCTGGTCCTATCTATCCTAGCTCTTTCACAGGTGGAAAAACCTCATTTGTATGTGTGTAGTCCTAGTTTGGGTTCTGTTATATTTGTGGGTTCCACCCTGTCCGCCCGGAAAAATATCCAACTTCAATTAATTTTTAGACACTTTAGATGGCCGAATCAGATCCTAGTCCTGAAGAAAAATTTATATAAAATAATATAATTATTCTAAAAAAATTTAATTACAAAATTTGGACAAATATTTTCCATGAAATGACTAAAATACCCTTGATGTAAAAATCTGTCTAAAATCCAGAATTAGGCGTTTTTCACATTTAGGCTCAAAATAACACTAAAACATAAAAACATGACAATTACCCATACAATAACACTATGGTGGGATTATAAAAAATGATTTATAGTATAAAATATATTAAAATTTGAGCTTCATCGGGTATCATGATCCTTGCCACGCTACCCAATTTTTTCTGTTGGTTTTAAGATACTCAACCCAAGACCATGACTAAACATCCCATGTGCTTCCTATAACATGTAGGTTTTTTTCCTCAGACCTAGACACCCCCACCCCTAAGACACCCCCAAACCCTTGTATGTAATATTTTATATGTGTTATATATAATTCAGAATTCTGTATGCAACATAATTAATTTTGTTTGTGTTATTGATTCATAATTCAGAATTCATTACATAATTCATTCTTCATGTATTCAATTGAGAATTCAATTATGAATTCTGTATTTCATAGGGTAATTGGGTTCATATACATGATTATAATTGTGATACATTCCATGGTTATATTAGTATCATGTTTTTAAGTGCTTTTGTGTGCTATATGATGTGTTTTTGTTGCTTTTATGAGTGTATGCAGGTGTGTTGTTGAGTGTGCAATGGAGGATTTTAGGTGCTGTCAAATTCTAGTAATACACTTTACCAACGGTTTACTAAACCGTTGGTATAGTTTTGTATATATTTTTACCAATGGTTTTAGTAAACCTTTGGTAAAACATTGAAATACTCCAGCAATGCCAACAGTTTTTAAAATCGTTGGCAATACTCTTTACAAATAGTCTTTCCCAACGGTTTTAGTAAACTATTGGTATAGTGTTATATTCCTCCAGAAATTCCAATGATTTATAGAACCATTGGAAATGCTCTTTAAAAAGTGCCTTTCACAATGGTTTTACAAAAGCCGTTGGTAATAGGTTACTGGAACGCCTTACTTGCCAACGGTTTTCCAAACCGTTGGTATATAGTATACCAACAGTTTGGCAGCCTTTACCAATAGTTTGAAACCATTGGTAAAGGATTAATTTCTAGTAGTGCATATAACTAAACCCATGGTTATGTTTTCCCATTTCAATACTGGTATAGGAAATGGTTTCATCATACCCATAGAATTTTTTCATTCATCCTAAACTTGTTCGAATACCAATCATCAAGATATAAACTTTGTAATCAACCTCTTCATGTTATCCCACCATAATTTTTTCATCGGATCTCTATACATCATAATGCTTCTTGGATTAATAGAGAAGGATGAGCTAAGCACATTATCTAGAAGTTCCATCTTCTTATTTAGTTTTTATGGGAAACATATTTGTGTTCCAAACCTTATGAATCCATATTTAGAAAACTTGTACTCTAGAATATTTACTACCTTAAATTTTATCTCCTTATCATCTTTTTAGGCCTTCTTGATCCTCTAAAGAATGGATAGTTCATCAGTTATTTGAGAAAACTATGATGAATTCCCTTTTATGATCCCCATTTACATCATTTTCATGTCCATGGATATTGGATCCCTTCCGACCTCATCATGGGTAAGGTTATGGGATCCTTTTTACTCAAAGCATTTACCACTTTATTCACCTTCCATGGATTTTAATGGAATGAACAATCATAATACTTTATCATTTTTAACCACCATCATTGGATTTACTTAAAAGTGTTTGATAATAAAAAATTTAATTTTGAGTGAACCACCATCATTGGAACATACTAATCTCATTTTGTGTGAATATATACTTGAAGCTTTTATGATCTGTATATATGTCAAACTTCTCCCTATGGAGATAATGTCACAAAATATTCAATATGAATATCACTACAGCCAATTCTAGATCATGTGTTGGGTGTTTTTTCTCATCGATATTTAATTGGATGGAGGCATAGGATATAACTTTTTCATCTTGAATAAGTACACAACCCAAGAATTTTTTAGACACATCATTGAAAATAAAAAATCATTTTCTACTTGTGGGTAATGTGATCACAGTTTCAGAAATTAGCTACTTCTTTAACTCTTTAAATATCTCATCAAATTAATATGTTTAGAAAAACTTCCCTCCCTTCAAAGTTATCTTAGATAGTCGGCTTGAAAATCATGAGAGGTTTCTCACAAATAGACCATAGTAACCAACTAATCCAAGGAAACTACGGATCTCTATCACAAATGTTGGTCTAGGTCATCCTTAATTGCATCTATTTTCAAATGATACACAAATATGACTTTTTTAGTGATATCATATCATAAGAATGTTACATTATCCATCTGAAACTCACATTTACTGTACTTTTCATATAAATTTTCCTTTTACAAGATCTCCATTGCGGTATTCAAATTCAACTCACTCTCCTCCTTTCTTTTGGAGTTATAAGAATATTCTATATAAATAATACCAAAAAAATTTCATGGAAATCCTTGATGAATATATTAATTATATAGTAACCTAGGCTTTTTATACATAGATATTACATCTTAATAAATAAATATTCAATACATTTCACAAATAAATTTCCAAGGACCATAAAATTTAAGTTCCATAGAGACTAGATACACAATATTATAATTTCATGAAAGATCATAAATATATCCCAAAAAGATCTTCCCATTTAGTAATCTTCATATTAATTCCCTAATAAAACCTTTATTTTTAAACTATGGGAAAGTAAACATAATAAAGGTTGATCTTAGATGATCAGTAAGGGTAAACATGGAATTTATCAATCAATGATCATAAGAAAACATAAGATAATCATAAGGGTATGAGATTATGAATAAAAATTACAAATTTCTTAACTAATATATCATGTATTGAAAACATAATTCATCTCATAATACATCATCATTTCAAAATACATGAACCATAAGAGTGAGAAATCATCATAAATCAATCATGGAATATAAATTCATGTCATATTTGTTTCGCATCATCATAAGTATAGAAACCATTTATTATGTCAATGTTAATATCCAAGACCATAAAATCATAATGGATCAAGCATAAACAATTGTTTCTAGTTTCATAATAGATCGGGAATGATCACCTATTTCCCATAGTGGATCAATAAAATCATCCAATTTCCCATAGTTACTCAAGAACATCGGCTTCATTAACATCATTATATCATGAGATATAAATATTTACCCAATGAATTGGAGGGAGATATAGATACCAACTATCACTTAATCCATAAATATATATTCCAAAATATAATAAAACATTTATCTTATCATAATCTATAAAAAATAAATGGGTTTCATAAACATTTCATCATAGAATAACCTGAGTAAAATAAATAGGTTTCATAGACATTTCATAAATTCATCATA
Source organism: Viscum album (assembly GCA_963277665.1). NCBI lineage: Eukaryota > Viridiplantae > Streptophyta > Magnoliopsida > Santalales > Viscaceae > Viscum > Viscum album. The sequence continues at coordinate 210,621,307 of OY728153.1, read as the reverse complement.
TCATAACCCATTGAAATGGAATAGGTTTCATAAAAATATTTTCAACATAATCATAAACATAAAACATCCAAAGAAATAATAAGGATGGTACCATTAGATCATATCCCCGATAAAAAATAATCAATGCAAATTTTTTTTCATTGATTAATAGAAATGAAATAAAATATCATTAAAACATTCTTGAGAAAAATAACCTTTTCATTTGAAATAACTTATTTAAAATCTAAAAAGTTACCAAATATTAAAGAAAATTTTTATTTTAAAAGAACATTTAAAATATATAAAGTAATATTCAAATTATTGGGTGGTAATTATAGTGGAAAATTTTGTTTATTTCGTGCATGTTAAAAAAATTTCTTTCACATTTTCAGTTAAAAGTAAAAATTTCCTCATTCAGAAAATGAAAAGAAGGTTAATTTTAAAAAAATATATAAAAATTAAAATATTGGTATAAATGTCTTCAAAAAATCATTATATAATGGTAAAACTTTATTTAAAACATTTATATAAAATACGGACATGTAATAAAAAGGGTTTTAGACTGAAGAGAGAAATAAATTTAGTTTTTCCATAAAATAGTATTTTGGAATTTTGAGTAAATAAAGAGATAAAAATTAAATTAAAACATGTATTTTTAAAAAATAAACATATTATAATAAAATTAATGATTTACTTAAGAGATATATCATAATAATTAATCACTATAAATATAATCATAAATAATCCTAATAATCAATGAGATTATAACATAAAAATTTTACCACTTTGGTATCTTTTTCACTACTGGAAATCCGGGTTTTCCCAATGCTTATTTACCAACGGTTTAAGAAAACCATTGGTAAGGAAGCCCTTTCCCAACGGTTTTAGGAAACATTTGGGAAAGGGCTGTCGAAGGCACCCTTTCCCAACGGTTTTTTATAACCGTTGGGAAATTTTTACCCCAAATACAGAATCGGCCGCTGCTCTGCCACATTCGTGACAGAACCCTAATCTGTCCAGGGCTCCGCTCCTCTCATGACTTCCCCCATATGAACCTGTCAAATTCCATCTGAATCATCTCAAATCAGGTATTCTATTCTTCATATACATAAAATATTTAAGTGCTACCTTGTGTTTATTGTTATTCATCTCATATTTTAATTTTAATTTTTTATTTTGATGTGTATATCATTTTTTTGTGTTTTGATTTAATCTAGACTTTATCCATTCCAATCCATTTAATTAATTAAATACTTAACCCTCCATCGAAGAATAAGCATATCAAATTCATTGCGGTTGGATTCTATATTTTTTAAGTATGTGTTTTTATGCTTTTTTCATCTTGTAATTAATTGTTACCGGAAATTTATTTATATGTGTTTATTAATTTTTAGCAAAGTTTTTATGAATGTTTTCCTTAAAATTCCTTGAGGAAAGTGTTTTATTAAAACTAATTTTTTTTAATAATGCTTGTGTAATGTAATTTGTTATAGTACACTATGTGACTAGGTTTGGTATTTAGTAACACATGAGATAACTAGTGTGTGAGAATGTGTTGTGAAAGAGATTCCATGGTTGGTTCAAGACTATATTTGCGTTTTGAGCCTATTAATGAGTTTTTTAAAAGATATTTTGAGATATTTACCTTATGTTTATTGGTGAAAACTGGGATCTGTAGAGGTGGTTCATGATTAAGACATATAATTACTACTAAACATGTGGATAAACTGTGAATAGTATTGAATTCTTGAAATGTTTGATGTTTTTAGTCCTTTTTTATTTGGAGTTTCTTTTGATGGTGATGTTTCTTATTGATACCTATGATGGGAATTTATTTTAGTTTCTAAATCGGCTGAGACTCCCCCACCATTCACAGTGTATGCAACCTCTACCCTTATTTAATCATTCTATTTACACAGCCTATGCAACCTCTACCTTCATTTAATTAGTGAACTCAAGTCATTAATTAAAGCCTTCATTCTCACTAGCATATAAAAAATTGAATGATGTAAAACCATCCTCACATGATTTCTTACCTTAGATAGTGTCCAACATATGGAATATGAGCTTTTGAATTCATCAGTTAGCCAAGATCATATATTCCATTTCCCCCAAGATGACTGTACTAATATAACTTTAGGGTCAATTAAATATGGTTCTCATTGTACATTGTATATTATGTGTCCTTCTTGGCCAATACTCACTTTTATGAGGGTGGGGTGCTTTTCACTACCCATGCTGGCATGTGTAGACATCCATAAAAATGTTAGATAAGTCACAAGTTTAATTCAGTAATGTTGTTATCATTGACATACTTTATTATTAATCTAAAATTTAAAAATAAATGTTTTTTTCTATACTTAATGAAATTAAATATTTTTACAAGCCATGAACAACCTATTAGTGTAGAAGCCTAAAATTTATTCACCCATGGGGTGCGCTTGACTTGGGGAAGTAATTGGGTAATGAAAGGTATGGCCATAGAGGTGCCAATAATGAGTTATTAAACATGAGTGAATGATTTGGGATGCCTATAAGACATAATGGGACCTGAGTCATGTGCCTCTTAAAGACCTAATGAAAATGAATATAAATAAATTTTAATTTAATTTATGAGTACTTGTTATTTGCATTATTTTAATAGTTCACTACATCGACTAGAAACTTCTTCCTTTATCATTTACTTAAATGTATTTTCTATTAAAGTTCAATCCTATTGAATTGTTTGTGACAAAATGACTTGTATAAATTCTTTTTACAGAATGGACAGAAGTTGGATGTATGAAACTGATCGGATCTCAAGTGATTTTCAAAACAATTTGGAGAGATTTATAGATTTTGCATTTCACAATGCTTCAGATAGTGGTCGCATACACTGTCCATGTTCCAATTGTGTTGGTAGACCTTGGTTGAGACATGAAGAAGTCAGCTACCACATAACCAAAAATGGTTTTCAAGCAAACTACTTTGTGTGGTATCACAATGGGGAGAAAATGAAATCTCAAATTGGTGATGATCGAAATGAAAGGACTGGAATGGATAATTTGTTAGATGATCGGTTTCTATTTATTCGTCATCATGAAAAAGAAAGGATTTCGACTCAAGAAGACTTCGATATGAGGAAAACTGATGCATCTAGTGAAAATGATGATATTTATAGGGTGAAAAAATTGAATGATACTGACATGACTATAGTATATCGATAATGTGATAAAATTAAAAAGCTGGAATTTTTAATCCGATTGTTTCATGGGAAAACTATGTATGGGATTTCTAATACAGAAATCGATTACATTCTTACCCTCTTGAAGGATTTACTACCAGATGATGCAGATATTCCCTCAAACCACTATATGTCATGAAATTTAGTTGAGGAAGTTGGATTTTCAAGAAACAAAATTCATGCTTACCTGAAATATTGCAGTTTATTCTAGGAGGAAACCGCTGAATGAAGTGATTGTATAAAATGTGGCACATCCCGCTGGAATTCAAAATCTGATGGAACACCATCCCGCATTCCACAGAAAGTAATTTGGCACTTTACATTGATCCCCAGACTCCAGAATCTTTTTATGTCTAATGACATATCAATAAAAATGAGATGTCATAATACTGAGATAAAGAAGACTAATGATGAGTTGGTTCATCCTGTAGATGGATTTTCATGGTAGAGATTTGATGCTCGACATCCTGATTTTGCAGCTAACGTGCATAATGTGAGGCTGGGTCTTTCATGTGACGGTTTTAATCCATTTGGGAAGATTCTTACTTCGCACAACACATGGCCAGTTTTTATACACATTTATAATCTTCCCCCATGGTTGTGTATGAAAAAACCTTTCACTTTCATGAGTATACTCATATCTGGTCCTTCTAATCCCGGCATTGATATTGATGTATACATGCAAACTTTAATAAAAGAGTTGAAACTTCTTTGGGATGTGGGTGTGAGCACATACAATGCATGTTCGAAAGACATATTGCAGATGCGTGATGTGCTTATGTGGACGATCAATGATTTTCCGGCTTATGAAATGATGTCTGGATGGAGCACGAAGGGAAAACTGGCATGCCTAGTTTGTATGAATAATACACAATCCAGAAGACTGAAACATCGTTGTAGTTTCAGATTTATGGTACATCGACGATTCTTTCCAAATGATCATCCATAAAGAATGAATCGTCGAAGATTTTATAATACCATAGAGACAAATGATCCACCTCAGCGTATGTCTGGAATTGATGTGCTTAATGAATTGAAAGATTTCAATTTTTCATTCAGGAAGGGTTAAATGAAATCTGGAAAGAGAAAGAATGTTTCCACTGAAACCTGTTACAATTTGAGGAAGAGGGGTATCTTTTTTGATTTTCTTTATTGGTTAACCAATTTGTTATGTCATTTCTTGGACGTAATTCATATTGAAAAGAATATATGCGAAATGTTGCTTTCGGTTCTTCTAAATGTCAAGGGGAAGACAAAAGATAAATTATGATCTCGGCGTGACTTGCTAGATTGGGGCATCAGACCACAATTGCATCTTGTGCGTATCAGTGAAAATAAATAGCAACTTCCATGTGCTTCTTATGTGATGACACTGATCGTACCACGATTCACTGTTTTGTTCCACCCTGATACCGCTGTTTTAAACTAGTTTTGTAATGAATATTCCAAAAATAATAATAAATTTTAATCTATGTTTGAATCAATTAATTAATTTTCATAAATATTATAATGTGAAATGTTACTTGTTATTTATTATTTCAATATAGGTGGAGGTGATTTGGAGGGCCCTTGATGAAGTGGAAGAAAAATGGGCCAAAATTGCATGGATCCATGGACATCTGTCCACTATTTTAAATAGTACGAAAAATAAGTGCATCCAAATGGGATGAAATTTTGTGGGCATGTCCAAAATTTAATAGGATACATTTCATATTAAATAAACCAATCCTGATTCGGCTCCTAAGGGGTTCATATGAACCAATATGTTCAAGACACCAAATATGGACCAAGTCAAATGCGGTGTTCTGTATTTTTGTAATCTCTAGAGATGTAGTTGTCCAAATGGTGCCAAACTTTCGGGGGAGACATCCAAGAGGTGGTGCTACAAATTTTATATTTTCTACAAAGATAGATAAGGTATTCTGAAGTCCGAAACACGTGGTACAAGTGGATTGTCTAAATATGTGTGCCTAAAACCACCTTCCAATTTTCCTATAAAATGGCACCTTGGGATCCCCATTTGCATGTCCGACCAGGAGGAAAGGTTCTGCCATTTTGGAGTCCCCAATGAGTATTCTCAACATCCCTAGCAGTTCTGGAGGCTCTAGGAAGTTCTACCCCAACATCATTCTCTTCCTCCTCTCCCATGGGTTTCTAAACCCCTTGTGATCACCCGGGGAGGAACATGATGTAAATCCCAAGCTTCATGTTTGTAATATTTGAATGATATTTTGAATTCCAGTTTGTTGTTCTGTTTTTCATCATCCTATATTCTTATTTTATTGAGTTATGTATTGTTATGTCATTCTCAACTCATATTATCATGTTTGGGGGTACCCATTCATGTGATGTTTCGCACACCGTTCACCACTTTCTTTTCCCCCTTTCAATTGTGGTGCTTGTGTGGTCCATATTGGTCAATAGAACTCACAAAAGAACTGTCAAGGCCATGTAAATTTATTTCATGGTATCACAAAGAAATAAAATACAAACCTGGACAGTGCATCGATTTTTTCATGTGTTGCCTAGGTGAGTTTTGGTTATGAAGTCAAACACAATTCACTCAATCATCGGCGGTGTCCGGTGAATCATTGTGTGTTTTCGACTGAACCCTAGGAGGTATACTAGTATAAACTCAGTAACATTATAGTTCTAGGTGTTACAAACCAGGTATTAAAATATCTTAACCCTATATCATGAAGTGATGAAGGATAAACATCATGAGAGTACCCCGGGTTGATCACGCTTAATTAATTCTGTTAATCTCTACATTGTTTTATCGCATTCATTTTCTATTTTCATCTTTAATCATAAAACCCCCAAGTTTTAAAAAATCTCATTCACCTTATAATTTTATAATCAAAAACCTCTTTTTAAATTAATGATCTAAAGCTCCATCGAGAGACGGCCTAGGGTTGCTACTATACTGGACAAATTCTAGTCAAAATTAAACAACTAATTTGACGCGCTCGACAACACGATCAAATTTTGGTGCCATTTTCGGTGAGAAAAGATCATTTGTTTTCTTTATTTATTTTTATTTATTTATTTTACTTCTTAATTATTACTCCTTTAAATACCCCACCCCATTTGATTGTTTTTGTTTTGGGTTTTGTCTTTATTTTTGGCTGTTTTTTGTGTGTTCTTTATCTCACTTTCTCTCTCTTCTTCTCCATCTCCCTCTCTAATTCTATAGTATAAAATTCTATTCTTATTTTACCCTTATTAAGTTTTTTTATCCATCTAAAATCAAAAAAATACAACAAACAATCAATTAATCAAACTGGACATCATTGTTGCATGACAAGATCTGTTAAAGAAACACTACTTGAATTTGATCCTGAAATTTAAAAGTCACTTCACACACAAATCAAGGAATCTAGAGAAGGTAAATCAAGTAACATTGAGGAACCACTTTTAGAACCTCAAGTGGTCCTAAACCAATCCAAAATTGAACCCTGTCAAACCCAAGAAAACATGGATGCAAATAATTGAATTTTAAAAGAACTGACCACCCCTGATGTGGAGTACCAACCTGCGTACATCCAATATCCTGAGGAAGCATCCAACTTTGAGCTGAGATCAGGTCTCATCCACCTTCTTCCTAAATTCCATGGTCTTCCTGGTAAAGATTCTCATAAACACCTTAAGGATTTTCACATAGTGTGCTCCACCATGAAACCCCAAAATGTGTCTGAGGACTTAATCAAGTTTAGGGTCTTCCCTTTCTCCCTTGATGGTGTAACCAAAGATTGGCTATATTATTTTCCTACCACGATTGGGGGATGGAATAACCTTAAAAGACTCTTTTTAGAGAAGTTATTCCCTACCTCCCGAACTTCATAAATTAGAAAAGAAATCTGTGGAATTAGGCGATCACAAGGAGAGACCCTTCATGAATACTGAGAGAGATTCAAGAGACTTTGCTCAAGATGCCCCCACCACCAGATTAGTGAAAAACTATTAATCCAATACTTCTAATAGGGACTCATTCCCATGGATCATGGAATGATTGATGTTTCGGCTGGTGGTTCCCTAGTGGATAAAACTCTTTCCGTCGCTCGTGACTTAATAGCCAACATGGATCAAAATGAACAACAATTTGGTACACGAGCAATTGCACCAACCCGAGGAGTTCATGAGGTAAGTCATTCAGCCCTAGAACAAAAGGTAGATACTAAACTTGATGAGATTCATACCCTTTTAAGGTAATTAACTCAAGCACAAGGTAACTCACACTCTACCTCTATTCTATTACATTGTGGTATTTGTTATGATAACACTCATTTTTCTGACCAGTGCCCACAAATTCAAGATTCATCTGAGTCTTGTGCAGTGGTGTTCCCAGGGAATCCATTCAAATAAGCACCTCCCTTAAAGCAAGAACAATTCAGGCCAAATCTAAATACAGGGTGGCAAGCACAACCCCAATACCGATAAGGAAGAAACTCAAGCTACCCCAAGAAGAATTGGTATCAACAAGTCCAAGGTATGCAACCTTCTTATCCATAACCATCTCAAAACTATCCTCCTCCTCCCAAATCTGAACCAAGAATTTAGGATATGGTGAAGAAAATGGCAACCCATAACCTCCAGTTCCAACAGACCACACAATCAACAATTCAAGATTTGCGAACTCAAGTGGGACAATTGGAAAACACCATCGGTGAGCTTAAGATGCAAGGGTCTAGACAACTACCATCTCAACCCATTTCCAATCCGAAGGACAAAGGTAATGTATGTGCAATTACACTTCGTAGTGGTAAATAAGCTTCTACTTCTACTGATTCTACTCAACAGGTATGTCCCCCTCTTGAAAACACTCTTTCTCCACCCATAAAAGATTCCAATAAAGAAAAACAAAATAAAAATGACAATAAAATTATCATTATTTATTCCCATGAACAATCAATTCCTATTCCTTTCCCACAAAGACTCTCTAAATATAAGAAATTTTTTGATAATGATATTGATAATGAGATAATGGATACATTTAAAAAAGTTCAAGTTAATATTATTTTATTGGATGCAATCAAGCAAATTCCTCGTTATACCAAATTTCTTAAAGAACTTTGCACCCATAGACGAAGGCTGAAGGGTGATGAGAGATTAAACTTGGGTAGGAATATCTCGCCCTTTATTCAACCAGAAATGCCAACCAAATTCAAGGATCCGGGCACATTCACGATACCGTGTACCATAGGGGAGACTTTATTTTCTGATGCTATTCTAGATTTAGGTTCTTCCATTAATGTAATTCCTCACTCTGTCTATAATTCTCTATAGGTTGGAGAGATTCAACCAACCGAAATTGTCGTGCAAATTTTTAACCGGAGTACAACGCATCCAATAGGAGTGATTGTGGATGTCCTTGTACGAGTGAAGAATATCATCTTCCCTTCTGATTTCTAAATTCTTGAGATGGAAGATACCTGAACCCAAGGACATGCTCCTCTCATACTTGGGAGGTCATTCCTAAAAATAGCAAAGACGATCATCAACGTTCACAATGGTAAGTTGTTCATGGAATTCAGTGGAGAAAAGGTAAGTTTTAACATCCTTGAAGCTATGAAACACCCCGTTGAAGAGCACTCCACTCTTCCTGTCTATTCGATGGAAGTGCTCTCAAACGATGCACACACACACAATTCTCTCCTCAACCCAAACTCTGATCCATTTTTGGTTTCTTCACCCTTGGATGATTTGAGTTTTGATTCATGTTTTTAGTGTTGTGTGGGTTATGAAAAGTGTAAATTTTGTTCTTTAATTGATGAGTGTGTTCATTATGAGGTACCCATGACCGTCGATGATTCTGCAAATCTCATTTCTATAGATTCTCTATTTTTAGAGAATAAACATGAGAAGATAGAAATTTTAATGGACCTCACTCCCCCTAAATCCCCTCCCTCAATCCAAAAACAATCGGTGTTGTAACTTGAACAACTTTATTCTAATTTAAAATATGCATATCTTGAGGGTATTGACCAATTGCTCGTCATTATTTCCAATAACCTCTCTCCACAATAGGAATCGAAACTGCTCAAACTTTTGAGAGAGTGTAAAAAAGGCAATAGGATGGAAATTGACTGATATTCCTGGGATTAGACCATCTATTTGTACACATCATATACTTTTGGATGATGAGGCTAAATCCGTAAGACAATCTCAACGCCGGTGGAATCCCACTCTCCTTGAAGTGGTAAAATTGGAAGTCATTAAATTTCTTGCTATAGGGATCATGTATCCAATATCTGATAGTAAATGGGTTAGCCCAGTGCAAATTATGCCTAAAAAACAGGAATAACAGTTATGTCAAATAAAAGGAATGAATTTGTTCCAACACGTGTGCAAAATAGTTGGCGGGTCTGTATTGACTAATGTCGACTGAATCAAGCCACATAGAAGGACCACTTTCTATTACCTTTCATTGACCAAATGTTAGAACGACTGGCTGGTAATTCCCATTATTTTTTCCTTGATGGATATTTGGGTTATTTCCAAATCCATATAGCCCCTGAGGACCAAGAAAATACAAAATTTACCTGTCCATTCAGAACATTTGCATACAGAAGGATGTCATTCGGTCTATGTAATGCTCCTGGTACTTTTTAGTGATGTATGTTGAGTATTTTTTTGAGTACCTTGAGAGTTGTATGGAAGTCTTTATGAATGATTTCATGGTATATGGATCTTCTTTTAATGATTGTTTGGAACACTTAGGTTCTGTCCTCCGCTGCTGCATTGAAAAAGATCTTGTTTTAAATTATGAAAAATGTCATTTCATGGTTGAGCGGGGGATTGTTCTTGGGAATATCATTTCAAATAAGGGAATTCAAGTTGATAAATCTAAAATTGAATTAATTTCATCCCATCCATATCCAAAATGTGTTTTTGAGGTGCGGTCTTTCTTGGGTCATGCCGGTTTTTACCGCCGATTCATTAAAGACTTTAGTAAGATTGCACTTCCCTTATCTCGGTTATTACAAAAGGATTCTGAAGTTGTTTTTGATAAAAATTTTGAGTATTCTTTCAATTCACTAAAAATGAGTCTCACATCACCTCCCGTCATCCAACCACCAAGGTGGGATCTGCCCTTTGAACATATGTGTGATGCATCTAACTTTGCAGTTGGGGTAGTTTTATCACAATGGGTTGAGAAGACCCCTCATGTCATTGTGTATGCCTCACGTACCCTTGACCCTACCCAGGTAAACTACACAACCATAGAAAAATAACTTCTTTCTATTGTGTTTGCCTTGGAAAAATTCTGTTCATATCTTCTCGGTTCAAAAATCATCGTCTTCTCTGATCATGCTGCCCTTCGTTTCCTCCTAAAGAAACCTGAATCCAAGCCCCACCTCCTTCGGTGGATGCTCCTCCTCTAGGAGTTTGAACTTGATATTAGAGATAAGAGAGGGTGGATAATGTGGTAGGTGACCATATTAGTAGGATTTCCCCACCACTGGACAATCATTTAGACTCACCTCTCCCCATTGGATAATTCTTCCCTCATGAGAACCTTTGTGATGTTGTGGACCTTACCCCCTGGTATGCGGACATTGTGAATTTTCTAGCAACATCTAGGGTCCCCACTGATTTTAGCATTGCACAATCCTAGATACTTAAACATGATTCTCTATGGTACATTTTGGATGACCCATACTTTTGGAGAATTTGTAGTGACCAAGTAGTTCGTCGGTGTGTCCCTGACCATGAGTTCACCTCTGTTTTGACCTTTTGCCACACCTTGGCATGTGGGGGACACTTTGGATCTCAATGTACAGCTTGAAAGGTCCTTGACTCAGGACATTATTGGACAACATTTTATAGGGATTCCCATAGATTTTTCAAGTCATGTAGTCGTTTTCAATTCACAGGGAATATCTCCAAGAGGAATGAAATGCCCCTATAGCCCATGTTATTTTGTGAGATCTTCGATGCATGGGGAATTGACTTCATGGGTCCTTTTCCAAATTCATTTGGATTTGTGTACATCTTATTGGATGTTGAATATGTATATAAATGGGTGGAATAAAAGTCCACCGGGACCGATGACTCTCGAGTGGTTGTTGATTTTGTGAGGTCCCAAATTTTTAGTACGTTTGGTTTACCAAGATTCATCATTAGTGATCAGGGTTCACATTTTTGCAATCGTAACATGAAAAATTTTCTTCGTAAGTATGGGGTTGATCATAAATTCTCCACTGCATATCACCCCCAAACTAATAGACAAGTAGAAATATCAAATCAGGAAGTTAAACGAATCTTGGAAAAAACGGTACAACCAAATAGGAAAGATTGGATTTTGCGCTTGGATGATGCACTTTGGGCATACTATACTACTTTTAAAACCCCAATCGGAATGTCACCATATAGGATTGTTCTTTGAAAGGCTTCTCACCTCCCGGTGGAGGTATAGCACCGTGCATATTGGTCCATTAAGAAATGTAATATGAATCTCTCAGATGCAGGTGAGCATAGGAAGTTGCAGATTCAGGAGTTGGAAGAAATTTAGCATGATGCATATGAGAACAATCGAATCTACAAAGAAAGTACAAAGGAAATCCATGATGGGATGATTCATCAGAGGAAGTTTCATATTAGTGAGAAGGTCCTCATGTACAATTCCAGGCTTAAGCTTTACCCAGGTAAGCTTTGTTCCTGATGGCTCGGTCTTTATACTATTACTAATGTTTACCCTTTTGGTGAAATATAGGTTTTGCATGACCAGAGTGGACGAAGTCTTATCGTCAATGGGCAGTGACTTAAACATTTCTATGAGGATTTTCTGAAGAATTTGGTGGAGTAAATCCACCTTATCGACGCATCATACTAATAAAACACACTAGGTTTTGTCTTTCCTTCTCACATTCTTAGTTATTTCAGTGAGGGAACTGCACATTCTAGGTGGGGGTGGATACATTCCTAGGTTAGTTTGTAATTTTCATCTTTTTCTCCTTTCTTCTCTTTTTAGCCTTCTTTATGGTATTTTCATTTTTCCCCATCAACAATTTTGAAGTTTGATGATTTGGTGACCATAAAGGGGGGAAAGTAAAAATACCATAATGAAGGCTAAAAAGAATAATTGTATGAATTTAACATCAATAAGTTATTTTCTTTTAGTGAATTGGTTTTATGTCAATGATATAAATGGTGGTATCTATGTAAAACCTTTGAGATGATTGATGCTTCTTGTGTGAGTAGTTTTTGGGAAAACTATGTCACTAATATCTCCACAAATGTTTTCACTAAACCACAAAGTGTGATTATTTCTTACTTAATATAAAGTAAATATATGTTGGGTTAATATTTTTCAGCTTTAAATGATATTTCAATACGATCGTTCCTTATCCAGTCTGTTTCATTACTATACCAGATTGACCTATGCCTGTATACCTAATGTCCGACTGTTATACGCCCTCAAAAAAAACAAAAAAAACAAAAAAAAATTGGTTGTGTCTTGGGAAGGTCAAAAACCACTCCTCCTCAACCTTTGATCTTGTTATAACTATTGAAATTAGTGTTGTGAGGAGATCAAACAAGGGTTGAGAGATGAGTGTGAGATTTGTTCCAATTGAAACTTCAAAAAAAATGAGGGGAGTGATGAAATGTGAAACATATGGGGATATCTAGGTCGGGAGATTATGGTTTGACTTCTAGTAATGCTTAAATTAGTGGGTCTTGAAATATGATTGCAAAGGATGTAGGGTAGGTTCGGTGGACAAAATCATTTAAGCTGAAAAATGTTAAAATAACCTATATTTATTGGATAACAAGTGGAAAGAATAGCATGGAATGGTTTTAGCACACACACATGGAGAGTTAGTTTCATGGTTGAATTCTGAATTCTTTTATCCATTTGGTATCATGAATCTCTTTTAATTTCACTATGATATTATTTATGAGACATCTTTTTTATATTTTCACTAGGAAGAACTCCTTGGTGTGGTTCATGCATTGATCACATTACTTTAATTAAAATTTCATCAAATATTAAATATTCATGATTTTGGGAATATATATTTGCATCATTTTATTCAGATATGTGATTTTTCCCAGGGATGCAAATGTTTAGGTGTGGGGGCGTGATCGTACCCCGATTCACTATTTTGTTCCACCCTTACTCCGCTGTTTTAAACTAGTTTTGTGATGAATATTCCAAATATAATAATAAATTGAACTTTATGTTTGAATAAATTAATTAATGTTAATAAATATTAGAATGGGAAATGTTATTTTTTTTATTATTTCAATATAGGTGGAGGTGATTTGGAGGGCCCTTGATGATGTGGAAGAAAAATGGGCCAAAATTACATGGATCCATGGACATCTTTCCAATATTTTGAATAGTACGAAAAGTACGTGCATCCAAATTGGCTGAAATGTTCTGGGACTGCCGAAATTTTAATAGGATACATTTCATATTAAGGAACCCAATCCTGATTCGGCTTCTATGGGGCCATCCGAACTGATCTGTCTATGCCACTGAATATGGATCCAGTCAAATGCGGTGTTCTGTATTTTATTACTATCTAGAGACTTAGTTGTCCAAATGGTTCCAAACGTTCGGTAGAGACAGCCAAGAGGTGGGGATACAACTTATCTATTTTCTCCAAAAGTGAGATAAGGCAGTCTGAAGGCCGAAACGCGTGGTACAAGTGGATTGAAGAAATATGTTGCTTCCAATTTTCCTATAAAATGGAACATTGGGCTCCCCATTATCAGGTTCGGCCAGGAGGCGAGGTGCTATCATTTTGGAGTCCCCAAGGAGTCTTTTCAAAATCCCTAGAAGTTGTGGAGGCTATGGGAAGTTCTACCCCAACATCATTCTCTTCCTACTCTCCCATGGGTTTCTAAACCCCTTGTGATCACTCGGGGAGGAACATGATGTAATTCCCAAGCTTCATGTTTGTAATATTTGAATGATATTTTGAATTCCAGGTTATTGTATTGTTTTTCATCATCCTCTATTCTTATTTTATTGATTTATGTACTGGTATGTCATGCTCAACTCATATGATAATGTTTGGGGGTACCCATTCATGTGATGTTTCACACACTGTTCACCACTTTATTTTCTCCCTTTCAATTGCGGTGCTTGTGTGGTTCATATTGGTCAATAGAACTCACACAAGAACTATCAAGGCCATATAAATTTATGTCATGGTATCACAAAGAAATAACATACAAACTTGGACAGCGCATCGAGTTTTTCGTGTGTTGCCTTGGTGAGTTTTGGTTATGAAGTCAAACACAATTCACCCAATCATCGGCGGTGTCCGGTGAATAATTGTTTGTTTTTGAGTGAACCCTAGGAGGTATCCTAGTATAAACATAGTAACATTCAAGTTCTAGGTGTTACAAACAAGAGATTAAAATATCATAACCCTATATCATGAAGTGATGAAGGATAAACATCATGAGAGTAACCCGGGTTGATCACGCTTAATTAATTCTATTAATCTCTACATTGTTTTATCGCTTTCATTTTATATTTTCATCTTTAATCATCAAACCCCCAAGTTTTAAAAAATCTCATTCACCTTATAATTTCAAAATCAAAACCCTATTTTTAAATTAATGATCTAAATCTCTATCAAGAGATAACCTAGGGTTGCTGCTATACTGCAGAAATTCTAGTCAAAATTAAACAACTAATTTGACGCGCTCGACAACACGATCAGACACCTACGAAAAAAACAATTTTTGGAAGTATTAGATACTATTAGAGTTCCTGATGGATATTCAAGCAACATATCTAAATGGGTCAATAGAAGAGAGTTGAAGCTAAAATCTTTGAAGACTCATGATTATCACGTTCTACTTCATGAGTTGCTTCCAATAGCAATCTGTCATCTTTTGTCCAATAATGTAAGGGTGAATATTATTCGGTTGTGGCATTTGTTTAGAGATCTTTGTGCTACTAAGTTGTCCAAGTATTTCTTGCAAAAAATGTTGACAGATTCCCCATTAATTTTGTGTGAGTTGGAGAAAATATTCTCTCCATCATTTTTCACATGCATGTTGCATCTGACTGTCCATATTTCCACTAAAATACTTCTCGGAGGACCTGTTTCTTTTCGTTGGATGTATCCAACTGAAAGAAATATGTTCACATTAAAGTCTTATGTCCGAAACAGAAATCATCCCAAAGTTTCTATCGTGAACGGTTACTTGGCTCAAGAATGTATGGATTTCTGCTCAATGTATTTTTCTGATCTTACTACAAGAATGAACAGACCAATTAGAAATAAAGAAGAACAGTATGAGAAAATTGAACCCAGTTTTCCATCACTTTCTCAAACAGGAGGAATTCCTGGATCATATACATTGAAGACATTAAGCCATGAAGAGCGGGAGATGGCACATCGCACAGTTTTGTTCAACTGTGATTTGTTCGATGACTATATCAGGTAACTAAATTGAATATGTATATCTTACATATATATCTATTAAACTATTAATATTTTTTATCTAAATGGAACATAAAACAATGATAAATAGGAAGCATCATTCTTTATCTTTGATAAGGAGAGAGACTTTGCATAGCAAATAGTTTTCTGCTTGGTTAAAATTGAAGGTAAAAATATTGCTGTTTAAAATAATTATATCAATATTTAATTAAGTTTAATAGTCATTTATATTGCAGGTATTGAGTTTGTCTGCTGACTCTGTCTCTAAGTAAATAAGAGCTTTGGCTTTTGGTCCTAATATCGTGGTTCGTGACTGTATAGCAATTGTTATCAATGGGTACAAATTTATTTTCACTTAACGACCAAAGAACATGAGAACACAACATGATGGTGTTATGGTTACTTCCACAATATATTTTTATTCCAGTGCATCAGATAGTAGACCGTGATTTGAAAATGTGTGTTATTATGGAGTTGTTGAGAAAATAATAATATTGGATTATTACTCTCATGGATGAGTCACAATGATAAAATGCCATTGGTTTGATTTGATGATGAGACCGGGCACATTTATTGATGATTGTAGATTTCGAGTAATTAATATGACTCACACTCTTGCTACCGAAGAACCATATGTGTTGGAATCAATGGCTAAACAAGTTTTTTATGTCAAAGACCAACTTCGACCTGAATTTGGTGTCATAGTTGAAGTAATTCCAAGACATATTTTTTATTATGGTGATGATGGAATTGACACTGTCCCTAGTGCCATTGGAACCAATCCATTTATTTCTCTTGATGACTCCAATAGCTCAATTGTCAGAGTTGATTGTGAACCTGAAGTTGTGGTTGAAAATATATAGAATCATTCATCCATGTTCTCAATTCTTTTGGTTTACCTCGAGTTGGTTTGTTAAGGTTGGTAATATTCAAATTAATTTAGTATTGATCACAAATATTTTTTAGCTGACTTGAACATTATGTGAATTTTCAATGTTTATTGGTTGCAGTTTTATTTGAATTGCATTTTCTAATTTGGAATTGAACTGTATTCAAACTTAGTAAAACAATATTTCTAACTTGGTGAACATTACAACTTGTATGATTTATTAAATCCATTCAAGCTCTTCTAAAACAATTGATAGCTAAATTACCAACGAAACCCCATATTCCTTCATATATTTAGTTTTTTGGTTTACCCATTAGTTTCATTTTTCTAATTAATTACATATTTGTTTTTAAAAGCAGGAAATGCAGCCAATTGAAGAGAGACGAAGGAAAAAAATGATGGAGAACAATCGTCGAATGGTGGAGATGGGCGTTCCACCATTAGTGCCTATAGTGAGTACTTTATTTCAAATATATATATTTAAAGAATATATAATGTCATGTGATTAGTTTTTTTGTAAAATTTTTTTGTAGGATCCACCTATACGCCGATAGTTACTCGATGAGGAGCCTATTACTGGTCCTAGTACTTCGTCCAGTTGTACGAGGAGGGTTCGTACCAGAGGTGGATGAGAGCAGCTGCGCGTACCCGACTAGACGCTGCCCCTCCCACTGACATGTCATCCTTCCCACATTATGATCCCGGTGTGTCATTAGGTACACACGGGATATTTAGGCCTCCCATGTTTTCTCTACCTTTTGCATCTTCTGGCCCATCATTTTCACATCCCATGATGATTCCCACTCCCCAGTCAGAATCCGCTCATACGGCTATACCATCTTATTTTCCTTCTACTTATGTCTCTTCGAGCTTCTATATTCCATCGTCTTCGACTCCTGTTCCACCACAGGATGTTCCATCAGTTTCTATGGATCCAGCGGCGCTCAGCGATTATACTGGCACAAGTATATTTATAGAACCCTAAAAAAAATTATAGAAATATTTATTTTCATTATAACATGTTTTGACAAAATATTTGTTTTTCTTTCATGAAAGATACATCTACTGACAGAAGGGGGGGGGGGGGCGGGGCCGTACACGCAAGCGTTTGGTGTGGAACCGCAGCACACAGGTTATGGTGGATTACAATTAAGACAACCAAATGGTTGAGAAAACAGGGCAGCAATGTCGGAGTTTTTTTGTGACGCTTACCAAATACTCTGACATCATTCCCGTCAGCCCGCTATCATGGATACATTTGCAACATGAGGTCAAGGATAGAGCTTGGGCAGAGATATGGGTAAAAAAAATCTATTGTATTTAATTCCATGAATTATTTTTTTATTTATATGAATTAATATTTTCATGTAAGCTTCGAATTAATTTTCCCGATGGTGAGGGTGCACGACCGGAATGACTAAAGGATTTAGGAGAGCTTTGGAGAGACTACAAGTATGAGTTGTAAATTGGATGGTGTGCTAGAGTTGGCACTGAGTTAGAGGCGGTACCAATCGTGGATGATTGTCCTATAGAGCAGTATCATCAGATGATTACTCATTGGATGAGTACCCAGTTTAAGGTATTAATTACATTTGAGGTATTTAAATAATAAATTTCATGTTTTGCATTAATATTATCCTTTTCATTATAGAATTTTATTTAGGAATCATCTAGAAAAAATAAAAAAAAACATTGATGCAAAAAAATACCTCCCCACACTAGGACGTACTACGATTTCGGATCATGAGAGGAAGCAGGTATGATAATTGTTTATAAGTTTTCTTTACAACTTACATTTTCTTATGTTTCCTCAATTATTTAATAGTTTGATAATGTTTTCAAATAACTTTAGTTTTCAATGTCATTGTAGAGGAAAATACAGAATATTGAAGGACGTGTGCCTCAAGAAAAACTATTTTGCTCGAGTAGACGGAAAAAGGATGGAAGTGTCATCAACGAAGCGACTCAGCAGCAGATTGTAAGTTTTAATCTATTGATTTTATCTTTTAATATCTATTTTGTAAATTAATAAGATATTTATATTTGTAACAGGCTGCTTTAGAGGCCCTTGATTCCCAAGAACCAGACAATTTTGGGCCAACTGATCACTTACATCAGGTTTTGGGAGAGGATTATCCTGCCAGAGTACGCTGCCAACCTAGGATAGCCCCGATGAGGTATTGTATGACAACCCTGATTTCTATTACAACTTAAACATGCTTTATTACATATAACTTCACTTGATACAACAAAGAAGATCAAGAGTTTTAGTGTCTTTGGGGCTTAAGATCATTACATAAAAACTTTAAACTTGAAATACAACATCTTTATTGAAAACTTCCTTTACATGACCACTACATTCCTTCATACTTAGCATTGCATGGGATAACCTGAGGACATGCATAAGAAAAGGGTGAGCTATAAAGCCCAGTAAGGGAGTACACAATGAATAACATGAGGAGTTCAATACATGTTAGGAAATAGGAATATCAATAGAGCATAAGAGTAACATGAACATAAAGGCATGATAAAGCATGATAATCATAACATGGAAATGTGGCAACAACACTTAACATTGAATTAGCATGAGCCAAGGCTCATTGCACATGGAGCATGAGTAAACCCTCATTGCACTTGAAGCATGAGTAAACCCTCATTGCACTTGAATTAGAATGAGTCAACACTCATTGCACATGATGTATCATGATACAATACTCTACCCAATGCATTAGAGCGCTATAAGGGCGCACCCTCCTTAAACATTTCATTTCATGCATAAGTGTGCCACATGGATCATAAAACATGGATTCATAAAACATAATCATTTATTCCACGATAAAGGAATGTGGAAGTCATACATGAAACATTATAATCAATAAGTAAATGTTCATAAAGGTGAATACCCTTGATAGAGAAATGGGCATGGTATTCACTACACAATGACATTGGTTTAGAAAATCGGTGTGATTTCGGCAGCGTAACGGCGTGACATAAGAATTCATAAAAAGGTTAATGAGAGAGAAAGGGGTTCCTCATAATATTTACATGTAATGGACAGTAAGGAGGTCATATAGATACATGTCCCAACAACTGAAAAGGAATTTAGATTCATGATACAAAAGTATTGCTTGAATGTAAAAGAGGAGAGAGAAGTTCCTTTCGAAATTTCGGCATAGTAACGGGTGTACATGGGAGGCATTTAATGAGAGAGAAAGGGGTCTCCCATCATTCAAACAATAATAGGGAAGTATGGGGGAGGTGAGAAACCATACCCCAACATTCATAATTGAAATTAAAAGGGCAATACATCTTAAAGAAAATTGACAAAAATGAGAAAGGAAGAAAAAAACCCTTACTTGGAAGTGTGCTTCCAAAGGCTAGAGAGAGGCTTGTGAGAGGCTTCTTGGGAGCTTGGGGCACCTTGAGAGGATTCTAGAGAGAGTAGGTCAGGGGTTGGACGAACTCCAAGGGCTTTGAGTGAGGAGGAAGTGGGAGCTTGGGTGGGTTTATATAGGAAAGGTGAGGAAATTCTTTATTATTTAGGTTTGGGACCCCTTATATTAAAATAATCCGAACCACAAACCATACCATGGTATTTGCCCATGGTTTCTGGAAAAGGAAAGAGGAAAAAAATATTTTACAAGGCCAAGGTCCGAACTTATTAAAAAATTAGGGTTGCTTATGTGGAGGTGAGTCACACTCCCATGGAAATTAATTTAAAAAGGCAAAGTGTTGAATAAGTCTTGAGGGCTCCATTAATGCTTTGAAAAGTAAGTCAAACAAACCCAAAACCTCATTATTTTAATGATAAAACACATATTGGCCGAACATAAGGATTATGGTATTTTATTACATCACCATTGGGTCATTATGATGTCATAAAACACATTTTATATTTAAATGGTATTTAATTTTTACCCAAAAATTTGACTGTCTCAGAAAATTATGAAAAATTCACCGTTGGATAATTTCGACATCCTGATTCCAAAAATAATATTTATTTTATCTAAATAATTTTCTAAATATGTGAATTTTCACTTTTAAAATAAAAACCGACATTTATAAAAAATTCACGGGTTTTGACAGAAATGGCTTTCAAACCTTAATAAAAATTTTAATTGCATTCATAAAATTATAAGATCATTTATATTTAATAAAAATTAATTTAATATTAATAATAATATTTTATTAAAATATTATTTAATTCAAAAATCCTTTAATTTAATAAAATATAATTCTTAATTAAATAATAACTAAAAACACCATTTGTACTTTAAAAACTAATTACAATGTATCAAAAATGACTAAAAATTATATTCATTATTATATAAAAAAATAATGTACATGAACATGGTGCTAATTATTTGTTACATAACCCCTTAAAATAGCCGCATAAGACCTAAGGGTAAGGTGTGTGATAGTGACAGACTCTTGGGGCGGCTCGGATAACATCGCTCGAGTGGTAATCTCTATCAACTTCCACTTTTCCCGTAGACGGTCTCATTCAAGCTTGACATAATGAAGCTCATCTTGGGCTTGGTCAAGGGAGAAGCCCAAAGACGCCACCTCTTTTCTGAGCTCCGACAAATGGGCTTCGTAAAGGGAAATTCTACTGGATGAGGCCATCGCTTCCTTTGTCTGAGTAGAAATGGGTTCGTTAAAGCCTTATATTTATACTACTCAGATGATCACTGTTCAACGGATATAAAAGTAACGGTCACAAATCTTAACGTAAAACTAAAGAAGTTGACATCTTATAAAAACATTTTTCATAAAGAAAAATTTAACTGGATCAAGAGGGATTTTCCATTAATGAAACTTTGGGTCATTACAATATTTCCCCCCTTAAGAAATTTCACCCTCGAAATTTTCCTTTTCCCACACTAAAACAAATGTGGGTAAATCAGCTTCATCATATCCTATGACACCCATGTTGCTTCTTCAAACTTGTGGTTTCTCCACAAAACCTTGACGAGGGGCATTGTCTTATTTCGTAAAACTTTTTCTCTACGATCTAAGATCTTCATTGGTTGCTCCTCATAAGAAAGATCATCTTCCAATTGTACCACCTCGGAAGAGAGTACATGTGAAGGGTCTGGTATGTACTTTCTTAAGAGGGATACATGAAAGACATCATGCACCTTGTCCATAGTAGGTGGAAGTGCTAGTCGATAGGCCACATCCCCAACACGATCAAGAATCTCGAAGGGGCCGATGTACCTTGGACTTAACTTCCATTTCTTTCCAAACCTCATGACCTTCTTCCACGGAGATATGTGTAAAAACACCATGTCTCCGACTTTAAACTCAATGTCTCATCGACGATTATCTGCATAACTCTTCTGTCGACTTTGGGCTGCCTTGATATGCTGCTGAATGGTTTTCACCTTCTCCACCATTTCTTCGACCATTTCGGGTCCAAGCAGCTTACGTTCACCGACCTCATCCCAACATGCCGGTGTTCTACACCTTTTCCCATATAGGGCTTCATATGGTGCCATTTGGATGCTCGAGTGGAAACTATTATTATAAGAGAACTCAACTAGAGGAAGATGTTGATCCCATCCTCCTTTAAATTCCATTGAGCACGCTCTCAACATATCCTCAAGTGTTTGGATAGTCTTCTCGGATTGGCCATCAGTTTGAGGATGATAGGCCGTACTGAAGTTCAGTTCAGTATTCAGAGCTTGTTGAAGACTCTTCCAAAACTTAGAGGTGAATCTTGGATCTCAGTCAGAAACAATAGATAGTGGTACTCCATGCAACCGTACCACATACCTGATATATATCTATACCAGTTGATCCAAAGAGAAATCCTCTCGAATAGCAATGAAGTGTGCAGTCTTTGTAAGACGATCCACAACAACCTAGATTGCATTGTTTCCTTTGGATGTCCTTGGAAGTCTAGTGACAAAGTCCAAGGTGATGTTCTCCCATTTCCATTCTGGTATGGGAAATGGTTTCATCATCCCATTAGACTTCTGCCTCTCTGCCTTCACTTGCTGACACACAAGGCACTTTGATGTATATTCAGCGATCTCCTTATTTATATTATCCCACCAAAAGTTTTCTCGGAGATCTCGATACATCTTTGTGCTCCCTGGGTGAATAGAGAAATTTGAACTATGTTCATCATCCAAAAGTTCCTTCTTCAGCTCCGAACTTGATGGAACACATAGTCTTTTCCCAAACTACACAATTCTTTCTTCATTAACATTAAACTCTGAGGATTTTCCCTTTTTGATAGCTTCCACTTTTTCTTGGATTCCCGCATCATCCTTTTGAGCATCCTTTAACCTTTCAAAAAGAGATGGTTGAGAAATAATTTGTGAAAGGATTGATGATGTTCCCTTCCTTATGATTCCCACATCCATATTCATTAAGTCTAAGAAGATTGGATCCTTCTCAATTCTCATCATTGATAGAATCGTTGGATCCTTTCTACTTAGGGAATCTGCCACCTTGTTCGCTTTCCCAGGGTGGTAATATATTGAACAGTCATAATCCTTGATGATCTCTATCCATCTTCTCTGGCGCATATTAAGCTCTTTCTGTGTGAATATATATTTAAGACTCTTGTGGTCATTGTATATCTCACATTTCTCTCCATAGAGATAATGCCACCCGATTTTCAAGGCAAAGATCACCACCTCCAACTCCAGATCATGCGTTGGATAGTTTTGCTCATGGATTTTCAACTTCCTTGAGGCATAGGATATCACTTTATCATTCTTCATCAGCACACATCCTAAACCCTTCTTCGAAGCATCACTGAATACCACAAAAAGCTCCCCACTTGTGGGTAAAGTGAGCACAGGTGTAGTGATAAGCCTCCTTTTCAACTCCTTGAAGCTTTCTTCGAATTCATCACTCCAAGAAAACTTTACTCCCTTTAGAGTTAGCTTGGTAAGAGGGTTGGAAAATTGTGAGAAATTTCTCACAAATCGTCGATAATATCCAGCTAACCCCAAGAAGCTACGGATATCAGTTACCGATGTTGGCCTCGGTCATCCCTCAATTGCATCTATTTTGGAGGGGTCCTTAGATATCCCATTGCTTGTGATGATATGGCCCAAGAATGAGACCTCCTTCAACCAGAACTCACACTTGGTGTACTTGGCATAGAGCTTCTCCTTGCACAAAGTCTTTAGTACAGTTCTTAAATGCTCCTCATGGTCCTCCTTGGTTTTGGAGTATATTAAAATATCATCTATAAAGACTACCACAAATTTGTCTAGGTAATCTCTAAAGACTCTATTCATCAAGTCCATGAATATTTCTGGAGCATTGGTGAGTTCGAAAGGAATTACTATGAATTCATAGTGCCCGTACCTTGTACGAAAAGCAGTCTTGGGGATATCTTCCTTCTTCACCCTTACTTGATAATTTCCCGACCGCAAGTCCACCTTGGAGAAGTATTGTGCTCCATGAAGCTGATCAAACAATTCATCGATTCTTGGGAGAGGATACTTGTTCTTTATCGTGATTTTGTTAAGTTCATGATAATCGATGCAAAGCCGCATTGACTCATCCTTCTTCTTGGCGAAGAGGACTGGTGCACCCCATGGTGATGCACTTGGGCGTATAAACCCTTTATCTAGATTCTCCTGTAGTTTTTTCTTCAGCTCTTCAAGCTCAACAACAGCCATTCTATATGGAGTCTTGGATATTGGTAGTGCCCCAGGTATAAGTTCAATTGAGAACTCAACATCTCTTCTTGGAGGAAGACCAGGAAGTTCCTCAGGAAATACTTCAGCGAATTCCCTCACAATAGGAATTTCTTCAAGGGTGGTTTCTTCCTTGGACTCAATCATCTGAGCCAGATATGCATGGTCATAAGGCAGTAATATCCATGCTTGAGATGATGGAGTTAAAGTAGATTCATCTTCCTCCTGACACTTGTAAAGAATCGGGGGTCGATTCTCCATATGGAGTGTGATTTCCCTCTCCTGAAAATTTATGTTGGCTCTATATAAGGAAAACCAATCCATGCCAAGAATTGCATCAAATTCCACCAAAGGGGGTATGATGAGGTTCTCCGGGAAATTCAATCCACAGATTATAATAGGGGAGAACTTATACTCATGGGATGCAATGATTGCCCCATTTTCCGTACTCACCGACATCTTTACTTCCATGATTTGTGGTGGTGCAGGGATAGTTCTACTAAACTTTTGAGATATAAAAGAATGCATAGAACCTGAATCAAAAAGTACATTCACTATTCTTGAATGAATAACTAGTGTACCTGTCACCACTTCGTTTTCGGGGTTCACTTCGGCAGAAGTGATGGAAAAAGTTCTTCCTTTCTGTCTTGGAGGTTGCTGGTTGCCTCCGATAACCCTTGGATTAGGGAACTGATTTGCAAAATGACCTGGTTCTTTGCATTTGTAGCATTAAACAACGCGTTGAGGTTCAAACGGAGCATTCCTCTCCTCTTTCGCAGCCGCGAGTCCTTCTTGCTAACAGTTAATAGCTAGGTTCCCTTCTCTTCCACACCTAAAGCATTTTCTTGTCCCCCTAAGGAAATTTCCAGGGTGCTTCTTTTCACACTTTTGGCAAGTGGGGTGCTGGAACTTCTTAGTGTCGTTGGATTTATCCATCGGACCACCAGCATTGAATTCCACCTTATGATTCTTGTCCCCATGATACCCCTGTGATTCTCTGATCTCCATTTCAACCTTGAGGGCACATCGGACAATTTCCTCATAGTTGTCGAAGTCACGGATCGCTAATGCTTTCCACAAGCTAGGCTTCAGCCCACCAAAGAAGTAGTCAACCTTGCATTTGGGGGTAACGACAAAGCCGGAAGCGTATCGTGCAAGCCTTGTGAAGTTTGCCTCGTATGCTCCCATAGATTCTTCATCTTTCTGCTTGAGGGAAAGGAAGTCCCTTTCCATATTAAGATGGAGGGTGCGCAAAAAATATTTATCGAAAAACATCTTATGGAATTCCTTCCATTCCAAAGCTTCAATCTCCTCCTCAGGCTTCGTATTTTTTATCAACGTCCACCATTGATCAGCTTCACCCTCTATACGATAAACCTCCATGAGAACCTTCTCTTGTTCAGAACATTGAAGGATAGAGAAGATCTTTTCAATGGAGTTGATCCATTGCTCAGCGATCGTGGGATCAGATGATCCACTAAAAGTAGGAGGCCTTGTCTCATGAAGCACTCGATAGTGACTTGTTCTTTCTTAGGGGGGGTTGAACGTTCCTCTTGACCCGTGTTTCTATTAAAAACTTGAGTTAGCTGAGAGAGATGCGTGACAAAGTTCGCGATTCCCGCTCCCATTGGATTGGGCATCTCATTAGTACAATCATCACACTGATCTTCACAACGGTTGTTAGCCCAAGTTCTCCTATTACCGGCCATTGGCTGGAATAAAAGGAAAGTTAGGGGTAACACATAAAGGGTAATCCAAAGACAAAAGTTGATGACTTATAAATAAACTTTAATCTCTTTAACTCATGAGTCTATAGGATTCAATCCAAGCTTTTCATGATCTTCCTTCTAACATACATTCTTAGGGGCATTTTTCCCTTAATAAGAGTTCATACTAAGATTGTGAATTTATCAAAACATATCCCCCGGGAGTGTCGTAACCAAGAGTGCAGCAAGGCCCGTTGTCGTGCACCAGTTCCCATTCGATTCTAGCTCAAAGTGGAGTTTTCGGGTTTTACCCCTAGGATACATCTATGCCAGAGCCTCCTCTACCTGCTCGTATCCAAACAGGGATGTTTTTGTTTGATAAACCACTTACTTAGTATTTACCAAAACTTAGGGATATTTTTATTATACTTAGTCTTGTATCTAAGGCCTTACTAGGGTTTCCTAATCCCAAAAATAACTAAACCTATCCTCTGATACCAACTATGACAACCATGCTTTCTATTACAACTTAAACATGCTTTATTACATATAACTTCACTTGATGCAACAAAGAAGATCGAGAGGTTTAGTGTCTTTGGGGCTTATGATCATTACATAAAAACTTTAAACTTTAAATACAACATCTTTATTGAAAACTTCCTTTACATGACCACTACATTCTTTCGTACTTAGCATTGCATGGGATAACCTGAGGACATGCATAAGAAAAGGGTGAGCTATAAAGCCCAATAAGGGAGTACACAATGAATAACATGAGGAGTTCAATACATGTTAGGCAATAGGAATATCAATAGAGCATAAGAGTAACATGAACATAAAGTCATGATAAATCATGATAATCATAACATGGAAATGTGGCAACAACACTTAACATTGAATTAGCATGAGCCAAGGCTCATTGCACATGGAGCATGAGTAAACCCTCATTGCACTTGAAGCACGATTAAACCATTGTTTCACTTGAATTATCATGAGTCACACTCATTGCACATGATGTATCATGATACTATACTTTACCAAATGCATTGGAGCGCTATAAGGGCACACCCTCCTTAAAAATTTCATTTCATGCATAAGTGTGCCACATGGATCATAAAACATGGATTCATAAAACATAATCATTTATTCCATGATAAAGGAATGTGAAATTCATACATGAAACTTTATAATCAATAAGTAAATGTACATAAAGTTGAATACCCTTGATGGAGAAATGGGCATAGTATTCACTACACAATGACATTGGTTTAGAAAATCGGTGCGATTTCGGCAGCGTAACGGCGTGACATAAGAATTCATAAAAAGGTTGATGAGAGATAAAGGGGTTCCTCATAATATTTACATGTAATGGACAGTAAGGAGTTCATATAGATACATGTCCCAACAATTGAAAATGAATTTAGATTCATGATACAAAAGTATTGCTTGAATGTAAAAGAAGAGAGAGAAGTTCCTTTCGGAATTTCGGTATAGTAACGGGTGTACATGGGAGGAATTTAATGAGAGAGAAAGGGGTCTCCCATCATTCAAAAAATAAGAGGGTAGTATGGGGGAGGTGCGAAACCATACCCCAACATTCATAATTGAAATTAAAAGGGAAATACAACTTAAATAAAATTGACAAAAATGAGAAAGGAAGAAAAAAACCCTTACTTGGAAGTGTGCTTCCAAAGGCTAGAGAGAGGCTTGTGAGAGGCTTATTGGGATCTTGGGGCACCTTGAGAGGATTCTAGAGAGATTAGGGCAGAGGTTGGACGAACTCCAAGGGCTTTGAGTGAGGAGGAAGTGGGAGCTTGGGTGGGTTTATATAGGAAAGGTGAGGGAATTCTTTATTATTTATGTTTGGGACCCCTTATATTAAAATAATCCAAACCACAAACCATCCCATGGTATTTACCCATGGTTTCTGGAAAAGGAAAGAGGAAAACAATATTTTACAAGGCCAAGGTCCGAACTTATTAAAAAATTAGGGTTTCTTATGTGGAGGTGAGTCACACTCCCATGGAAATTAATTTTAAAAGGCAAAGTGTTGAATAAGTCTTGAGGGCTCCATTAATGATTTGAAAAGTAAGTCAAACAAACCCAAAACCTCATTATTTTAATGATAAAACACATATTGGCCGAACATAAGGATTATGGTATTTTATTACATCACCATTGGGTCATTATGATGTCATAAAACACATTATATATTTAAATGGTATTTAATTTTTACCCAAAAATTTGACTGTCTCAGAAAATTATGAAAAATTCACCGTTGGATAATTTCGACATCCTGATTCCAAAAATAATATTTATTTTATCTAAATAATTTTCTAAATATGTGAATTTTCACTTTTAAAATAAAAACCAACATTTATAAAAAATTCACAGGTTTTGACAGAAATGGCTTTCAAACCTTAATAAAAATTTTAATTGCATTCATAAAATTATAAGATCATTTATATTTAATAAAAATTAATTTAATATTAATAATAATATTTTATTAAAATATTATTTTATTCAAAAATCCTTTAATTTAATAAAATATAATTCTTAATTAAATAATAACTAAAAACACCATTTGTACTTTAAAAACTAATTACAATGTATCAAAAATGACTAGAAATTATATTCATTATTATATAAAAAATAATGTACATGAACATGGTGCTACTTATTTGTTACATAACCCCTTAAAATAGCCGCATAAGACCTAAGGGTAAGGTGTGCGATGGTGACAGACTCTTGGGGCGGCTCGGATAATATCGCTCGAGTGGTAATCTCTATTAACTTCCACTTTTCCCATAGACGGTCTCGTTCAAGCTTGACATAATGAAGCTCAGCTTGGTCTTGGTCAAGGGAGAAGCCCAAAGACGCCACCTCTTTTACGAGCTCCGACAAATGGGCTTCGTAAGGGGCAATTCTACTGGATGAGGCCATCGCTTCCTTTGTCTGAGTAGAAATGGGTTCGTTAAAGCCTTATATTTATACTACTCAGATGATCACTGTTCAACGACTATAAAAGTAACGGTCACAAATCTTAATGTAAAACTAAAGAAGTTGACATCTTATAAAAACATTTTTCATAAAGAAACATTTAACTGGATCAAGAGGGATTTTCCATTAATGAAACTTTGGGTCGTTACATATTTTCCCTCCTCAGGTACGAGTTGTAGTGCCACCGAGCTACAACAAGTTAGGTCACAGGCAGAACAGGCTGAGAAAAAGGCCACAGAGATGGCATAATGGTCTTATATTTCAAAAAATGCATTTATGAAATTTATTGAAGGTATATGTCATACACTTCCAGCAGAGGCCAGCCCAGCTTTTGAGGAATACATGTCATCGATATGTTCTATATATGGTGCACTAGGTGGCAGTTCTAGTGGTGTCAGGATGATTTCTATCTTGATGATGATGATGGCGAGGATTCTGATGCGGAAGAGGAGAGAGAGGAGGAGGGTGAGGCAGATGGCGAGGGTGAGGAGGAGGGCGAGGGCGCGGAGGAGGGATAGGGCTAGGAGGAGGGTAT
Organism: Viscum album; assembly: GCA_963277665.1. NCBI lineage: Eukaryota > Viridiplantae > Streptophyta > Magnoliopsida > Santalales > Viscaceae > Viscum > Viscum album. Next base: position 210,591,895 of record OY728153.1, on the reverse strand, counting down.
TGAGGAGGGTGAGGATGATAATGGGGACGAGGATGAGGGTGATGATGATGATGATGATGGTGATAGTGATGTGGGAAAAATTGAATCGTTAAATTTTTGACTAATATTACTAAGATTTGATGTTTAATATTTTCTAGTTTTTGGTTTTATCTAGACCCGTAGTATAGTATTGGAGTTGATTTATTTTTATATATTGTCTGTTTTTATGGATGTTGTTGTCGTTTAGTGGTTGTGTGTTTGAGAACTCCCTGGACATCCCCCCTCCTTCCTAGACCCTGGACAACCCCCCACCATCCTCCTTAGACCCCAGACATCCCCCCAGATAGCCCCCTAGATAGCCCCCAACCATCCTCCTTGGTCCCCGGACAGCCCCCCAGACACCCCCCGGATAGCCCCCCCCCCCCCCCCCACCCTCCTCCCTGGACCCCGGACAGCCCCCTAGACAGCCCCCCCACCCTCCTCCTTGGACCCCGGACAACCCCCAGAACACCCCCCGCACAGCCCCCCACACAGCCCCCCCACCCTCCTCCTTGGTCCTCGGACAGCCCCCCAGACACCCACCAGACATCCCCCCCGGACAGCCCCCCCACACTCCTTGATTTCATTTACTACTAGAAAATCTATAATATATATTTTATTTATTTTCATCATGATAATCAATGTAAATCACATTTACACATCTAATCAATATCATAGTTTCTTGGTATGTTATAAAAGGGATTTATTCATTAGGCATGGAATTGTTAGCTCTAAAATGTTTCATAGCATGATAAACTAAAATCTAATCCATAATAAGAATGATATAAAAATATTCTATATTAATTTCCACAAGATTTTAATTAAATACCATTCCACTAATAGAAACATGAGGATTCTCATAAATCATGTTTACCTTAATATTTCCACAAGGATTTTTAGTAAAAGTTTTATCTTCTATTAATTTTCTGATATTCTCATTTTAAATATAAATTATTCATAAATAAATTAATTTAAAGACCCGTATTCCAATAGTGTATTTGAATAATGTGAATACAAAAATAACATACCACTCTAACTGTGTCTCTTTTGTTTAAAATGGACAGGATTATAAGTGAAAAGAACAACTGGCATACGGAAAACCAACCAAATGCATTTGAAATCTGTTGATAATTTATCACAACAATCCATGGGTCATATATGACGTGTACGAGCCAACCTGGGCTCAATCCGAGTCGCGGTGTGGCCGGGATCGGTCTAAGTGTCTCTCTTTTTTTTAAAATGTACAACATTTTAAGTACATACGAAAAACCGACCAAACACATTCAGTTTCCATTGAAACTTTAGGAAAACGATCCATGGGTCATATTTGACCTATACTAATCAACCGCGCCTCAATATGAGGGGTGTTGTGGGCGACACCACTCAAAGTGTCTGGCTTTTGTTTCAAAAGGACATCATTTTAAGTGAAAACATCAACTGGCATACGGAAAACCGACCAAACGCATTCTGATTGTGTTGATACTTTAGGAAAATGATCCATGGGTCATTTGAGACGTGTATGAGTCAACTCCGTCTAAACCCGAGATGTGGTGTGGCCGGTACCACTCTAATTGTGTCTCTTTTGTTTAAAATGGACAAGATTATAAGTGAAAAGAACAACTGGCATACAAAAAACTGACCAAACACATTCAAAATCTGTTGAGATTTTAGAACAATGATCCATGGGTCATATGTTATGTGTACGAGTCAATCGTGCTTCAATCCAAGTCGTAGTGTGCCCAGTACCACTCTAATTGTCTCTCTTTTGTTTAAAATGGACAACATTTTAAGTATAAACGGAAAACCAACCAAACACATTCGGTTTACATTGAAACTTTAGGAGAACGATCCATGGGTCATATTTGATATGTACGAGTCAACCTTGCCTTAATCCGAGACGCGGTGTGGCCGAAACCACTCAAAGTGTCTCTCTTTTGTTTAAAATGGACTTCATTTTAAGTGAAAACAACAACTAGCATACGGAAAACTGACCAAATGGATTCTGATTGTGTTGATACTTTAGAACAATGATCCATGGGTCATATGTGACGTGTATGAGTCAACCCCACCTAAATCCAGGGTGTGGTGTGGCCGACACCACTCATAGTGTCTCTCTTTTGTTTAAAATGGACAGGATTATAAGTGAAAAGAACAACTGGCATACGGAAAACTGACCAAACACATTTGGAATCTGTTGATAATTTATCACAACGATCCATGGGTCATATGTGATGTGTACGAGCCATCCCGGGCTCAATCCGAGTCGTGGTGTGGTCAGGATCAGTCTAAGTGTCTCTCTTTTGTTTAAAATGGACAACATTTTAAGTACATATAGAAAACTGACCAAACACATTCGGTTTTCGTTGAAACTTTAGGACAACAATCCATGGGTCACATTTGACGTGTAAGAATCAACTACACCTCAATCAGAGGTGTGGTGTGGCTGGAACCACTCAAAGTGTCTGGCTTTTGTTTCAAAAGGATATCATTTTAAGTGAAAACATCAACTGGCATACTGAAAACTGACCAAAAGCATTCGAATTGTGTTGATACTTTAGGAAAATGATCTGTGGGTCATTTGAGACGTGTACGAGTCAACCTCGTCTAAACCTGAGATGTGGTGTGGCCGGTACCACTCTAACTGTGTCTCTTTTGTTTAAAATGGACAAGATTATAAGTGAAAAGAACAATTGGCATACGAAAAACCAACCAAACGCATTCTGAATCTGTTGAAATTTTAGGAAAATTATCCATGGGTCATATGTTATGTGTAAAAGTCAACCACACCTCAATCCAAGTCACCGTGTGGTCGGGACCACTCGAAGTGTCTCTCTTTTGTTTAAAATGGACAACATTTTAAGTACATATGGAAAATTGAACAAACGCATTCAGTTTCTGTTGAAACATTAGGAGAACGATACATGGGTCATATATGACGTGTACGAGTCAACCTCGCCTCAATGTAAGGTGCGGTGTGGCTGACACCACTCAAAGTGTCTCTCTTTTGTTTAAAATGGACTTCATTTTAAGTGAAAACAACAACTAGCATACGGAAAACTGACCAAACAGATACTGATTGTGTTTATACTTTAGAATAATGATACATGGGTCATATGTGACATGTACAAGTCAACCCTGCCTCAATCCGAGGCGCGGTGTGGCCAACACCACTCATAGTGTCTCTCTTTTGTTTAAAATGGACTTTATTTTAAGTGAAAAGAACAACTGACATATGCAAAACTGACCAAACACATTCAAAATGTGTTGATGCTTTAGGAAAACGATACATGGGTCATATGTGACATGTACAAGTAAAACCCGCCTCAATCTGAGGCACAGTGTGGTCGAGATCACTCTAAGTTTCTCTATTTTGTTTAAAATAGACTACATTTTAAGTACATACGGAAAACTGACCAAACAGATTCTGATTGTGTTTATACTTTAGAACAATGATCCATGGGTCATATGTGACATGTACAAATCAACCCCGCCTCAATATGAGATGCGGTGTGGCCAGCACCACTCAAAGTTTCAGTCTTTTGTTTCAAAAGGACGTCATTTTAAGTGAAAAACATCAACTGGCATACGGAAAACCAACCAAACTCATTCAGATTGTGTTGATACTTTCGGAAAATTATCCATGGGTCATTTGAGACATGTACGAGTCAACCCCTTCTAAATCCGAGACGTGGTGTGGCCAGTACCACTTTAACTATCTCTCTTTTGTTTAAAATGGACAAGATTATAAGTGAAAAGAACAACTGGAATACGAAAAACAGACCAAACGCATTCGAAATCTGTTGAAATTTTAGGACAACGATCCATGGGTAATATGTTATGTGTACGAGTCAACCTATCCTCAATCCAAGTCACGGTGTGGCCGGGACCACTCTAAGTGTCTCTCTTTTGTTTAAAATGGACAACATTTTAAGTACATATGGATAACCGACCAAACGCATTCGGTTTCAATTGAAACATTAGGAGAACGATCCATGGGTCATATGTGATGTTTACTAGTTAACCTCACCTCAATCTGAGGCATTTTTTGGCCGACACCACTCAAAGTGTCTCTCTTTTGTTTAAAATGGACTTCATTTTAAGTGAAAACAACAACTAGCATACGGAAAACCGACCAAACAGATTATGATTGTGTCGATACTTTAGCACAACAATACATGGGTCATATAAGACATGTATGAGTCAACCCTGCCTCAATCCGAGGTGCGGTGTGGCCAACACCACTCAAAGTGTCTCTCTTTTGTTTAAAATGGACTTCATTTTAAGTGAAAACAACAAGTGACAAACGAAAAACTGACCAAACGCATTAGAAATGTGTTGATGCTTTAGGAAAACGATCCATGGGACATATGTGACGTGTAAGAGTCAACCCCGCCTCAGTCCGAGGCGCGGTGTGGCTGGAACCACTCTAAGTGTCTCTCTTTTGTTTAAAATGGACGAAATTTTAAGTGAAAACATCAACTGGCATATGAAAAACTGAACAAACGCATTCGGATTGTGTTGATACTTTAGGAAAATGATCCATGGGTCATTTGAGACATGTACAAGTCAACCCCATATAAACCTGAGACATGGTGTGGCCGGTACCACTCTAATTGTGTCTCTTTTGTTTAAAATGAACAAGATTATAAGTGAAAAGAACAACTGACATACTAAAAACTGACCAAACGCATTTGGAATCTGTTGAAATTTTAGGACAACGATCTATGGGTCTTATGTTATGTGTACAAGTCAACCTCACCTCAATCCAAGTCGCGGTGTGGCCAGGACCACTCTAAGTGTATCTATTTTGTTTAAAATGGACAACATTTTAAGTACATATGGAAAGCCGACCAAACGCATTCAGTTTCCTTTGAAAATTTAGTGTAAATATACATGGGTAATATGTGACGTGTAAGAGTCAACCTTGCCTCAATATGAGGTGTGGTTTGGCTGACACCACTCAAAGTGTCTCTCTTTTGTTTAAAATGGACTTCATTTTAAGTGAAAACAAAAACTAGCATACGGAAAATTGACCAAACGGATTCTGATTGTGTCGATAATTTAGCACAACGATCCATGGGTCATATGTGATGTGTATGAGTCAACCCTACCTCAATCCGAGGTGCGATGTGGCCGACACCACTCAAAGTGTCTCTCTTTTGTTTAAAATGGACTTCATTTTAAGTGAAAACAACAAGTGACATGCAAAAAACTGACCAAACGCTTTCTAAATGTGTTGATGCTTTAGGAAAATGATCCATGGGTAATATGTGACGTGTATGAGTCAACCCCGCCTCAATCTAAGGTGCGGTGTGGCCGGAACCACTCTAAGTGTCTCTCTTTTGTTTAAAATGGGAAACATTTTAAGTGAAAACATCAATTGGCATACAAAAAACTGACTAAACACATTCTGATTGTGTTGATACTTTAGGAAAATGATCCATGGGTCATTTGAGACATGTACAGGTCAACCCCATCTAAACTCGAGACGTGGTGTGGCCGGTACCACTCTAACTGTGTCTCTTTTGTTTAAAATGGACAAGATTATAAGTTAAAAGAACAACTGGAATACGAAAAACTAACCAAACGCATTCAGAATCTATTGAAATTTTAGGAAAATGATCCATGGGATTTATGTTACGTGTACGAGTCAACCGCGCCTCAATCCAAGTCGTGGTGTGGCCGAGACCACTCTAAGTGTCTCTCTTTTGTTTAAAATGGACAACATTTTAAGTACATACGAAAAACCAACCAAAAACATTCTTTTTCCGTTGAAACTTTAGGAGAACGATCCATGGGTCATATGTGACATGTACGAGTCAACCTCTCCTCAATCTGAGGTGCGGTGTGGCCGACACCACTCAAAGTGTCTCTATTTTGTTTAAAATGGACTTCATTTTAAGTGAAAACAACAACTAGAATACAGAAAACTGACCAAACGGATTCTTATTATGTAGATACTTTAGCACAATGATCCATGGGTCATATGTGATGTGTACAAGTCAACCCCACCTCAATCCGAGGTGCGGTGTGGCCAAAACCACTCAAAGTGTCTCTCTTTTGTTTAAAATGGACTTCATTTTAAGTGAAAACAACAAGTGACATACAAAAAACTGACCAAACGCATTTGAAATGTGTTGATGCTTTAGTAAAATGATCCATGGGTCATATGTGACGTGTAAGAGTCAACCCTGCCTCAATCTGAGGTGCGGTGTGGCTGGAACGACTCTAAGTGGCTCTCCTTTTTTTAAAATGGACAACATTTTAAATACATACGGAAAACTGAACAAACGGATTCTGATTGTGTTGATACTTTAGCACAACAATCCATGGGTCATATGTGACGTGTACAAATCAACCCCGCCTCAATCTAAGACACGGTGTGGCCAGAACCACTCAAAGTGTCTGTCTTTTGTTTCAAAAGGACATCATTTTAAGTGAAAAACATCAACTGGCATAGGTAAAACCAACCAAACGCATTCAGATTGTGTTGATACTTTAGTAAAATGATCCATGGGTAATTTGAGACGTGTACAAGTCAACCCCATCTAAATCTGAGCCATGGTATGGCCGGTACCACTCTAACTATGTCTATTTTGTTTAAAATGGACAAGATTATAAGTGAAAAGAACAACTGGCATACAGAAAACCAACCAATTGCATTTGGAATCTATTTAAATTTTAGGACAACGATCCATGGGTCATATGTTACGTGTATGAGTCAACCACGACTCAATCCAAGTCGCGGTGTGGCTGTGACAACCCAAAATTTCTCTCTTATGTTTAAAATGGACAACATTTAAAGTACATATGGAAAACCGACCAAACAGATTCTGATTGTGTTGATATTTTAGAAAAACGATCCATGGTTCATTTGTGATGTGTACGAGTCAACCCCGCCTCAATCTGAGGCGTGGTGTGTCCAGCACCATTCAAAGTGTCTCTCTTTTATTTAAAAATCACTTCATTTTAAGTGAAAATAATAACTGACATACATAAAACCAACCAAATTCTTTCGGAATATGTTGATACTTTAGGAAAACGATCCATGGGTCATTTGTGACGTGTACGAGTTAACCTTGCCTCAATCCGAGGCATGGTGTGGCCGGTATCACTCCAAGTGTATGTATTTTGTTTAAAAAGGACATCATTTCTAGTAAAAATATATAGTATATGAAAAACCGATCAAATTATGAATTGAATTATGGATTCCACATATAATTGTCATCTAAATTTTAAATTTAATTCTAAATGAATTATGTATGTTTATAATTATGTTATGGATTCTGATTTAATTATGGATGTGTATAGTTCCAGGATGCATTACATGTTAAATGTGTATGAATTTGATTTCAATATGTATGTGTTAGTTGGTTATTGTAGGTACAATAATTGTATATGTATGTGTTAGTTTATTGCAGGTACAATAATTGGAAATGATTGAAAATGAGAGGGAATGCTGCTGTGCAAATTGCACAAAATGAGAGATGTTGTGCAATTTGCACAGCATAGGCTATTCCAACAATTTCAAACCTTTGGCATAGCCTCTCTGAGTATTTTTTTTTACCAATAGTTCTATGAACCATTGGAAAAACTCCTTTCCAAACGGTTTAGAAACTGTTGGGAAAGAAGCCCTCTACTTGGTTTTCCCAACGGTTCAAGCCAAACAGTTGGGAAAAACTATCCCAATGGTTCAAGCCAAACAGTTGGGAAAAACTATCCCAACGGTTTGGTACAACTGTTGGGATAGGTTAATTTTTTTCCAACCTTTCCCAACGGTTCACTGTAAACCGTTGGGAAAATATTTCCCAATGTTTTACTTCCCTATGGTTTTCAGAACCATTGGTATAACATATACCAACGGTTCTGCAGCCTTTCCCAACGGTTCAAAACCATTGGGAAAACCTGTATTTCCAGTAGTGTTTGAATAATAATCCCCATGAAAGAAATAACATTATATGTATATGTAGATATATTAATTTCATGATAATAATAATAAAATACATTCATGGGAATTATATTCACCACAAAAAGAAACAATTGGTGAATATGGAATGTATCCCATTGAAATAAAAGAGAGATGAAAATCTCTTACCTCAAGTCTCAACTTTCTTCATATGTGTTGGAACCTCCCATTTAATAAATATATATTTATTATAAATCTATTATATAACCATTATCATATATATAAAACCATATATGATTTACTTATAACCTTTTATTACACATTTATTAATAATTCCTTGTTAAAATCACATTTTGAGTAATAACTTCTTTGTTTTTCATGCAAGTTTTTATTTGGTAGTTTTGGTTTTTCACTTTTATTATGGTTTAATAATCTTCATAGTTTTAACCATGATATAAATATAATATATATTCATTATATAAATAATTATATCCATCCATAAAAGTATAAATAGAAAAGATAATTACATTGTTCGCGGAGACTGAAAACCGTACGTACGTGTGAATGTTGTTCCCATATTATTAATGGATGGAATTATGGAAATTTAAATAATAATTAAAATTTATTGAATAATTATTATTTCTTATATATAAAAAATATTCATTAAATTAATACTTACAAACTTCCATGTAAATTGTAGGTGAAAAACAAATCACATCACTTCGTGAGGCGATAGTCTGATGTACACACGAGCGACTTTATCATATTCCCCCATAATAGAAAGTGAGAAGATATGTGTGATATTATAATTATAGAAAAATATAAATATCATAAATATAATATAAATATGTTAAATACATCATTATATCCTATCATTATAGGTGATTATGGAAAATGAATTTCATCAGTTCGTAAGGTGGTAGTCTATCGTACACACAATCGATGATTTCATTTCTCATTTGATGGAAGAGAAGGTGAATATAGGTTATTAAATTAAAATAATAAAATATAATTATATGGGAGATAATTTTGTTGTTATATAATCATAATTAAATAATATCTTCAAAATTTGGAAGAATAAATAAAATAGAAATGCTTGGTTGAGAACGATACCTCTTCTTCGGATAACCTCCTTAGGTTTACACTAAAGTTATTCCTAGTCAAAATTATTAATAAAAAAGCCCTCTAGGATGTGATGATTTACTTGAGGAAAGTATTTTTGTAAGTATTTTCCTAAAAAATAGGTTTTATAAGTGTGTATAGAAGAGGAGGGGTACCCTTTTGTAAGTGGGGGAGAGGACACACATGGAATTTTTTAAAAGAATAGTGTACCCAAGTTTTTACATGCCACAAGGATCCAAAAAGGATAATTCTAGAACCTTAGATAAGTTAAGTTTTAAATATTGAAATAAATGGTATTTGGACCGGTTTTTAGGTCATTTTATCTCTAATTTTTTAGTTTAACCCCTAGTAAACATGTTTTAACCATAACTCTAGTAATTAAATTTTACCATATTAATTTCAAAAAAATTATGTTAACCTCATTATATAATATTAATTATTATAATTCCAAATATTTAATCTATTTTTCCAAATTCCATTTAAATAAGTAAAACTTTTTAATTTAAAATTAAACCCACAAACATGATGAAAAAAACAGTTTACCTAATATAAAATTTTCTTAAGTATAGAATGTTTTAATATCAAAAGTCAACATGAATTTTATTCTAATGACCTAAATTGGTTTAGTAATAAAATAATTAAATTAACTTTACTTTTAATATTTTTTAAAACAATACTAAACTTGGTAAATTCTTTAAATGAAAAGGTATTTTTTAATAGAAATCGTTATTATTGACTATTCAGGTTTCGTGTAGTTCGGGAAGAAGTATGGACTCCTAGAAACTCCAGACTCTTAGATATTTACTTTTATCTCACCACTCCCTATGAATATTATCCTTCCTTTCAATCTAACCCCACTTAAGTGCTTTAATATGTTGTTAAGGTCATGTAAAGAGGCTCTCTTCCCCCTAATCGGAGGTTCACATGGGGAATAACGGAAGATATTGGACTAAGATGTGCATGATCTATGAAACCAGTGTGTGGGAAACCCTAGTATTCCTCTTATTAAAAATTTTCATCTTATACTTCCTCTCCATCCTATTCCTCCTCTACATTGACCCCATTTGTTCCATCCTTGGAACCCTCCTCCCTGTCACCCTACGCACTTCACCACCAGCATCGTGGGATGCATCACAATGTTGTCATCATCAATCCACTTCTTCACCACCAACAACTTCCTATACTCCTTGGTGGAACTTCATTGGTAGATGGTGTGGTGAATGTTAGGCATGGCGGGGGACTATTCAGTAGTGTGTCGTACACTGAATGTGGGGTTCGTGGGGTGGTGGATCCTTCTCAACACCATCACTATACAGCTTAAGGAGGGGAGCTTGAGATGGGTGGTGGGGATGGACCACGAGGGGTAGGTGATGATGGATACCACACTATGCATGATTGTGACAGAGGGAGTGCATGAGTACATCACCTACTGGGAAGGTGACACTTGGTGGATGCCCTTCCCAGACTCCCACTTTAAAATGCTGGTGTCAGGGGGTTTTTGAAAATTGTGGGGAAGGATATGGGGCTATGAACAGTGGCGGTAGTGGCAGAACGTATGCTTCAGGTGGTGGAGGTGGTGTGCGTGTTAAGGCTCGACCATGTGGGGGTGTTCTGGGACTTGGGCCAGGTGTCGGAGTATGGGCAATGGCTGTGGGGGCTGAGGATGGTAGAGGTTAGGGTATCAGAGCGGGTGATGATGTTTATGTTCAGTAGCCACATCTTGTTGTTCCTGAAGCCTAGCTAGTAAGTCACCATACCCATAGAGGTCCTACTAGACTCGAGATCTTCTGTGAGTAGCTCCATCTAACTTTACATATCAAATCTCAAAGAAAAATAAGAAATATGAATTAATCTTCCTTCAATGACTATGGGAACACTCTATTTGAAATTATGATTATAGAGATATACTTTGTGTCACAATCTGACCCAAGTCTGGAATCAAGACACAACTACCCCAAGCCCTCCTCCATAGTCTAGGGGTGGCAACAAGCGCCTAAGGCACACTAAACTTGGGGAGGCCATTTCCTAAAAACCTATACACATTCACAAATGCAACTCAATAGAAAAGTGAAAAGGGAAATAAATAAAAGACGTGACAATACCATAAAATAAACTAGTCATGCATTAACCTCTATAAGGTACAAGAGTATGGTAGTATAAATTGAAATTATTAAGGAAAAATACATGACTAACCATAAACTTATCCCAACCTGACAAAATTGGAAAATTAAAATAGCTTAAAGATCCCATCTCTTGAATCCCAAGCTACAACCATCGTACGCATCCCAAGAACCCCATATCTGTAAGCTCCTTTGAACTCACAATAAACATGTTCGTCATATGAAAAAGACACATCATGTGTTGGGTGAAGACCATGAAAGGGTGAGTATATATATACCTAGTAGAATTCCACAAATAGGGTGGAGGTGGATGATAAGAGATACACTAAAGAAGAAAGTATTAGAGAGAACAAGGTACAATAAAAGAGAACAAAATGAGTACAGCTAAACCCAACAAAAGAGTGAAAGTAGACTCATCCAAACACAAGGAGATCAAAACAGTGAGAATATGAACTTCTCATCGAGTCTTCACCACCTATTTTAGGATATTGGACTCTTCCAACCATGAGAATATAGACACAAAAATCATGTGGCATACCTCACATGTCTTCACCTCTCTTGGAAGGTGAGTAACCAAAACACAAGGAGTGGGTACTAAAACCGGATATTTATATATGCTCATTAAAAGAAGCCCAAATGAGCGATTAAAGGGATCTACATCTCACAGCTCAATCCAAGAAGATGAGTAACCAACAGTTCCAAGGTAATACCATCTATGATACCCATCACTCCATGCATCTACCTAAGGCACACAAGTCAAAGGGACTCAATCACCACACTTTGATACAATCTTTTTTGGGAGGTACTGAATCACCCACATGGTTTTAAATAACATCACAAGGATACATCTTAGTGGGGAAAGCATCCCTCTTTCTCATGAGTCCAAAGGTATTTCAAACTACATATCTGGTAGTCCCTGAGGAACGACACTGCCCAGCCCTTATGGAGGGTGCCACTCAGGAAGGTCACCAGGGAATTCCACTGCCCAGTCCTACTAGAGGGTAAGCCTAGTGAGTCATCAGGGAAATTCCATTGCCCGGTCCTATTGGAGGGTTACCCCTAGAAGATTTCAACGGGGAATTCCACTACCTAGCCTAGCTAGAGGGTAATACCAATATGTCAAGGAACTCCACTTCCCAGTCCTACTAGAGGGTAAATCAGAAGGATCATCAAGGAACACCACTGCTGGTCCTAACTGGAGGGTAAGACGGAACTACCATCGGGGAACACCACTACCTAGACCAGCTAGAGGGTAAGCCCAGTACTGCTTTGGTAATCCTGTAAGATTGTTGTCATCCTCAGGTGTCACCTCTGTGCATTCCAAACCTAGAACATCCATGTTATATCTTGAGATCCGCAACTGAGGTCACCATTGAATTATACGCAGAAAGACACACAGTATACTCTACCCACAAGACAAATCTGAGTCTAAATGAAAGAGATATGAAATGTAGAAGATTCATAATGAGGTACACAGTGCGTATGGGACTCACACAATGTGTGACCCCACCTCATCATATATCTGTGTACCTATCCATACATAGGTACTAAACTATGTACATGTACCCATATGCATTCCAGTGTACTCCCAAAGTACATGGAACATCTGGCCAAAAGGATAATGAGTGCACGATGCTCATTGTTGGTCCTAAGGGAAAAAATGTAATCTTACTGACATGCCCCCTCAAACAGCCCCAGAAACTTTGAGTGTATCTCTTCATACATCTTCTCCAATATTATAAGAGTTGGTGCTGACATAACATATAGGTTCTCTTCAAACACATCAGAATGATCATCCACCAATATTCCTTTCATGTTTCCACATTTAATTAGATCACGAATAAGGTTCCACACATCACAGTGAGAAAAAAAAATTGAGAGTACATGGATAACCAAATGGATCACACCATTACGAACCTTGTGGAAAAGTGCACAGGATCGACTATTCATTATCCCGAATCAGACACCCGGTGTTGAAGTTAAATTTCATAGCCTTGCTCATGAATAGTTCCCTATGGGGACCATGTCTTGATCTTGAATTAATAACTAGATATTGGTCTCAAAACTTCCACCTCAAACTCAGGATCACAATTCCACTAATGAAACACTATTTGGATGTCACATGAGGAAATTATGGAAAACCAAATTTTTTATAATGATAATAATATATTATTATTTGAACGTTTCGAGGACCCAATATACAAACCTGTTAAAGGCATCCAACATTGGTCTTAAAAATACCACCTCGAAGATAGGGTCACATCGCCACTAATGGCACGTTGTTTTGACTCCCCAAGAGGGAGTTATGAAGGGTCAAAGGATTTAATAATAATAACAATATTTTTATTATATTTTTATTTTTATTATTTGGGTTATGGTTAGGGTTCCCCCCCTATTTTCCAATGTCGTCCACCGCCTGGTCACGCGCCCTGGCTCTGCTACTGTCACATCTAGTGTGTCTACTACTGCGACCTCCGACCTCCTATGGCATCCTATCCCACTCTCCTGCCACCTGTGTCACCCACATGTGTCACCCCTATCGTCAAATCCTCCAGCCTAGATAGCCTACCTCACACGTGCACCAGATGCCTCTTTAGGGGCCAAACCCACCAGCCTCACCTTTCGCCTCACCTATAACCTTGTCAGAGCCACCTACCTCAGCTGCCTCAGACGCCGCTAGACCACCTCCACCTGAACCGTTCATCATCGATGTCACGACCTACTCTACCTGGACCACACACTACTACCGTCACCTACTACCTCAGACTCGTCGAACCACCTCACACACACTTACTCACATTCTCTAAGCCACCACACCCTCTTTCCAACCTGAAACCTTGAAACTATCAAATATTTATGATCCTTGAGTTATGATCTACATAGATCCAATCTCCACTGGTGATATCATTGTTGTTTTGTCAATCCTCCTTGAATATGGGAGCCCGATTGAGCTCGGTTCACTAGAAAATTGTTGATTCAGGAACTATAGGATTCCAACTACGAAGAACGCATAGAATGTGGGAAGTAAAAGAAAATAAAAAAAGGTTTGGATCATTGTCCAAGCATTCTTTCCAATTGATCAAAATTGGGAAATTTGGGTTAGAAATAACCGATAAAAGAATTTTAATTTCAATACTCAAGCATATACAAGGGTCGAAGATTGAAGAAAGAATTCTCAACATGCTAAATAATTTAATCAAAGGCATTAAAACACCAAATAAAATTCCTACCTAGATTGGATTGATCGTTGTTGATGAAGAACTTACTCTCCATGATATGTTGCGTTCATCACACTTTGAATCACCTCAATCCAAAGTTTTTCAATTGCTTTCCAATGAAAAGAAGAGGAGATATCTTATCGGTGATTTCTAAAATTATGGTTTTAACCTGGGAAGATTCCCATAACAATGCATTTATATGGAATTTTAGGTTAGGTCAAAAATAAAATAATTATTTAATTAATAACCCATGATGGCACATAAGTCGAACTCCTGAAACTAAAAAAGGTTATACCCAAAAATGGGTAAAACCTATGTTATGAACTCAAAGGTGGTCTCATATTTCTCATTTAATTCCCCATTCATGAGTTATTTGGGTTAGAGATATTAAATGAAGAAATTAATAATTTAATTCGTCCATTAAACATACATCCAGTGAACGAGGGGTCTCAATGTCTCACACTGACTCATTTTATGTCGCGCCTAGGGTAAGAACTGCATTACGGACCTAACTATGGACTCATATTTCAAATATGATCATCCTTTTAAAATATATTCCATTATTTATTAAAAACTACATGCATGTAATAAAAATATATTTAATATTTTTATAAAATTAATTATAGGCATACCAGGCCTCGGAATCGTACACCATCTCATCGCTTGGCTTCAAAAATATTCCTATTAATATTCAAAAGTCTTATAGGGAAGGACTAGGGTCTCTACATTATTCCCTTATTTAAAACTTTTCATCCCCGAAAAGCAAAAAATAAGAAAAAAGGTGTGGTCATTGAGCCTGCACCTGGCTCTTCCCTACATTGGGATGTACGACCAAATGAGAAGTGTGAAACTTTCTCATCAACACTCCTCATAACATGATTGGAATCACAATTCATCCTTGAATTATGTGATTCCATTATTCAAAAAAACTTCATCGGGTGGAATTCCTAAGGATATTTGGTCACACAAGACCACACAGTTGATGTATCCTAGCTGAGAATCTCTCACATGCTCAAGAAGTGAAGGAGTCAACACCATCAGCTGAATAAAAACTATACCCACCTACTCCACCACTACATCAAGGTTAATTTCAAGAACATAAGAGTATCGATGAACAAGGTAGGTGAGTAGAATCATCTATCCCTAAGAATCTAGACATATAAACCATGTGGCATACCCCGTGTGTCTTAACCTGTCTTGGAAGGAGAGTAACCCCAAACTAGAAACTCTGACACACTTATTAGTGGCATCCCAAGAAAAAAGGGTGAAGAAGAAAAACTCCACTAACAATTCCAAGACCTTCTCAGACACACCATCACACAACACCAACAAAGGGTTACACTGATTCCTCACATCACCCTGGATAAACCTCGAGCAAGGAGTGAAGGGAAAATAGTACCTCACAATAGTGTCTACAAATTTTTACTGAAGAAGGTATAAAAGAAATAGAGTATACCTCTTATCATCTCATTTGTTATGGGATCGTAGACATCCAAATCTTGTAGCTATCTATGGCCCTAGCTGTCAGCTCCCTAAACCTGATGTGGGCCACCTGGTGGTGTTGGAAGGATCTCGTATCGGTGTCCACCACCCATAATTCCTCCTTCTCGTCTTCCAGCTCTGCCACCATGGGGACCATCCTATCCCTGCCTAGGAGATCCTTGATCACGATGTTGTCTCTTCCATGGAATTACATTATCTATCTACCTATGCTCCTCAGAACATCTGGTCAAGCAGTCACACTTCATGTGCCTCACCCATCACAATCATATCACCAATCCTCTCTAGGTATCCCTAATGCTCTGCATTGTCCTTACTCTACAAGACCACATGCCAGAGCCTTCTCATGGAATGGTCTCATGTTCTGAGATCTATAGAACTTTCCAACTAGTGTAGATGACTCAGCTCTATTTCCCCCACTTCTAGCACTAGCTACTTGGAATCCCTCTGATAGAAATCTCTCTAGAACCCCAGAATAGGTGGGAATGCACAATGGAACAACACTGGCTCAAATATCTATACGAAGTCCCTGATCAAACAGTTGTGCTCAGAAGTAGACTTTCTGGATCATGTTGATAGAGTATCGTATAATGTGTGTAAACCTTCTGTGTACTCTACCACTATCATCACTCCCTACTAAAGCTCCATAATTTCTTGAATCTGAATGAAGCATAATCAGGAGGTGTATTACCCCTTCTATAATAGCTACTGGAAGTCATCCCATGAGAGTGCTGACTCATCATTCATCTAAGTAACCAAGATCCACCAACGTCCAGTCACTCTGTGGAAAAGATTGGCAGTCAAATCCACCATATGATCTATTAGTGTACGAACAATCCTAAAGAGAAGGACCACCAACTCTATCCAATCCTCTACTTCCTGAGGATCTCGCTCACCACGAAACCTCAGTGGTCTTTGGAACTAGAACTCATGGAGTACATTCAACCTGTGCACATCCTCAGTCTATTATGCTGGGAATATATGCTACTCAATAAGTATAGGTGCTTCTACATGTCCATCCAGATCTAGGGGATCATGGGATGGACCCTGAATTGAGGACTTGTCACTCATAGGGTCATCTTAATGAATTAGAGTTGGTATCCTGGTTGGCTGTCATCATGGAGGCATCGTGAAAGTTATCAAGGAGTATTGTGTTCATATTAGCACAGACACACACATATATATATATCAAATAATGTGGGGAGATGAATAAAGAAAAATAATCAAAGACTCAATCCTATATTATGCATATATCGTTCTTCCCTACAACTAATGTCTAAGGGTGTCGAGTCAAAAAGCAGGTAATCAGGGTCTTATTGAATGGATATGTTGGCTGACCATACTATAATTTGACTCCCTCACCTGAGAACCACTCTCAAGACACTTTAACACTATTTCCCTAAATCCCAACCAATACCTTTTTTAGGGAACATCCAAACAACATCCCACGGAATGAACCACCTTTGATACCACTCTATCATAACCCGACCCAAGTCGGGGCTCGAGCCACAACTACCCCAAGCCCGACTCTATAGGACAGGGGTGAAAACAAGTGTTAAAGGCACACTAAAGTCAGGGGGGAATTTTCCTAACACCTTTGCACACACACAAATCCATCTCAATGAAAAAGTTAAGAAGGAAAGAAATAAAAGATGCAATACTACTATAAAATAAACCAATTATGCAAGAACCTCTGGACAGTATGAGAGTACATTAGTGTAAACTGAAAGTAAAGGGGAAAAATACATGCCCAACCAAAAACCTATCCCAACCTAAAAAAATTGGGAAAGTAAAACAACTAAGAGAGAAAATATCCTAAATACTAATCTACAACCACCATATATGATCTAAGAACACCATATCCATAAGCTTTTCCGAAGTCACGATCATCCTGTCTGTCATCTGTAAAAGACATGTCACGTATTGGGTGAAGCCCATGTAGGGGTGAGTATATACATACATTTTAGAGTGACCTAAAGATGGTGAAGGGTGAGCAGTAAGAGATATACAAAAGAGTAAAACAGTATAGATAACAAGGTATGGTAAAATATAACATAAAGAGTACATCTCAACCCAACAATATAGTGAAAGTAGACTCCTCTAGAAATAAGGAGACCAAAATGATGAGAAGATGAACTTTTGGTCAAGTATTTGATACCAATAATAGGAGAGTAGACTCATCCAAACATGAGAATCTAGACACGGAAAGCATGTGGCATACCCCAACTGTCTTCGCCTCTCCTGGAAGGAGCATTACCAAAACCCAAGGAGTGGGTACTAAAATAGGATATTTATATATGCTCAGTCAAAGAATCCCAAATAAGAGTGTAAGGGGGTATCCATCTCACAGCTCAGGAAAAGAAGATTAGTATCCAATAGTTCCAAGGTATGTCCATCTATGACGCCCATCACCCCATGCGTCTTCCCAAGGCACACATTTAAAAGGGACTTAATCACCACACTTTGATACTATCCACTTTGGGCTGCATTGGCTCACCCGCATGGTTTTAATTCACATCACAAGGACGATTCTCTGTGGGGAAAGTGTCCCTATTTCTCATGAGTCTGAGGTATGTCAAACCACATCTCTGGTAGTCATCAAGGAATGCCACTGCCCATCCCAGATGGAGTTTTCCACTCAAGAAGGTCATTGGGGAACTCCACTGCCCAATCCTACTAGAGGGTAAGCCTGGTGGGTCCTTAGGGAAATGCCACAGCCCAACCTTACTGGAGGGTTATGCCTAGAAGATATCATCATGGAATTCCATTTCCCAGTATAGCTAGAGGTTAAGCCTAGAACATTGAGGAACTCCACTACCGAATTCTACAGGAGGGTAACTCGAAAGGATTATCGGGGAATTCCATGGCCCAGCCCAGCTAGAGGGTAAGCCTGATGCTTCCATTGGGGAACGCCATTACCCAGCCCTGCTGGAGGGTAAGCCTAGTACTACTCTGGTCTATAAGATCACTTCCATAATTGGGTTTTACCTATGTTCATTTCAAACCCAGAACATTTATGCTGTATCTAGAGAGACACAACTAAGGGAACCATCGCATTATACATGGAAAGACACTCAAGATAGGATACCCACAGCCCAAAATATGAGTCTAAATGAAAGATATATAAAAGGTATAAGATTCATAATGAGGTACATGGAGTGTTAGGGGGCCACACGATATGTAACCCCACCTCATCGCCTGGTCATGTACCTATCTATACACTGGTACTAAACTGTGTACATGTACCACTAGACATGCTAATGTACTCCTAGAGTACATGGCATATCTGGCCAAGAGGCTGACAAGTGTATGATGTTTGTTGTTGGTCTGAAGGGAAAAAACATAATTCCACTGTTATGCCTCCTCAAATGCCCCTAGAAGATTTCATCACATCTCTTCATACATCTTCTCCACTCCCATAAGATTCGATGCATACCTAATCCATGGGTTCTCTTCAAACACATCAAAAGGATATTCTACTGATATTCCTTTCAGGTTTCCACATTTAATGAGATCATGAATAAGTATCCACACGTCATAGTGATTAGAATATTTGGGAGTCCTTGGATAACAAAATAAATTGCACCATTGAGATCCTTATAGAAAAGTGCACAAGATCAACTATTCATTCATCTGAATCGAACACCCAGTGATGAAGCTTCATTTCACAACCTTGCACATGAATAGTGCCTCATGGGGCCCATATATCGATCCTGAATTAAAATCCTGATATTTTTCTCAAAATTTCTACCAAAAAATCAGAATCACAGTGCTATTGATGGCATGCCGTTTAGACGTCGCATGTAGAAATTATGGGGGATCAAAGTTTTAATAATAATGATAATAATAATAATATATTATTATTATTATTATTATTATTATTATTTGAATGTTTTGGGGACCCAATCCACAAACCCAATAAAGGCCTCCAACATTGGTCTTAAAAATACCATTTCTAATACAAGGTCACATCACCGCTAATGGCATGTTGTTTGGACTCCCCAAGTGGGAGTTATGATGGGTCAGAGGATTTAATAATAATAACAATATTATTATTATCATTATTATTATTATTATTATTATTATTATTATTAATTTATTTTTCTTAATTCGCATCACAAGGACGCTTCTCCATGGGGAAAGTGTCCCTATTTCTCCTGATTCTGAGGTATGTCAAACCACATCTCTGGTAGTCATCAAGGAATGCCACAGCCCAGCTCAGATAGAGGGTTCCACTCAGGAAGGTCATTGGGGAACGCCACTGCCCAATCCTACTAGAGGGTAAGCCCGGTGGGTCCTTAGGGAAATGCCACAGCCCAGCCTTACTGGAGGGTTATGCCTAGAAGATGTCATCATGGAATTCCATTTCCCAGTCTAGCTAGAGGGCAAGCCTAGAACATTGAGGAACTCCACTACCGATTTCTACAGGAGGGTAACTCGGAAGGATCATTGAGGAATTCCATGGCCCAGCCCAGCTAGAGGGTAAGCCTGATGCTTCCATCAGGGAACGCCATTACCCAGCCCTGCTAGAGGGTAAGCCTGGTACTACTCTGGTCTGTAAGATCACTGCCATCATTGGGTTTTAACTATGTTCATTTCAAACCCATAACATTTATGTCGTATCAAGAGAGACACAACTAAGGGAACCATCGCATTATACATGTAAAGACACTCAAGATAGGATACCCACAGCCTAAAATATGAGTCTAAATGAAAGATATATAAAAGGTAAGAGATTCATAATGAGGTACATGGAGTTTATGGGGCCCACACGATATGTAACCCCACCTCATCACCTGTTCATGTACCTATCTATACACTGGTACTAAACTGTGTACATGTACCACTAGTCATGCTAATGTACTCCTATATTACATGGCATATTTAGCCAAGAGGCTGATGAGCGTATGATGTTTGTTGTTGGTCTGAAGGGAAAAAACATAATTCCACTGATATGCCTCCTCAAATGGCCCTAGAAGCTTTCATCACATCTCTTCATACATCTTCTCCACTCCCATAAGATTCGATGCAGACCTAATTCATGGGTTATCTTCAAACACATCAAAAGGATATTCTACTGATATTCCTTTCATGTTTTTACATTTAATGAGATCATGAATAAGTATCCACACATCACATTGAGTAGAATATTTGGGAGGCCTTGGATAACCAAATAAATTACACTGTTGAGATCCTTGCAGAAAAGTGCACAAGATCGACTATTCATTCGTCTGAATCGAACACCCGGTGATGAAGCTTCCTTTCACAACCTTGCACACAAATAGTGCCTCGTGGGGCCCATGTCTCAATCCTGAATTAAAATCCTGATCTTTTTCTCAAAATTTCTACCAAAAAATCAGAATCAAAATGATATTAATGGCATGTCGTTTGGACGTCACATGTAGAAATTATGGGGGATCAAAGTTTTAATAATAATAATAATAATAATAATATTCTTATTATTATTATTATTTGAATGTTTTGGGGACCCAATCCAAAAACCCAATAAAGTCCTCCAACATTGGTCTTAAAAATACCATTTCTAATACAAGGTCACATCACTGCTAATGGCATGCTGTTTGGACTCTCCAAGTGGGAGTTATGATGGGTCAAAGGATTTAATAATAATAACAATATTATTATTATTGTTATTATTATTATTATTATTAATTTATTTTTTTATTTGGGTTAGGGTTAGGGTTTCTACCCCCCCCCCCCTATTTTCCCATACGGGCCGCCTCTGGGTCATGTGGACCGCCTCCTTATCCATCGCTACCTCTAGCCTCCTTCGTTATCCTAGCCAACTCACCCTATTACCTGCCTGTGTTGCCCCTCTCACCAGAGATGCCGCCCCAAACACCCTACCTTGCACACACATCATCTGCCTCTATACAGACCGCACCCACCAGCCTCACCGTCCTCAATTCCATAGCCACCTGTCTTGGCCACCAGACTACCTCTGCCTAAAACGCACACTACAAATGCTGAGGCCTACTCCACCTGAACCGTGCACTCCTGCCGTCGCCTGCTGCCTTGGACTCTCCAGACCACCTCGCACAAATTTTCACACCTATAGAAAGCCACTTCACCATTTTTATAACCAAAAACCTTTAAATGATAAAACATCTTTGATCCTCAGGTCACGATCTTCATAGATCCACTCTCCGCTAGCGATATTGATGTTGTTTCGTCGATCTGCCTCGAATTCGGGTACCCGATCGAGCTCGGGTCGCCCGACAATCATTGATATGGGAACCATAGGGTTCCAAAGGTGAATAACATATAGAACATATGAATTAGATACACATAAATAATGGTTTGGATCGTAGTCAAACATTCTTGTCTAATCAATCAAAATTGGGAAATTCAGGTTAGAAACAACTCATAAAAGAAATTTAATTTCAATACTTAGTCATATACAAGGGGAACATATTGAAAAAGGATTATCAAAATGCTCAATTGTTCAATAAAAGTCATAAAAACACCAAATATTTTTCCTAACTAGTTTGGATTGATCACCATTGACGAAGAACGAGCTCACCAGGACTCATTATGTTTGTCGCGCTTTGAATCTCCTCGATCTGAAGTTTCGATGTTGTTTTCCAATGGAAAAAAGAGTAGAAATATTGTCAGAGATTTTTGAAATTATGAGCTAACCCATAGCAGATTACCATAAGAAAAAATTTATAGGTAATATTAGGTTAGGTTAAAAATAAAAATATTAAATAAATAATTATTTAATTATTTAATTATTCACCCACAATGGCATATAAGTTTAACTCCCAACACTGAAAAAGGTTATACCCCACCTAGGGTGAAACCTACATTCTGAACTCAACAATGGTCTTAGATTTCTCATCTGAGTCCCCATTCATGATTTATTTGGGTTTGATCTATTAAATAAATAAAATAATAATATAATTCATCTATTTAACATACCGCCAATGAGAAAGGGGTATAAACATACTGTTCTGGTTCATTTTATGTCGCGTCTAAGGTAAGTACCATGTTTTGGACCCAACAGTGGCCTCAAATTTCAGATCCAATCAACCTTTTAGGATATATTCCATTATTTCTAAAAACTCTTGCGTGCATAATAAAAATATATTTAATATTTTTATAAAATTAATTCCAGGCACACCAGGGCCTCAGAATTTCACACCATCTCAGTGCCTGGCTCTGAAAATATTCCTAGAAATATTCAAAATTATTACAGGGAAAGGCCAGGGTCTCTAAACTTTTTTTCAATAAGTTTGGACTGATTGTTTCTACCATCAAAAGGGGAGGTGATAAATACTATGCGGATGTTTTTTTGGCTTAGCCTTTTTCAATTAATATTTAAGGGTGTTTATAATCTAAAAAGAAAGAAGCAACCCTCTAAAGAGTGATATTATAGTGTGTTGAATGGTGATAGATACAAAAACTAAAGTTAAAAAATGTTGATATTACATATATCTATATGTGG
The DNA here is from genome assembly GCA_963277665.1 of Viscum album. Taxonomy (NCBI): domain Eukaryota; kingdom Viridiplantae; phylum Streptophyta; class Magnoliopsida; order Santalales; family Viscaceae; genus Viscum; species Viscum album. The sequence continues at coordinate 210,568,546 of OY728153.1, read as the reverse complement.
GGGAACCACTTGAACTTTTTATTGTGGGGAGTGATGGTATATTATTTTTTTTAGTATAAAATAAAAAAATTATTTTTCACTATTCATTGAAAAATTCATCTTTTCAAAAAAATATCAAAAATCCACCCTATGATAATTTTGACATTTTGATTCAAAAAATGAAGTTAATTTTGTCAAATAAATTTTATAAAAAATTTTAAAAAATATTATTTGTTCACAAAAAGAAATAAAAAATATTTTTTTGAGAAAAAAGGTATTTTTTAAGAAAATAAAGATTTTATTGAAAATTAAGTAATTATTTATAAATATATTTTTTATCTAAATCCATTATACATAATTTTAAAAATTGGTTATTCCAATTAAAAAAAATTAACTATTAGTTTATAACATTTAATAATAATTATTATAGAATATCATGGTTTGTTAAAACTTGATGTTGTGTGTAACACAAGTTATCAAAGAAATTATATATATTTTAAAAAATATATATATTTCATAAAATATAGTGGTGTTACATTATACTCCCCTTGAAATAAATGTTACCCTCAAAATGTTTCACTCTGAAATAAACAAAATATGGATGCTTATGTCTGATCATATCCTCAGGTTCCCACATAGCTTCTTCAAATTAGTGGTTTCACCGCAAAACTTTGACCAGGTAAATAGTCATATTTTATAGAAATTTCCCTCTATGATCCAAATTCTATATCATCATTTTCTCATAATAAATATCTTACTCCAGTTGTATGAACTCTGAGTTCAATAAATGTGAAGGATCAGGTATGTACTTCATTAAGAGAGATACATGGAACACATCATGGACTTTAGAGATATTTGGTTGAAGCACCAATCGATAAGGTGTCATCCCAATATGATCAATAATTTTAATGGGAATGAAATACCTTGAGATTAGTTTTCCTTTATTTTTGAATCTCATTATATTTTTCCATGTAGATGTTCTTAGAAACACCTTATCACTAACTTCAAATTCTAGATCACACTGGTGATTGTCAGCATAAATTTTCTACTAACTTTGAGCTTCCATTATGGGTTACTGAATGGATCTAACCATATCTTCCATTTCTTCAGCTACCTTAGGTCACAATTTCTTTCTTTCTCTAACTTTATCCCAACACATTGGAGTTCTACACTTCTTTCTATAGAGGGATTCATAATGTGTCATCTGAATACTTGAGTGAAAAATATTTTTGTAAGAAAACTTGACTAGAGGAATTTGTTGGTCCCAACCACATTTTAAATCCATAGAACAAGATATTATCATATCCTCTAAATTTTGAATTGTTCTCTTATACTAACCATATATCTTAGAATGATAATCTATCATGAAACTTAACACTGTATCTAAAAACTATTGAAGAATTCTCCAGAACTTCAAGTTAAACGTCATATACTAATCAGATACAATAGAATGTGGTACTCCATAAAAACTTACCACTTCCATAATGTATATTCTGGAAATCTGATCTAGAGATAAATATTATCTGATAGTGATGAAGTGTGCTAACTTTATAATTTTATTTACTATAAACCATAAATCATTATACACTTTAGATGTTTTAGGGGGTCAAATGATAAAATTCATGGTGTTGTTTTCCCATTTCTATTCTAGTATGGGTAATGGTTGTAAGATCCCATTATAATTTTGTCTTTTAGTCTTAACTGGATAACATACCAAGAAATGATATATAAAATCCGCAATATAACTCTCCATTCTATCCCACTATAAATACACTTTCAAGCCTCTTCTAACAACTCCTTCAAATAGGATATGGATGGAATGCATACATAGTTTCTAAACCTTATCATTCCATCATAAGTAACATTAAATTCAGAAATATTTCTCAGCTTCTTCTATACTTATACATCTTCCTTTTTCATCACTTTAATATTCACTTGTATATATGGTTGAACATTCATTTGAGAAAGATAATATTTGTCACCCTTCCTTCAAGATTTATATATCCAAACTTTAAAAATATAGAAATATGGTATATTTTTTATCCTCATCATAGATAAGTGGGAATGATCCTTTCAAATCAAAGAATCATCCTCCTTGTTCACTTTCCTAGGGTGGTAATGTATTGAGCAGACATAATCTTTAATCATGTCTAACCATCTTCTCTAGAGCATGTTCAACCCCTAATGTGTGAATATATACTTTAAAATTTTGTGATCATTATATATATCATACTTTTCTCTATAAAGATAATGCCTCCATATTTTAATGAAATAATTACCACAGCTAACTCCAAATCATGAGTTGGGTAATTATGCTTGTGAACCAGCAATTGTCATGAGGAATTAGTTATAAAAATTTCATTCTGAATAATAACACATCCCAATCCCTTATTTGATGCATCACTATAGATTAAAAGCCATTCTCCTTCATAGAGTATTGTAAGCTCAAGTGAACTGACTAAACTTTCCTTCAGTTTATTGAAATTATCCTCACATTCATCCATGAAAAGGAACTTTCCTCCCTTATGAGTTAACTTGGTGGGTGGATTAAATAGTTGTAATAAATTCTCCACAAAATTTTGATAATATCCAGTTAATCCAAGAAAACTACTGATCTCATTCACTGTGGTTGGTCTGGTCCAATGTTCAATAGCCTCTATCTTTGATGGATCCACCGATATACCCTCTCTTGATATTATATAACCCAAAAATGAAACCTTTTGTAGCTAAAATTCACACTTTATAAATTTTTCATATAGTTTATCTTTTTTTAGGGAATTTAGTACAATTATTAAGTGTTCTTAATGGTATTCCTTTATCTTTGAATAAATAAGAATATATTCTATAAATACTACCAAAAACTGATCAAAGTAATCTCTAAAAACACTATTCATTAAATCCATGAAGATAGCACGGGGATTGGTAAGACCAAATGGCATCACCATATATTCATAGTGTTTATACGATGTATGGAATGTTTTCTTGGGTATATTCTTCTTCTTGAGCCTCAATTGATGATATACAAAACAAAGTTCAATATTTAAAAAGTATTGAGCTATACATATTTGATCAAACAAATCATCAATATGGGGTATAGGATACATGTTCTTGAGTGTGATCTTATTTAGTTCTTGATAATCAATGAAAAGTCACATTGATCTATCTTTCTTCTTAACAAAACGAACCGGTGCACCCCAAGGTGACACACTTAGCTGAGTGATTCTCTTCTCAAGGTTCTCTCAAAGTTTCTTCTTCAAACCCTACAACTCGATCGAGGCCATAAAATAGGGATTCCTTGAAATAGGTGAGGCACTAGGTATGAGTTCTATTGAAAACTCAACTTTATGATTTTGTGGAAGACTATGAAAATATTCTAGAATGACATCAAAAAAGTCCTATATAGTAGGAATTTCATCAGTGATGATTTTCTCCCCAACCATCTAAGATAAACACCCCTATTTAATAAAAATAGAGACCCGTATAATGGATGTGATTTCCATCAGAAGTTCTTAGTTATTGTAATAATGATAGATGATCATAGTTTTGTTTAGAATATCAAATGTGACTTCCCTTCCTCAAAAATTGATGTGGGATTTATAAAAAGAAATCCAATCCATGCCTAAGATGACATCAAATTCAAACAAAGGAATAATAATAAGATTTTCACTAAGCACGTCCCACATACTTCAACTAGGTAAGAATCATAGATTTGAGATGTAGTCATCATACCATTAAGGTTTTTCACTACTAATTAAATATATAATATTGAGGGATAGGAATTAAGATTTATAAATACTTTTCATGATATTAATGAATTTATATAACTAATACTAAATAAGATACTTCAATATTTGAGCATACCTATCACTACCCCAACTTCATTGATATATCTTCAATCCCTTGATAAATCCAAAATGGTTAGCATAGCCATCAAGAATCATTCATCAGAGTGATAAATCATTAATATGATGTATAAATCATGAAAACTTCTTTTCAATATATAACACATTAAGATTAACCTAGTTCGTTCATGGTCATTATTCAAGTCCTTCACGATGGTTTATAAAGATTTTGTGAATTTACAAACCATATACATCAAGATTATCAAACAAACTGTGATACTTAGGCCCATTTTCATACACTAGTTGATAATCAAGTCTATGTCAAAACAAACTATTGGAGTTATTACCCATAGGTACAACTATTTTAGATCCACATCCATTTATATAATCCAGATAGGGGTGTAATTTCTTCAAAACCGTTTTCTTTATCCTGAACCAAAATTCAAGGACATTTTCTAATGCTTTGACTTACCCTAATACTTAACCTTAGAAATATCCTTATAGATATCACTAAAGTTTTTTCATCCCAGTTTCTAAATGTAAACAAAACCTTTTATCTGATACCAACTACAGTGACCCATGCTTTTCATATATACAATATATATCTTAATATATGAATATTCATTAGATTTCACAAATAAATTCCTAAGGACTATAAAATTTTAGGGCCTTTGAATACTACATACACAATCATCCAACTTAATGAAATATTTAAAACATATCTTACAAAGATCTTTGAATTTAGTACTCTTCATATACATACCCTATTTAAACCTTTCCTCGTAACTAGGGGAAAGGAAATATAATAAAGGGAGTGCTCATATGTTAAGTAAGGGTAAACATGGAAGATATGAATCAATTATCATACAAAATAATAAGATAAAAATAAGGGTATGTGATTATGAATATGACTTGAAAATTTCATACCCAATCTATCATGGATCTTAAACATTATCCATGGTATAAAACATTATCATTTCAAAAGATATGAACCATAATAGTGATAAATAATCATAAATCAATCATGAACCATAAGTTCATGTCATATAAGTGTTACATCATCATTGGTATACAAACTATTCCATATGTCAACGTTAATGTCCAATATCATCAAATCATAATAGATCAGGCATCAACACATGTTTCCCATTTCATAATGGATCAGAAATAATCACCTATTTCTCATAGTGGATTGATCATATCATCAAGTTTCCTATAAAGGATCAAGCACATCAGCTTGTTTCTCATCATTATCTCATGAGATATAAATATTTTCTCAATGCATCTTATGGATATATAGGTCCCACGCATATCTTAATCCATATATTTATGCATCAAAATATCATAAAACAATCATCATATTATAACCCATAAAAATAAATGGGTTTCATAAACATTTCATCATATAATAACTTGAGGAAAAGAAATGGGTTTCATAAAAATTTCATCAATTCATTATATCATAACCTATGGAAAAACAATGGGCTTATTAAAAATATTTTCATCATAATCATAAACATAAATCATCCATTTTAATGAATAAGGATGGTACCATTGGATAATATCCCCATAAAACATAAGCAACACTAAAGTTTGTTGTCATTGATGAATAGTAATTCCATAAAAAATCATTAAAACATTCATGAGAAAATTAACCTTTTAATTTAAAATAACTTCTTTAATATATAAAAAATCTTAAATATTAAGGAAAACATTATCTTTGAAAATAAAATTAAAAACTATAAAATAATATTCAAATAATTAGGTAGTAATGATAGTATAAATTCTATTCATATTGTACACGTTAAAATAAAAATTCCTTTCACATTTTCAGAAAAAAAGTCAAAACTACCTCATTCAGAAAATGAAAATAATATTAATTTTTAGAAAAAAATTAAAAAAGTAAAAAATTGGTCTAAATTTCTTTAAAAACTCATTTTATAATGGTAAATATTTATTTAAAAGATTTTTAGAAAACATAGATATAAAAGAAAAAGGTTTTTCAACAAAAGAGATAAATAAATTCGGTTTTTACTTAAAAACATCATTTTGGAATACGAGGTATGTAAAGAGGGGAAAATGAAATGAAAATATTTATTTTCATTAAATAACTAAAGGATAATTCAGGATTTTATTGAGATATAGATCATAATATTTCATCATTGGAAACTTAATCATAAACCGACCTGATAAACAATGAGATTGGAACATAAAACTTTTACCAATTTGGTATCATTTGAATCATAAGACCCATGAAATAAATAATGTTAAATGGATATTTAGATCCCATAATTTCGTTATAATAATCATAAAATATATTTATGGGTAGTATATAAACCACAAAAAGAAACATGTGGTGAATATGGAATGTGTCCCACAGAAATAAAAGTGAGACGAAAATATCTTACCACAAGTCTCAATATCCTTTGTGCACATTGGAACCTATAGAATAAGAAATATATATTTATTATAAATATATTTCAGAACCATGATCATGTATACTATATCATTTATGATTTAATAAAAACCTTTTATTACCTATTTACTAATAATTCCTTTCTAAATCGTATTTCTGGTAATAAGTGCTTCATTTTTCATGCATGTTTTGGTTTGATAGTTTTGGTTCATATGCTTTGATTATGGTTACATGATATCCAGAATTTTAATCACGATAAAAATATCATATATATTCATTATATATACAGTTTATTTATCCATGAAATTATAGATATAAAAATGAATTACATTGTTCATGGAGACAGTAGGTCGTACGTACGCATGAACAATGTTTCAATATTCTCGACGGATGGAATGAAGGAAAGATGAATAATAATTCACCATTAAATAATAATTATTATTTCATTTATATAACATATATTCAATAAATTTATCCTTACTACCTTCCATGTAAAGTGTAAGTGAAAAATTAATCACATCGCTTCACGAGGCGGTGGTCTGTCGTACACATGAGCGACGTTATCGTATTCCCTCATAATGGAAAGTAAGATGGTATATCCATTATTATAATTTCATAATTATATTTATTTCATTAATATAATATAAATATGTTAAATACATGATTATATACATCCATGAGAGGTGATGATGGAAAATTAATTTCATCAGTTCGTGAGGTGGTAGTCCATCGTACACATGATTGGCAATTTGTTTCCCATTTGATGGAAGAGGAGGTGAATATATGTTAGGTAATTAACATAATAACATCTCAGTATATTTTATATAATTTTTTTATTATATCATCAGAATTTAATAAGATTTTTAAGGAGTTGGGAGAAGAAATAAAATATAAATTCTCGGTTGAGAACGATGCCTCTTCTTCGGATAACCTTCTTAGGTTTACACTCAAAGATTTATAAGGTTTGATTCATGATCAAACCATGGACTATATGATGTGAGGAGGGAATTTAAGAAATTATTTGGGTAGTTGTTGGCCTAACCAAGAGTTTACATAAGTGTGAATATGAGAGGAGTGGGGGTTCCCTTTTATAAGTGGGGAAGAGGGTATAAATGGAATTTTTGAAAAGGATAAAGTGTACCCATGTTTTTCACATTCCAAAAGGATAAAAAATGGACCATTATCGAACCTTGGATGATATAAGGTCAAATTATGTCCATAAAATTGGTTTTGGATAAGTTTTTTGTTCATTTTACTACTTATGTTTTTAGTTTGACCCCCTGGTAAACCCATTTTAACTTTAACTATGGTAATTAATTTTTACGATTTTCACTATTCATTTTGACCAAAACATTAAGCTAACATTTTGAAAAAATATTAATTATTATTATTCTAAAAATGTAATAAATTTTTCAAAATTACATTCACATAAGAGTAAAAATTTAATTTAAAATTAAACTTACAAATGCGACGAAAAAGTAGTTTTCCAAAGAGAAAATTTCCAAAAGTATAGAAAGTTTTAATATCAAAATTCAACATGAATTTGATTCCAATGACCTAAATTTTTTTATTAATAAAATAATTAAACTAATTTTATTTTTTAAAATATTTTTAAAAAATATTTAAATTTGTGAATTCTTTAAACGATAAGGCGGTTTTTAATGGAAATCGGTATTTGTCATTATTCATCAAAAAATTAATATTTTCAGAAAATTATTAAAAAATTAACTATAATATAATTTTTATATTTTTATTCAAAAAAATTAAGTTAGTTTTTCTCAAAAACAATTTATAAAATTTTCAACATTCAGCTTTATTATTTTTTCACAAAATGTAATACAAGTCATATTTTGAGAAAAAGGTATTTTCAAAGCATATAAAGACTTTGCTAAAAATTATGTAATTATTTATAAAAAATATTTTCTTTATATGAAACATTTATTCTCAATTTTAAAATTTTGTTTATTCCTATTCATACCACCAAATTTAATGGCTAGGTTATAATGATCAATAATAATAGTAGTATATTATGGTTTGTTAAAACATAGTGTTGTGTGTAACGCAAGCTATTACAAAAATTAAACTTATTTGAAAAACAATATTTCAAAAAATATAAATGTGTTCCAAATTAATTCCATTAATATATATGGATCATTACTGAGTCTAAATAGAATCACTATGAACTCATAGTGGTTGTACCCTATACAAAAAACAGTCTTTTTGATATCTTCCTTCTTCACTTTTACTTGATAATATCCAGACCGAAGTTCCACCTTAGAAAAGTACTAATCTTAGTGTAACTAGTCCGATAATTCATAAATCATCTGAATATGATAATTATTCTTTATCGTGAGATTTTTAAGCTCACTATAATTAATTTGGAGGCACATTTACCTATCATTATTCTTGACAAAGAAGACCAATTCACGCCATGTTGAAGCACTTGGGTGTATAAATCCTTTATTCAGATTATCTTGTAGTTGCTTCTTCATCTCTTAAAGTTAAACAGTGTTAATTATTTATATATTCTTGGATATTATAAAATCTCTAGGCATAAGTTTTATTAAGAACTCAACCTCTTAGTTAGGAGGAAAACCACTCAATTCTATGGGAAACACATCTGCATATTCTCTTACAATGGGCATGTCATCAAGGATAATATTTTACTTAGTCACAATAATTTGATCTAGATATCATTTATAATAGAGTAATAATTTACATTAATTATATTATGAATCCAAAATAGATCTATCCTATGCCATAAACTTATAATGAATCAGAGGGTGACTCTTGATGTAAAGGGCAATTTCCTTCTCCTGGCAATTTATGTTGGCCCTATAGAATGAAATCCAATCCATACCCAAAATTTCATTGAATTATAATAAAGTGAGTATAATAAGGTTTTGTTGGAAATTCATCCTACAGATATGGATAGGATAGAATTTATATACTTAGGATTCAATAATTTCCTCATTTTCCATTTTCAACAATTTCTTTGCTTTCATGTTTTGAGGTGGTGTTTGAATGATTCTACTAAACTTATGTGATATGAAATAATTCATATAACCAAAATCAAATATTATGTTAATTTTCATTTTATTAATAACTAGAATACATGTCATAATTCCATTTTTATGATTCATACCCATAGTTTTGATGGAATAAGCTCTCCCTTTCTCTCTAGGTCTTGGAGTTTGTTATCGTCGGTTATCATCGACAACCCTTGGCTTAGTGCATTGGTTTTATAATGTCATTATTACTTATAGTTTAAAAATTAGACAATATTATAAGGGTATACTAGATCATTCCTTTATTCCATCACATTTGTGGGTTTCTCCCATCGGTATTCACTAGCTAGGTTCCATTCATTCTCAAACCTAAAGCATTTACTTTTCCCTTTCATACAATTATCGGGATGTTTATTCCCAAACTTTTGAAAAGTGGTATCTTATAATTTATTTCCAATGTGATATTTCTCCATTATTTTCCCATATATTAAATCCATTCTCTACTTCTTATCCCCTAACATATGATAACCTTGATATTCATTGATCTCCATTTCAACATTGAGGGCATATCAAAAAAATTCTCATAGTTATCAAATTATCAAATCACTAAATATTTACATAGATTTATATTTATCCCACTAAATAATAATTTATCTTTACATTCAGGGTCAATGATAATGTTAGAGGCCTATCATGAAATTCTTTTAAAGTTTTCCTCATACACCCCGATGTATTTTTCATCTTTTTTCTAGATACCATGGAAATTCCTCTCCATTTTAAGTAAATGAGTGCGAGGAAATATATATAAAAATAAATTTTCTATAATTATTTCCACTCTATCACTTTATATCCTCCTCAAGTTTTGTATTTTTTATCAACTCCCACCAATGATCGGCTTCTCTATCCATATGATAAACAGCCAACACATCCTTCTCTTACTCAAAGCATTAAAATATGGAGAATATATTTTCAATAGAGTTGATCCATTTTTCAATAATTAATGGATCAGAAGATCCAATTAAAGTCAGAGGACTTTATTGTATAGAGGTCTCTATTACAACTTTCTCATTCTTAGAGGGATTTGGGTTTTCCCCTAAGTCAACTTTCTATTCAGAACATTAGTTAATTATTAAGTATTATCTTAAAGTTCTTGACTTCTTCTCTCATCAAGTTGGTAATCTCATTTGGGTAGTTATCACATTTCCCATCACATAGGTTGTTGACTTGGTTCCTCTTAGTTCCAACCACTAACTAAAATAAAGGAAAAATTAGGTATGAGAATTTTCAAACTATTACACACATAAAAGGGAAACTTATAAATATATAAAGGATAAATAATAATTGGAATGAATTCCTTAACCTATTAATTTCCAGGTTTTAATAAAATTTATCCATGGCCTATTTTATAGCATAAAATTTTATGGGTATGTTTATTCCCTTCATAATTGTTTGTAAATAGCTTGCGAATTTTCTAAATCATATCCCTTGAGAGTGTCAAATTAGGTGTGTAGTAAGGCATCTTTTTCTTAAAATAGGTGGTGATTTATTTAATACCCAATGATCCCTTTTGGGGTTATCACCCCTACATACAAATGTGCCAAATAAACATCAACTTATAGTATCTAGGTAGGTATTTTGTTTCTTGGAAACCACTTAATCTATAATTTACCAAAATTTATGGATGTTTTCATATGTTTATCCTAATACCTAAGTCTTTCACTAAAGTTTTCTAGTCCTAATCCTATAAAAATAACTAGTCTTTTCACATTAATACCAACTATGACAGCCCATATCTTTTATATACCTTATTTCATGATTCATTGCATAAATATACACATAATACAATTCCAGAAGATTGATATTCCAAGTGTCTTTGGGAATTTATATACATAGCACATTAAATTAAAACAAGGATATAAATACATTATTTAAAACACCATAACATGCCCTTAAAATCCATTGATCTTCTAATACTACAAGGGATAACCTAGGGACATACAAAAGAAAATGGTGAGATATAAATACCAATAAGGGAATAATCAAATCATAACATAATAAAAGTTATACATGTGAGTCAAGAAAAAAATAAATGAGATATAAATTGTTTATAATCATAAAAATTAACATTGAATCATGATATGACATGATAACATCAATCCAACATAAGAATGTGGAAACAACATAAAACATGACATCATAAGCATAAGTAAAGGCTAATCATTGATTAATAAATAAATTTTATAGTTAGGATAACCTCCCATGAACCATATATGGTATCTCATGAGATAAAAACATTAACCAATGAATTTAAGTGATATATAATTTTAGGCCCCCTATCACATTCATATCATGTACATGAATTTGTGTGCTCCATCAATCACACAACATAAGAACGGCTTATATAATTGATTAATACCATAATTAAGGAGTGTGGGTTATATAAATTGATGTAATAAATCAATTAAAGATAGGTATATCTAGGTGAATTCTCTTTAGTGGAAATGGGGATGGGTATTCACAATACAAAAGTTGGGTGTGGGAAATCATGAGATAATTTTCGCAGAATAATGGGTGTACATAAGGATTGATGGAAGTGTTTGATGAGAGTGAAAGGGGGTATCTTATTACATGGGAATCATATGGATAATAATGGTATGTATAAAAACATATTCCAACATGAAAAATTGGAAATAAAAAGGTATAATACAAAGAAATTACTTAAATAAAGAGGATAAGGAATATAATCTCTTACATTGAGAGGGCACTACTAAAATCTTGGGATGAGATTCTTAAGGGATTGGGAACACCTTAGGATGTATTTATTATAACATCCTAGGTAAATAAAGAAATAATAAATTTTCATTTTTATTAATATTTGTAAATTAAATATTAATTTTACTTTAAAGGGGTTTCTATGTTCGATGGCGTACCCGAAACGCAACAACGGGTTTCTTTGAAATCTTACGTTGCACAATAATAATATAATATTATTATTTTAAATGGTAGTTAATTCCTAGCTTTTTTATTGGCGGGAATGAACTGAAATAACTAAAATATTATTATACATGTTTGTTAAATGTTTTTACATTTATCCAATAAAATTAAGAGGCTTAAAATGAGAATGAATCTGATTTTAGGCATAAATACACTAATATTCTTTAAAAGGTCGATTTACCGCCTTTTGATGGAGAACCCTATTTAAATATAATTTTGGTAACTTTTATATCTTCTACTTGATAAAATAAAATTCTTTTTTTATTCGGGACATCAAGATTTACTTTGGATAAATTTTTGGTATTTTTCTCATAAAATTCATTTTTTAATAAATAGAAAAAAATACTGTATTTTAATTCAAAACTTCATTTTAATATAATTTATTTATATGGTTTAATTATATTTTTAATTGGTTTTAAAGTGTAATTAGATTATATTTTTACCATTTAATCCAATTTTGTTCATTGGAATTAATTTCACTTAGAAATTGGACATAAACAAGAGTCAATCTTTTGATAGTTAATGTTTCTTAAAAACATGCTTTTTGTTTTGACAACGGGAATTAATTTTCAATTAATTAATCCAACTTTTATATTTTTAATTTGGTAAAATAGACATCATTTTTTAATTCGGAATATCAAATATATATTAGGCATAATTTTTGGTAGTTTTCTGAAAAACTTCAATTTTTGAGGAATAGTGAAACCACTAAGCAGTGGTTAAAAAACAAACTTTTTCATTTAAATAAAATTTTACCGCTTTTGTGAATTGAATTTTGAAAATACTACATACATGGTTGTTATTATTAAGTAAAATTTAGTTCAATAATATGAAAATAATTTTTGGTGAATAGTAACTTTTGACTTTTATTTACTGCGGTTAAAGGTAAATAGGGTAATTCAAGGTAAAAGGAATATCATAATAATACAAAATTACCTTAAAACTTATCCTAAACTTATTGGACGAGTCATGGCAGACCATGGGCATCCTTGGGTCTATTTTGAGACCCCATGGAGTCACTTAATAGTTATAATGACCCTTTATTTTAATTAACTTAAAGTAAAGGCAAAAATGACATAAACAAATATCTTTTAGTAAATTAATTTTTACAAGGGGTTATATATGTTATATTTTAGGATATAAATATTCATTATAAAGATAAAAATATTTCATACATCATGGTTTTTTTATAATTTTTATACATCAAATAAATAAAATTATTTATGACACGATAATGATGTAGTGTTTACCTCATTAATAAATGATTTAAATAAATAATATTATAAAGATTAAAATAATATCCAAAACCTTTAAATTTATTATTGGATGATTTTATTTCAACCATGATTCATATTATCTTCTACTTTAATATGTTTTGGACTTTTAGAAACCAAAAATCATTATATAATAATATAATATTTTCACACTTTCCTAAAGAGCCCCTCCTCCCCCTTAAGAAAAGACACCAGTTCTAACCCATTCCTCACACCTCTCAAGCCCCTTGGATAATACAACCCCTTCCCAAATAAGCTCTATATATCCCTCTATTACACCTAGAAGCCTTAAATTAAGCATAAGGAACTTTAATAAATCCTTTTGATTCAATCCAAAGGGAGTTACTCGAATTAAAGGTAACAGTTTCTCTTAAATTCATTTCTTTTATTTTATTTCTCCAAACCTTAAACTCTTTTTATTATTTTATTTTATAAAAACACCAGTATCATAAATATACTAGGATTTTTTTATGTGATTTATTCTAACTACATTTACACACACCTTCATCTAATGGATAAAAACACACTGTTTCTGTGGATGGAAAACTAACGCCTCACGAAACTATGATTGTTCAATTATCTTTTACCTCCTATAATGGTGGCCAATAAGATGGAAATATATTTATATATGATATATATTATGTTTATGTTTTCTTTATGCTTCTGTATTTTTCATTTATATCATACCTTTATGGTTTCCATTATGGGTAAACATGATAATTTCATTTGAGGAAGTGCGGACTACCGCCCCCTCAAAGTGATATGACTCGTTAATGCCATATGTGGGATGTATAAAGGATGGATTTAATGATATTATATATTATATTATACTGGAATTATAATATACCTATGTATCATTATGTTTTAATTCCATTAAAATAAGAAATATAAATGAAAGTAGCGTTCATGCGTACGTACGGCTTACCATCTCCATGAACAGTACATTTCATTTCTTATCTCCAAATGTTATGTACTATTATAAATACATGTATATAATGGATATATATGATATATATGATATCTAAATCATGAATATAATTCTGGATATAATGAACGTTTGACCACATGAACAACTTGTAATTATAAGAAGTCCATTTTGGACTCAAATACCAAATATTGACAAAACGAACATTATTAACTTAAATGATTACATAATGTTTATAACATGGTAATAAGTGATATAAAAGGAATAATAAACTTAAAAAAAAGTTCTTAATCAAGTATAAATTAACTTTAGTTTATTATTTAATAGATTAAAGGACGAACGGGTCAAGTCGGACACGAGGTAAGGGACTTCGTCTCAATCTCCTTTAATTAAGGCATATTTTGTTTTAATACACAATTTTATTTTATACACTTTATAAACACCTTTGAATTTTCATTTCATTTAAATGGAATATTTTTCTATGAATCATTTTACTAAATGAAAAAAAATAATGTTTCTTTTTAACGTAAGCGGTGACAACGACCTTTCCGCCGCCGCGAGTATTATTTGATCTTTGGCTTCCTTAACAAGCCATAATGTTTTTAAAAGGAAAATAAATACCACATACTCTTTTACATATTTTGGTAATGAAAATTGTTTTGATAATGGATTTGTTATGTAAATATATTTAAATGATATATTGTAATTGAAATGTGGAAATGTTATCTTTCCTTTCTGTTTGTTTTATATGTTATGAATATGTTATGGTTATTCGGAATTGATTACATATATGGGTGGTTCCATGATAAACCTAGGGTAGGTGAGCCTGAGATAGCTCCCAAATTCATTGGGTAACGTGAAGGAGGTAAATGTGAATGTTTCTCCTAATAGATTTAGGGAATATACTGTGATGGGTATTCCAAATGTGACTCCCTACGTAGCTATGAAATCTACAATGTAAGTATGTTATGTTTGCCAAAAGTTACCTTTATGATTTGTGATTACTATATGTTATTCATAAATCTTATGTTTTCATGAGGTATGTAAAAGAGTTTATGTTTTGTATGTATTGATGGACTAATGATTTCATTCTTTATTTTATTACACTTATTGAGGTTTTTATGCTCATCCCTAGTTTGGAAATGTTTTTCAAAGAACTTAAAGATGAATAGGGTCAAGAATGTGATAAAGGAAAATTCATGTTGTATAAAATTTGGAACTAGACATGACACTTTTTTTTCAAAGAGTTTTTATTTTTTGAAAAAAATGGAAACTGAGTAGAAGTGTCTACTTTGTATTTTTGAGATGTAATGTAATAGTTATGGCTGAATTCTCTAAAACTCTAAACTTGAAAATATCCTCAATATGAATTATTAACTTAATTCGGGAAAATGAAATGGTTAAGGTCGTGTCTTTATAGTTGGTATCAGAGGTCAGTTTAGATAACTTTAGGGGTGAGGGTATTGTTAAATTATAATCCATAAATTAATTTATTTTAATATTGAAATGATATAGAATTTACAGATTACCATGTTGCTTCTCCTAAGATATTTCTGTGTTCAGAATGATTTTCTATAGAGGAAACAGGGCAGGTATGTTGGGATGACATCAGGAGGAAGATAACCTTCAAAATCAGCAACCTGAGATGGTCAGAATCAGAACTTAACAGTTTGTTACAGTGATGGCATAGTTGAATCAGGATATAAATGATGGTGGTATCCATGCACGAGATCTGCTAGATCAACCACATAGGAACATGTCAGTAGTGGAGAATTTCATGAGGCAATATCCCCCATAATTTAGAGGATCATATGACCCTATTCTAGCTGAAGGGTGGATTAAAGCACTAGAGAAAATTTTTGATATCATGGGGTGTTCTGAACATCAAAAGGTTAGTCTTTTTGTTTACCGTTTTGAAGGTGAAGCTGATCAGTGGTGGTCGATGGTAAAAAATATCAGGGATAGTGAGGAGATTGATGCTCTTGATTGGGATCAATTCAAAGTAATGTTTCTTGAGAAATATCTTCTAAAGGTAGTTCATCTTTGGATGGAAAAAAATTCCTATAATTGAGGAAGGAGGATGACTCAGTGGCTACTTATGAATCATAATTAACTCGACTGGCAAGGTATGCTCCAAATTTCATACGAGATCTTGACAGTAAAATCAACCATTTTTACTCAGGATTAAATCCAAAGTATCAAAGGGCTTTAGCTTCTCCTGAGTTCCAAAGTTAAGAAAAACTTGTTTGATGTGAAGAGAAGGTGGAAATGGAGTTTTTCGATGATCAGGTTTTCTTTAACAAACAACGGAATAAGAGGTCAAGGTGGTACGAGAAAGGGAATAACTCTTCAAAAAAGTCTCATGGTAAGAAACTTAAGTTTACAGTTTGAAAAAATTGTGGTAAAAAGCATGTTGGGGAATGTCTTTTGAATTATGTTAAGTGCTACTAATGTGGTAAAATGGGACATAAGGCTCGTAATTTCACTAAAAAAGAGCAGGGTAATGGTAAGACAAAATATGATTTACAATCAGTAAAATGTTTTAAGTGTAATGAAATGGGTCATTATAAAAATGAGTGTCCAATGAAGAACTTGACTAAGGGAAGGCAACCAGACTACAAGAAAAAAGGGGTGGTGAAGTCCTTTGAAACTACTTCAGTAGATGTTGGTCCATCAAATGAAGTAGTATCAGGTACACCATTTGTTTGTTCAGATTATTCCAATGTGTTTTTTGATTCAGGGTCTACACATTCATTCATTTATGAGAAGTTTTCTAGTAAATTGAGAATTATATATCAAGATATTAATCTTGAACTTATGGTAAAAACACCGGGAAGAAATGTTGAAACAAAAAGAAATTATAAGAACCTTCTGGTCCTTGTGTGTGGAAAGAATATATCTACAAACCTTATTGTTTTGCCTCTAGTAGAGTTTGATGTTATTCTGGGTATGGATTGGCTTTCTGTTTATCATGCTAAGATTGACTGTAGAGCTAAAGAGGTTTCTTTTCAAGATGATTTTTAATTTATGTAAAAGAATGAACCCTTAATTTTGATAACATATCAGGAAGCTGAGAAACTAGTAAAATATGGAAATGAATGTTACCATGCACATATTGTTGAAAACAAAGGAACTGTTTAGATTAATGATGTGCTAGTGGTAAATGAGTGCCTTGAAGTTTTTCCTGATGAGTTTTCTAGTAATATACTTGATCAGGAAGTTGAATTTACTATTGACTTAATTCCTAATGCTAATCCAATTTCAAAACCCCCTTATCTAATGGCTCTAATTAAACTTTTAGAGTTAAAGAAGTGATTACATGAGTTATTAGATAAAGGTTTCATTCAACCTAGCACATCACCATGGGCTGCTGCTATCTTATTTGTTAAAAATAAATATGGTTCAATGAAACTTTTCATTGATTATAGAGCATTGAATAACATTACTGTTAAGAAAAAGTATCCTTTGCCTCATATCGATGATTTGTTTGATCAGCTCCAGGGAGCTCAGTATTTTTTGAATATTAAATTGAGATTGGGGTACCATCGATTGAAAGTAAAGGAAGCAGACATTCCAAAGACTGTGTTTCATACTAGATATGGACATTATGAATTTTTAGTTATGCCTTTTGGTTTAACCAATGCCCCTGTTGTATTCATGGATCTTATTAATAGAATTTTTCATGAGTTCTTAGATAAGTTTGTTGTTGTTTTCATTGATGATATTTTGGTTTATTTAAAAAGTAAAGAAGAATATTAAAGTCATTTAAGGGTTGTCTTGGAAACCTTAAAATAAAAGAAATTGTATGGGAAATTCAGAAAGTGTGACTTTTGGTTACAACAAATTTCTTTCCTTTGTCACTTTGTTTCAAAAAATGGCATAACTGTTAATCCTGCTAAAAAAAAGTTGTTGAATAATGTCCAATACCCACAAATATAACTGAGATCTATAGTTTTCTTGGTTTTTCAGGTTATTATCGAAGGTTTTTGGATAATTTTGCTCAATTATCCAGTCCAATGACTAAATTAACTCGAAAACGTGTTAAGTTCATTTGGACAAAAGAATGTGATGATTGTTTTCAGGAATTGAAAAGAAGATTTTTGAATGCTAAAGTTTTGGAACTACCTACCAGAAATGGTGAGTTTTTACTTATAATGATGATTTGTTGAAAGGAATTGGTTATGTCCTTATGAAAAACGATCAGGTAATTGCATATGTTTCATGCTAGTTGAAACCTCATGAGTTAAATTACCCTACACATTATTTGGAATTATCTACTGTTGTTTTTTGCTTTAAAAATTTGGAGATATCATTTTTATAGAGTAAAATTTGAAATATATACTGACCACAAAAGTTTGAAGTATATATTCACTCAAAAATAATTAAACATGATACAGAGGAGATGGTTGGAATTAATCAAGGATTATGATTGCACGATTCATTATCACCTAGGAAAGAAAAATAAAGTGGCTGATGCTTTGAGTCGAAAAAATAATGTTTCATTGACCATGCTACGTTTGAAACGAGATCCTTTGGGTTTTTATTTTTTTAACTTTGGCATATAATTTTTTGGTGCAGGAAATTCTTCTGTTTTGTTTCAGGTGTTAGTGAAATAATCTATATCTGACAGAATAAAGAAAGCATATAAGGAAGACAGTGAGTTGTAGAAAAAGGTAGAGTTGGTTCGGAAGGGTAAGTTTCCTAAATTTAACATTGATAATGATTGTGTTTTGAGGTTTGGGAAGAGATTATGTGTGCCTTTTGATTCATAGTTGAAGAATGGGTTGTTATGTGAAGCTCATAGTTCCTTGTTTTTAGTTAATCCTGGAAGTACTAAGATGTATAGAGATCTTCGGGAGTATTACTAGTGGGATAGAATGAAAAGAGATATTTCTGATTTTACTGTGAAGTGTTTTACTTTTCAACAGGTTAAAGCAGAGTGGTAGTTACCGAAAGGGACGCTTCAGTCATTACCAGTGCCAGAGTGTAAATGTGAAAATATATCCATGGACTTCATTTTGGGATTACCAAAGACATCTCGAGGTAATAATGCAATCTGGGTTATTGTTGATCGATTGACTAAAATCTGCTCATTTCCTTCCTATTCGAGATACTTTGTCTCTAGATAAACTTTCTCGGTTGTATGTTAAAGAGATAGTTAGGTTACATGGTGTTCCCCTCTCCATTGTATCTTATCGTGATCCCAGGTTTACTTCTATCTTTTGTAAAGGCCTTCAGAAGTTGTTGGGTACTGAAATAAATTTTAGTACAGCTTTTCATCCACAATCAGATGGGAAGTCAGAACGAAAAATTTATACCTTGGAGGATATGTTACGTGATTCCTAGATGGATTACCAGGGAAGTTGGGACCAACATCTTTCTTTGGTTAAATTTTCTTATAATAACAGTTTTCATTCCAGTATAGAGATGGCTCTATTTGAGGAATTATATGGTAAGTTGTGTCAAACTCTAGCATTTTGGGATGAAGTATGTGAAAGGAAGTTGATGTGACTAGAATTGGTAGAAGAGATGGCAAAAAAAGTTCAGTTGATTCAGAAGCACATGAGAACAACTCAGAGCAGGCAGAAAAGTTATGCGGATAATCTAAGAAAGGATCTTTCTTTTGAGGTAGGTGATCATGTCTTTCTCAAAGTTTCTCCATGGAAAAGTGTGATGTGTTTTCATAAGAAAGGAAAGTTGAGTCTGAGGTTCATTGGACCCTATGAAATCTTGGAGAAAGTTGGATCAGTTTCTTATAGAGTGGCATTACCTCCAATTTTATCCCATGTTCACAATGTTTTTCATGTTTCAATGTTGAGAAAATATATTCCAGATCCATCTCATGTTTTAAGTCCAAAGGTAGTTCAGTTGGAAGAGAATCTATCCTATGAGGAACAACCAGTCCAGATTCTTGACAGAAGAGAGCAAGTGTTGCGGAATAAGGTAATTAACCAGGTAAAGGTTTTTTGGAAAAAACCATATGGTTGAAGAGGAAACGTGGGAGTCTAAAAATTCTATTAGGGATAAATACCCACATTTATTTGATAAGTGAATAAAATTACAAGAACGCAATTTCCAAAAGGGGGGAAGGATGTAACACCCAGGTAAATAAAGAAATAATGCATTTTCATTTTTATTAATATCTGTAAATTAAATAATAATTTTACTTTAAAGTGGTTTCTATGTTTGATGGTGTACCCGATACATGACAACAGGTTTCTTTTAAATCTTACGTTGCATAATAATAATATAATATTATGATTTTAAATGGTAGTTAACGCCCAACTATTATATTGGAGGGAATGAACTGAACTAACTAAAATATGATTATACAAGTTTGTTAAATGTTTTTACATTTATCCAATAAAATTTAGAGGCTTAAAATATGAATGAATATAATTTTGAGCATAAATACTCTAATATTCTTTAAAAGGTTGATTTATCGCCTTTTGATGGAGAGCCCTCTTTAAATATAATTTTGGTCACTTTTATATCTTTTATTTGATAAAATAAAATTCTTTTTTGATTTGGGACATCTAGATTTACTTTGGGTAAATTTTTGGTATTATCTGATAAAATTCATTTTTTGATGAATAGTGAAAAATACTGTATTTTAATTCAAAACTACCTTTTAATATAATTTATTTATATGATTTAATTATATTTTTAATTGGTTTTAAAGTGAAATTATATTATATTTTTACTATTTAATCCAATTTTGGTCATTGTAATTAATTTCACTTTAAAATTGGACATAAACAAGAGACAATATTTTGATAGTTAATATTTCTTAAAAACACGCTTTTTGTTTTGAAAACGAGAATTAATTTTAAATTAATTAATCCAACTTCTATGTTTTTAATTTGGTAAAATAGAAATAATTTTTTAATTTGTAATATCAAATATATCTTAGGCTGAATTTTTGGTAGTTTTCTAAAAAACTTTTTTTCATGAATTGTGAAACCACTAAGTAGTAGTTAAAAAACTGAATTTTTCTTTTAAATAAAATATTATCGCTTCTATGAATTGAATTTCGAAAATCCTACATACATGGTTTTTATTATTAAGTAAAATTTTGTACAATAAGATGAAAATAATTTTTGGTGAATAGTAACTTTTGACTTATTTACCACGGTTAAAGGTAAATATGGTAATTCAAGGTAAAAAGAATATCATAATAATACAAAATTACCTTAAAAATTTTCCTAACCTTAATGGATGAGTCATGTCCGACCATGGGAATCCTTGGGTCTATTTTGCGACCCCATGGAATCACTTAAGAGTGATAATGACACTTTATTTTAATTAACTTAAAGTAAAGACAAAAATAACATAAATAAATATCTTTTAGTAAATTAATTTTTACAAGGGGTTATATAAGTAATCTTTTCAACTATAAATATTCATTGGAAATTTAAAAATATTTCATACATCATGGTATTTTTTTTATAATTTTCATACATCAAATAAATAAAATTATTTATGACACAATAATGATGTAGTGTTTACCTCATTAATAAATGATTTAAATAAATAATATTATAAAGATTAAAATAATATCCAAAACCTGTCCAATTCTTATTGGATGATTTTATTTCCACCATGAGTCATATTATATTCTACTTTAATAAGTTTTGGACCTTTAGAAACAAAAAATAATTATATAATAAAATAATATTTTCACACTTTCCTAAATAGCCCCTCCTCCCCCTTATAAAAGGACACCACTTCTAAAACATTACTCACACCTCTAAAGCACCTTGGATCATCTAAACCCTGCCCAAATAACCTCTCAATATCCCTCTCTTCCTCCTAGAATCCTTAACTTAGGCAGAAGGCACTTCAAGAAGTCCTTTTGATTCAAACTAAAGGGAGTTACCCGAATTAAAGGTAACAGTTTCTCTTAAATTCATTTCGTTTATTTTACTTCTCCAACTCCTAAACTCTTTTTATTATTTTATTTTATAACAACACCAATATCATCAATATACTAGGATGTTTTTATGAGAATTATTCAAACTAAACTTACACACACCTCCATCTAATGGATGAAAACATATTGTTTCTGTGGATGAAAAACTAATGCCTCATAAAATGATGATTGTTCAATTATCTCCTACCACCTATCATGGTGTCCATTAAGATGAAACTGTATTTATATATGATATATATTATGTTTATTTTTTCTTTATGCTTTTGTATTTTTCATTTATATCACACCTTTATGGTTTCCATTATGGCTAAACACGATAATTTGATTTGAGGAAGTGTGGACTACCGCCCCCTCAAAGTGATATGACTCATTAATGCCATATGTGGGATGTATAAAGGATGGATTTAATGATATTATATATGATATTATACTATAATTATAATATACCTATGTATAATTATTTTTTAATTCTATTAAAATAAGAAATAGAAATTAAAGTAGCGTTCATGAATACGTACAACTTACCATCTCCATGAACGGTGCATTTCATTTCTTATCTCCAAATGTTATGTACTATTATAAATAAATGTATATACTGGATATATATGATATATATGATATCTAAATCATGAATATCATTTTGGATATAATGAACTTTTGACCACGTGAACAACTTGTAATTATAAGAAGTCCATTTTTGACTCAAGTACCAAATATCGATAAAACGACCATTATTAACTTAAATGATTACATAATGTTTATAACATGGTAATAAGTGATATAAATGGAATAATAAACTTGAAAAAGGTTATTAAGAAATTATAAATTAACTTTAATTTATTATACAGGAGATTAAAGGACGAACGGGTCAAGTCGGACACGAGGTAAGGGACTTTGTCTCAATCTCCTTTCATTGAGGCGTATTTTGTTTCAATACACGATTTTTTTTATATGTTGTATAAACACCTTTGACTTTTCATTTAATTTGATGCACCCAATTTGTGTATACATTTCCATATATATAATTGAAGATAAAAACAAGTTTTCAGCAAATATCTGTGGTTTTATGAACATATTCTTTGATTTTGGTGAATCTGTTTACTTTCAGGAGCTTTCTGGATAAATACACGAATCAAGGGATGGATGTGAAAATTTTGAAACTACACATCCTGTACTTTTATACACGCTGTGTACATCCAGGCAGGGACACGGACCGAAGGAGGGAGTACACGCCCATGTCACCAGGAAGAAGATACACGTCGTGTGTGGCGGTGCTACACGCCGTGTACTACTTTCTAGAAGCGGTGGTTGCCGAAGAAAAGTCCACACGCCCATGTGGCCGTTGATGAAGACACATCATGTTTGAACTTTTACATGTCGTGTTTGCTATTCTAGAAAGGGCTGGTGGCCCAACTTTTGATACTACACGGCGTGTATGGCGGCGCTACACCCCGTGTTTGGCGGTGCTACATGCCGTGTACACTCAACTTACAGGAGGCGCCGTGTTCAAAAGTCAAAAACGGCGTGCTCGGCCACCTGCCATCGGAGAAACTGGTGCCAAAACGTGTTAACGAAAAGTACACGGTGTGTACTTTCTATACACGCTGTGTACTTTATTTTTCTACAAAATGAGGCATTGGCCTACGGATTTTGGAGGGGTTCAGAACCATTGAGAGGAAAGAGAAGCTCTGCTATCACCATTCCCGAAGCTAATGTCGTCACTTCACCATTCCACCTTCCGATACTCTACCTCAACGCCTACACGATGAATCCGTCAGGTATCATGTGTGTCGTTTCTCTCCTAAATTCTATGTGTAACTAAACCCCTCTTGTTGGGGCTGTGGATGATGGGATCATAATTTGTATGTTTTTTTATATAGTTGTGTTGGAATCGTTGTAATCCATCTTACTCTTCTTAAACCACTATCTAATATAACTGAGAATTATTAGCCAGACCAAGGGAAGGATTCTCAGTGATACAAAAGAAAAGTAACGGTGAAAACATCCATGACCATTGGAAGGTTTTCACCGATTCAAATAATGGACAAGACGTAATAAAGAATTAAGGACATTGACTACCGGACCAAGGAGTCAGCTGCTCTAATTCCAAACAAGAGGAACCGGACCAAGGAAATCTTGTAACAAAATGAAATCATGAATGATTGAATTATTATGAACAACACAACCATTTAAACAATCTGAATAATAACTCCTTATTCACCACATCCCCAACACGTCTTTTTCTTTTCATTTCTAAGAACTCTTTAAATTTACCCGTTGTTTTCTTTCAAACTTTATCCATTCTTCAAAGTAAATCAATTTGGTTTCAATCAAAACCCAAAATCAACCCAATCGTTTCTAAATTTTGCATACTTCACCTAATTAAGTATTAACTCAATTGAATTCATGCACCCCACGGTTCCCTATGGATCGACCCCGAACTTATTCTATACTAAAGTTCTAAGAACGGGTAATTAATTTGGGACGCATATAACTTCAATCAATGACAGGCAAGACCAAATTTTGGCACCATTGCCGGGGAAAAATGATGGTTTTAGTGCTAATATTTAAATTGTGTTAATAATTGATTTAAGTGAAAATAAAAAAAATCAAAAAAATCTTCAAAAATCTCTCTTATTATCCCATTTCAAATTTTCTTTTTTTCCCCCTTTTACGCCTGGTTTTTTGTTTTTGTGTTGTGCAGAGCTTAAGTGTATGTTTAGACGTTTTACACGATCCAAAAGTGCCAAGTCTTCGGAATTAGTTCCACTTGACCCGGAAATCGAACAGACCTTGCTTCATCATCGGTGTACACGGACAGAAACTCAAAACCATCAACCACAACCAATGGTGAACAAGGAAGAGGGAGCACTGGCCGTAGATGTTGCGACTGAGCATCAGTACCAGGATCAGCAGCCTCCCACTGCTGGTCTACCGGAGCAACCTCTTGGAGCCTTCATGGAATTCCACCCAAGGGATTACCAATGGCCATCACAACAACTCTTCCCAAGGCCATACTTTTCCCCTCAGGAGAAGTTTATGAAATTTGCACCCCATCAACAACAACATCCAAGATGTACCCTTATGGAGTATGGACTTCCATCAATTCACGGAGCTGATACGGGCATCGTTCGTCCTCCGGTCCAGGCCCAAAACTTTGAGATCAAGCCTGCTATCATGCAGCTGATCCAGAACACAGTCCAATTTAGAGGCCTGGCCAGTGAGGACCCGAACTCCCATCTCTCCAACTTTCTAGAGATCTGCGATACCTTTTAGTACCATGGAGTGTCCGAGGACGCCATCCGTCTTCACCTATTCCCCTTTTCTCTACGGGGTAAGTCGAAGGACTGGATCAAGGGGTTGCCACAACGATCTATCCTCACCTGGGAGGAGCTAGCCTAGGCGTTCTTGTCCAAGTACTTCCCACCATCCAAGACGGTGACACTCCGGAATGAGATTCATAACTTCCAGCAGCACGACTCTGAGTCGTTGTACGAGTCTTGGGAACGCTTCAAGGAGATGTTACAAAAATTCCCCCATCACGGACTCCCACTCTAGATGTAAGTCCAGACCTTCTATGGAGTACTTACCACGAATACCAAGTCCATAGTGGATGCTTCTTCTGGAGGTACACTGATGCGGAAGTCCCCCAAAGAACTATTCAAACTACTGGAAGACATGTCAGCCAATAGCTTCCAGTGGCACTCCGAGTGGGGGACTCAAAAGCGAGGTATGCACAAAATTGATGACCACTATGTTAGCTGCTCAGTTGGACGTTGTGTCCAAGAAAATCGACACATTTAACCTCAAAGGAGCATCTCAAGTTCATGTAGCGAACCATCCAACATGTGGCGACTGTGGTGATAACCACATCATGGGAGAATTCCCGGGTTCGGCTGGAGGCCCCTCGACTAGTGAGGTGAGTTATGTTGCCCAAAATCGAAGGCCCAACCAGTACCAGCAGTACCAGAACCCAGCATGGCGAGATCAATAGCACACAGGCTGGGGCCAACAACAGCAGAATCCTCCGCCCCAACGACCGCCCAACTACAACCAGCCTCCATATCAGAACTAATTCCAGAGGCCGCAACAACCCCAGCAGGGTCCTTATCAGCAACAAGTGTATCAAAACCTTCATCCACAGCAGACACGGCATCCATCTCCTCCACCGGCTCAACAACCACCTCAGCAGGATAACACCTCAAGGTTAGAGGATCTGATGACTAAATTCATATCTACTGCTGAAACTCGGTTCCAGAATCAGGAAGCTTCGATTCGAGGCTTGAAGAATCAGATTGGCCAGATGGATAATCAACTCTCAGGGAGGCAGCCTGGTACACTATTGGGGAACACCGAAAAGAACCCAAGGGAGGAGGCCAATGCTATCATGCTACGGAGTGGAAAAGAGCTCCACCAGAACCAATCAGCACGGAAAGGTGAATCCACACCCACTGTTGATGAAAAAGGTACCAATACTGACCCCTCCTCATCCAAAATCCTGTAGAAGGAGGCTTTACAAAATAAAGAAAAGGAATTAATCCAACCATTCAAGCCTGGCTTACCCTTTCCAGAAATATTGAAGTAGAGGAAGTTGGACCACCAATTCAGCAAATTCATGGATGTTTTCAAGAAGCTACATATCAACATACCATTTGCGGAGGCCCTGACACAAATTCCAACATACGCCAAATTCATGAAGGAAATCCTCTCGAATAAGAGGAAGATGGAGGATTTGGGCGTTATTTCACTAACGAAGGAGTGCTCCGCAGTGGTTCAACATTCCATTCCTCCCAAACTCCAAGATCCAGGTAGTTTCACCATTCCTTGTACTATTAGATCCTGCGAGTTTGGGAAGGCCCTCTGCGACTTACGGGCCAGCGTGAACCTCATGCCCCTCGGATTTTTCAAGAAGCTGGGACTCCACGAGCTCAAGCCTACCCACGTTGCCCTTTAACTTGCTGATCGATCCATCAAGCACCCAAAGGGACTACTAGAGGATGTACTAGTCAAGGTGGGTAGGCTGATTCTACCTGTTGATTTCATCATCCTAGACATGGGGGATGACCAGGAAGCACCTCTTATACTTGGAAGACCTTTCTTGGCAACTGGGAAGGTACTGATCGATGTGCACCAAGGGGAGCTTATTTTTCAGGTAGGTGATGAAAGAGTTTCCTATAACGTCCTCAAAGCCATCAAACATGCTTTCTTATCGTAGCATGAGGACTGTTATGCAGTGTCCACCATTGTTAATCATTTTAGCGACAAAGGGGATGAACTGGTATGTTTTTTTATTTCGAATAATTTAATTGATCCAGATATTCTATTAGAAGAAGTGCCAGAAGACTTGCAATTCATAGAAGGCCAGGGCGGCCACTATTGGCAGCGTGTAGTTGATCCTGATAGTTTGGAACGGGACAAGGTGCAGCCACTTGTGCCTTCGATTTTAAAGGCACCTGAACTCGAACTGAACCCTCTTCCATCTTCTCTCAAGTATGGGTATTTAGGACCGAATCAAAATTTTCCTGTTATACTTAATACAGAACTATCACAGGAGCAGGAAGATGCACTTCTGCAGGTTCTCAAACAGCAGAAGCATGCTATTGGGTGGATAGTCGCTGATCTGAAGGGCATCATCCCTACCATTTTCACTCACAAGGTTCTACTTGAAGAGGGTTCCAAGCAATCTCGACAACCACAACGGTGCTTGAATCCTCCCATGAAGGAAGTTGTAAAGAAGGAGGTGATCAAATTATTGGATGCAGACATCATCTATCCTATCTCGGATAGTCCGTGGGTGAGCCCTCTCCAAGTGATACCCCAAAGGGGGGTATCACTGGGATTTCAAATGAAAAGAATGAGCTCATCCCTACACGCACTATCACGGGCTGGAGAGTCTGTTTGGATTACCGGAAGTTAAACGATGCAACAAGAAAGGATCACTTCCCCTTGCCATTCATGGATCAAATGCTAGAGAGGCTAGCAGGGCACAAATTCTATTGCTTCCTCGACGGTTTTTCTGGTTACAACCAAATCTCCATTGCTCCATAGGATCAGGAAAAGAGCACATTCACTTTCCCCTACGGCACATTTTCTTATCAAAGGATGTCTTTCGGCATGTGTAATTCCCCCACCACCTTCTAGCGTTGTATGCTGGCCATCTTCCACGACATGGCGGAACGAATCCTGAAGGTATTCATGGATGATTTTTCCATTTATTTAAAATCATTTACCATTTTTTTACGACACCTAGAGCTTGTTTTGGAAAGATGTGAGCACACTAACCTAGTCTTGAACTGGGAAAAGTGTCATTTCATGGTGCAAAGTGGCATAGTCCTTAGCCACAGAATTTCAGAGAAGGGGATAGAGGTGGACCCGACGAAGATTGAAGTCATTTCACGACTACCAATACCGACTTCCATCCGCACCATCCGCAGCTTCTGGGGGCATACAGGATTTTACAGGCGGTTTGTCCGCGACTTCTCCAAAATAGCCCAACCCCTCACCAATCTTCTAACCAAGGATGCCATATTTTAGTTCGATGACCATTATGTCAGATCTTTTGAGCATCTAAAGCAGCGCCTTGTGGAAGATCCAGTTATGATTTCTCCCAACTAGGAGGAACAATTTGAGGTGATGTGCGATGCGAGCGACTACGTAGTGGGAGCAGTCTTGGGCCAGCGACTTGACCAGATTTTTCGACCTATCTATTATGCCAGCAGAACGCTCAACGAGGCACAGATTAACTACACCACCACAGAAAATAAGATTCTCACAGTGGTTTTTTCATTTGATAGGTTTCGTTCTTACTTAGTGCTGTCTAAAGTTATTGTTTATACTGACCATGCAGCACTAAAGTACCAACTCAACAAGAAAGAAGTGAAGCCCTGATTGATCCGCTGGGTACTCCTCCTACAAGAATTCGATCTTGAGATTCGGGATAAGAAAGGGGGTGAGAACTTCATTGCTGACCATCTCTCCCGCCTTGAGCTGCCTCACTTGGAGAAGGAAGAAGATCGGGAGATCAGGGAAGATTTTCCTGATGAACACCTCTTTTCGATCAGTGAAACACCTCAACCATGGTATGCTAATATCGCTAATTTTATGGTTACAGGTGTCGTTCACCCCGGCCTCTCCTTCCAGCAAAGGTAACTATTTTTCTATGATGTGAAAAGGTACTTCTGGGAGGATCTTCTTCTATTCCGATCATGTGCAGATGGAGTGATCTGTCGTTGCATCCCGAAGAATGAAGTTCACGGTGTCCTGGAGTTCTGTCACACCTCACCAGTAGGAGGACATCATGGTCCGGACCGTACCATAGCTAATATCATGCAGTCTGGATTTTTCTGGCCCACCATGCATAGAGATGCTCGAGCCTTTGTTTCCTGTTGCAATCAGTGCCAGAGGACAGGTAATGTGGGACGTAGAGCTGAGATGCCTCAGCACCCCATATTGGAGGTCGATATTTTCGATGTATGGGGCATAGATTTCATGGTTCCTTTTCCCTCATCTTTTGGGAACACTTAAATCCTGGTATGCGTCGACTACGTCTCCAAATGGGTGGAAGCTACTACTACAGCTCACGACACAACCAAGGTAGTCATAAATTTCTAAAATAAAAATATTTTTAGCAGGTTTGGATTTCCACGAGTACTGATCAGCGATAGAGGGACCCACTTCGACAACACACTGATAGGAGGAATACTGTCAAAGTATGGAGTAAAGCATTAGATGGGGACACCATATCATCCCCAGTCTAGTGGACAGGTAGAGCTCTCCAATCGTGAGCTCAAGCTGATCCTGGAAAAAACAGTGAACACTTCATGGAAGGACTGGTCCAAGAAGTTAGATGATGACTTGTGGGCATATCAGACTTATTTCAAAACACCACTGGTAATGTCCCTATTCCGCCTCGTCTATGGAAAGCCCTGCCATTTTCCAGTAGAATTGGAACACAAAGCCTACTGGGCCGTCAAAGCCTTGAATTTTGATCTAAAGGCAGCTGACGAGAAACAGAAGTTCCAACTATCGGAACTAGATGAGATCTGATTAGAGGCATACGAGAACGCCAAGTTGTACAAGGAGAAGACAAGAGCCATTCACGACCGGATGATATCACGAAAATCTTTCCAACCCGGTGATCAGGTACTTCTCTTTAATTCTCGTCTTCGCTTATTTCCAGGGAAGTTAAAGTCACGCTGGCCGGGACCATTCCACGTTATCCGTGTATTCCATCACAGAGCGGTAGAAATTTCTGGAGAAGATGGTCAACCATTCAAGGTAAACGAGTAGCCCTTTAAAGCTTACCATCCTACAGATAACATGGTGGGAACGTTGTCCACCATACTCCTCAGGTAAGCAAGGTAAGTAGGTCGATCCAACGACCTAAAACAAAGGCGCTTCCTGGGAGGCAACCCAGAGGTTACACGTCGTGTCGCACTTATTTACACGGCGTATACTTATCTTTTTAAATTGTAATCATAATAGTATAAATCTATAGAATAACAAATAAATAACCAGGGATGATGTCGGTGCCAATGGCAAAGTCACTGGAGTTTATTCGAGCCATCCTCGGTTTGAATCCTCCTGACCTACCTTCGGCACGGGGTTCCTCCTTTTAAATTACACGACGTGTGTGGTATTTTCAATCTATATATATATATAAATGTGTTTAATAAAACCCATGGTGGGGATGGGCCGGTTGGATAGTCGAATCCAGACAACCGTCCCATTTCCATCATTTTTTCTTTTAATAAAACCACACGACGTGTACTCCGATATACGCCCTGTGCACCATGATTTTTTAAATATAAATGAACACCATTTTAAAAATAAGAAATTACATGCGGGTGAAGTTGGCGGATTGGAAAAGTCTCGGCACCAGGTTCACAAGACCCGGTTTCGAATCGCGCTAATCTCCCCGCTTCACCCCCATCCTTTCCTAAATAAAAACCACATGCAGTGCTTTTCTTTATTTCCATGTGTATAGGCCATATAGAATAAATATATATATAAAATAAATATGAATAGCAGAACAAACTTTGCTCCAGTGGGTGAGGGAGTCCGTTTAAATCGGCTGATCACCGGTTCGAATCTCGCCCCAAGCACCGGACCAAAGGTTGTACTACTCTTTTTCTTATTTTAAAATACACGGCATGTATTTCCCGATATATGTCGTGTATAGGATTATGTATAATAGAATTTTTCAATATATCTATTTTTAATTATTAATAATAATTATTATATAGTTTACTATAATAATTATATTCACTAATAAAAAAATCAAGATACACGGCGTTTATCAAAAATACACGTCGTGTACCGCGGCTATATAAGTCACGGGCCACCTAGCTTGAGGTCGTGTTGCACGGTCGCCCCATTATTCCCCTTCTTCCCTTTTCTTCTCCCAAACGCCATCCAAACCCCCTTTTCCAGATCCGTCGATTTGGGGCGTTTCACGTTCTGATTCTTCTCACATTGTGATCCTCAGTCCAGGTACGTCGTTCTGCACCCTCTATTTCAAGTTTTTAGAATTGTTTAGGGTGTTAATCGGATCGGCCGACCGTTCGGCTTCCGCCTGTACACGGCCACGATATGAAGAGCACACGCCATGTACATCTGTACATAGCCACACACAATATATTTTGAAATTTGAATGTACACGGTGTGTATATTCGGTACACACCGTGTAGACCATTTCCTTTGGCCCCTTCGTGTGTGGCACATAACACGGCCTGTCACCCCATGTTCCAGAACACGACGTGTATGTTTGGTACACGCCATGTCCTTTATATCTGTAGTCGTCCCGTGTCTCCCCCTCTACACGTTGTGTATTGTTTTCTTAGAACTGATAGCAACATGGTCGTGTCCTTTTTATTACACGACCACCTGCACTTTGATGTGAACACGGCGTGTATGTTCGGTACACACCATGTCCTATTACATGGTCTCTTTCCACCCTCAGCGTGACTTTCTAGAGAACACAGGATGCTCTCCATTTCTGACTACACGCCATGTACTCTGGAGTACATGCCGTGTACTTTTATTTTCCAGTTTTCTCACATTTTCTTTGTTTTATTTTCTTCCTTTTTCTTTTTATTTTGTTTTGTTTTCTTTTTCTTTCTATTTCAGGATATGGCATATCATGATCCTTCCTGCGGGAAGCGGCCAACCTCTGCCACTGAGGGCAAGAGTCCCAGCTATCGTCGGATCCAACTCCGAACACCTACGCAGCCGGACCCCGACGCTCCGGTCTTTGAGCTCCCTCCGTTGGCCATTCTGCCGCCACTCACTCCCTTAGATGAGGTTGGGCCTACTTCTGCTGCACCAGCTTCCAATTTCCCTATACCCTCATCCTCAGCAGCTGGTCCCTCTTCGAGCACACCTTCCACTGAGCCACCTTCTTCTTCGGCGGATCCACCTCCAGAGCCAGATGTTGCTGCTGCACCGTCACCTGGGCCGGGACCTGCAGGTGCTCCCTATCCCTGCACGGTATTCCCGGTCACCGACCTTGCATACGAAAGGATCCAACACTTCTCTCATCAGACGATACCATTGAGCGGATGGTACCTTGACAGCATCATTCCGCAGTGGCTCGGTATTTGGGAGGAGTTGGAGGTACTTCTCGGGCACAGCGCACTCCTCGAGATTTTCCAGGACAACACTCTTGTGTTCCGAGATTTATTTTTGGAGTTTGCGGCCTCCTTTGAGTTCTATGGAGTGGAGTACCGGGAGACACCTGGCGATGCGGTGCCAGTAGTTTGATTTTGGCTAGGCGGCTAATGCTTTTCTCTGACGATGACAGAGTTTGTCCAAGGGTGCGGCTTCTACCCCCATCCTATCACACCACCCCCCCGTTTTTGACTTGACCTGGCCCGAGCGCTCTGACCTTATTTCCATGTGGCGGGATATCATTGGGCCTGACCACCAGTACTCCCCCACTTTCCCAGAAGAGCACTCTTATATCCGACCATGTCCTTCGCTTCACCCAACGGTGCTTCAGCGCCATCCTTTTTCCCCGCCATGAGGATATGGGGGTCTTGACCGGCCGTGAAATGGAGCTTCTTACATGTGTCATCCGGCACGCCTACCTGGACCTCCCCAATCTTGTCGCCTCCTATTTTCACTCCATGTTTACTGGCCTTCAGGGAAACCTGAACGGCGGGTTTTACACCACCCGTCTTGCCCACCACTTGGGGGTATTTGAGCCCTCATTACCTCATGACTTGATAGGTCCACCCCAGCGGATGGACTTCCTCATGCTCATTCGCATGGGATTGGTCCGGAAGTAGGGGTACCTACATCCTTGCTCAGGCTCAAGCCCCGCCACCTACTGACCCTGCCCCACCTACTGACCCTGCCCCAGCTGCTGACCCTGCTCCTCCTTCCCCACCCCCTTCAGCTTCTCCACCTCACCCACCTCCCACTGACCCCACTTCTTCTAACCTTCCTTCTTATGTCCCATCCCCCATCCCACCTACCCCCGCACCCTCGGTCGATCCGACCCTTTCCCTCCGCCTATCCATGATGGAGCATAAGTTAGCCCATATCATCAGCCGCCAGGACACCATTGCACGCCATTTGATTCATCTGGACAGCCTCCAGGACTGGATGGAGCATCTGTTGGTGCATATTGCTCAGCATCTTGGTGTTCCACTGCCTCAGCCACCAGCCTCGGCCTCCGTTCCTGGCCCTTCTGCTGCTGCTCCACCACTGTCTCCTGCGCCGGCCATAGCTTCCGTTCTGATGACTACGGTGAGCTCTGCTGCTTCCACTTCTGCTAGGCCAGGGCCTACTGCTGAGCTTCTGATCCCGAGTCTAGCACCTGTGACTCCTACTTCTTCAGCTACCCTTCCCGATGCTGAGTCAGAGCCTCACCCTTCCACACCTCCTGCGCCGTCTCTACCGGACGATTCTGTACCGGATGATTCCTCCCCTGAGGCGACCCCATGATAGTGACATTTTCATTTATCTTATATATCTCTTCTGTCATTTTATGTGTTGTGATGTTATGCATGTTTGTAGTTTTCTTTTTTCTCGATAGTCACAAGTACAGACATGGAGCGCCTTGGGCATCACTTTTCACGAGGGGAGTATTTTTCCATTTCTTTTTTCTTTATTTTTTGATTTACTTCTTCCACTGCTTTCCCTCATTTTGTCCCCCATTTCTCCCTGTTTCCCACCCTTTACCTTGTTGTTGCACTTGGTGGACCATGTGCAGTATTAAGTGTGGGGGAGCCTCTATATCTTTCACCTTAGTCTTTTCCCTTAAACTAACCTATGAGACATCATTTTTAAACTCTATATTTTAAAATGTAAAGCAATTTTGGTTAATCAATCTTATAAATTCTAGAGTTATTAGTAGGAACTTTTGAAAAGGTTACATGCTTTTTAGTTTTTAAGTATTTTAAAATGATTGCTGATATAGTTTCAATTGAAACCTTTCATCCTTGATTAAATTACATTAATTAGGCTAATCATTTATATGCATGTCATGACCTGATTGTCCCTTTATTATTTTTCCACTCGTGAGAGGTATCCTAAACCCTTTTTCGTATTTCTTTTCTAATACCCTCTATCTTGAGAGATTCTTAGGATATGCATTACTACTAGAATTTGCAAGTTTTTCTTTTCAAAACATGAATAAATTTTTGAATTACTTTAACATGATTGAGGCATTAGATTATTTCAAACCCTTTATCTTGAGACCTACCCTACATTTAATCTTCGTTAAGCCCATAGAAGCCATGAACAACCTTTATAGGAATCCACATTACAAGCCTATTTCCCTTCCTACCCTATTTATTTTTAAACTTTGCATGATTATTCATTTAATATTTAAAGAGGTAGTTGGAAATACATGGCATATTTTTGTGTACAGCCATGAAATAAAGTGTGGGGCAGTGCCTCTTGATTATTTGGGGAAGAATGGGTTCCAAACATCTACTCATTGTATTCATAAGGAATTACCTTGTGTTTTGTTGTTTAAAAAAACCACAACAAACAAACAACAAGGGGACCTTATGCTTATTTCCCCATAAACCCTACTTGCCCAAGGAAGTTGGTGACAATTACAAAAGCATTTGACTGAGCTTTTGAAGGATTTATTTTCAGTGAGATTTACTTTGAATATCATGCAATGTTGTTTAAAGGAATTATCCATCTTTTTTCAAGCCTCAGAATTTATTTTCACATCCGAACCTACCTACCCTTAGCCACAGAAACATCTGAACCTTATTGATAAATCCCTCATGATTTTTGTAATTCAATTTTTCTGAAGTAGATAACAAGATATCTTGAAAACCTATGGATAGAGTGTATATGCCTTGGATTGAGAATAACATTTATTAAAAACATCTTTAGTGTGGAGTGTAATTTTAACTGGTAAGGTAAATCATTAAGTGGCATGCTTATTTTTGAAAGGTTGAAAAATGTGTTGAAAGAGGATGAGAGTAGTTAATTACATTATATATGAGGCATGATTTTAATATCTTATGAATTGAATTTGTTTGTGCCTTTCAGAATTTTTCCTCAGTAACTTTATCAGTTATACGTTTGGTTAATTAAATGCCTTCCTTTTAAAGTATAGGTTCTCTTAATTAGATGTTGAGATTTTGCTTAAGGGAAAGAAAAAGACTAAGTGTGGGGGAATTTTATGCACCCAATTTTTGTATACATTTCCATATATATAATTGAAGATAAAAACAAGTTTTCAGTAAATATATGTGGTTTTATGAACATATTCTTTGATTTTGGTGAATCTATTTACTTTCAATAGCTTTCTGGCTAAATGAACGAATCAAGGGATGCATGTGAAAATTTTGAAACTACACGGCGTGTACTTTTATACACGCCCTGTACATCCAGGCAGGGACACAGACCGAAGGAGGGAGTACACGCCCAAGTCACCAGGCAGAAGATACACGCCATGTGTGGCGACGCTACACGTCGTGAACTACTTTATAGAAGCGGTGGTTGTCGAAGAAAAGTCCACATGCCCATTTGGTCGTTGATGAAGACACGGCGTGTTTGAACTTTTACACGCCGTGTCTGCTATTCTAGAAAGGGTTGGCGGCCAAAAATTTGATACTACACGCCGTGTATGGTGGCGCTACACACCGTGTACACTCAACCTGTAGGCGACGCCATGTTCAAAAGTCAAAAACGGCGTGCTCGGCCACCTGCCATCGGAGAAACTGGCGCCAAAATGCATTGACGAAAAGTACAGGGCGTGTACTTTCTATACACACCTTGTACTTTATTTTTCTATAAAATGAGGCCTTGGCCTACGGATTTTTGAGGGGTTCAGAACCATTGAGAGGAAAGAGAATCTTTTCTATCACCATTCCCAAAGCTACTGTCGTCACTTCGCCATTCCACCTTCCGATACACTACCTCAACGCCTACACGATGAATCCGTCAGGTATCACGTGTGTCGTTTCTCTCCTAAATTCTATATGTAACTAAACCCCTCGTGTTGGGGTTGTGGATGATGGGATCATAATTTGTATGTTGTTTTATATAGTTGTGTTGGAATCTTTGTAATTCATCTTACTCTTCTTAAACCACTGTCTAATATAACTGAGAATTCTTAGCCGGACCAAGGGAAGGATTCTCAGTGATACAAAAGAAAAGTAACGGTGAAAACATCCATGACCATTGGAAGGTTTTCACCGATTCAAATAATGGACTATACGTAATAAAGAATAAATGACATTGACTACTGGACCAAGGAGTCAGCTGCTCTAATTCCAAACAAGAGGAATCGGACCAAAGAAATCTTGTAACAAAATGAAATCCTGAATGATTGAATTATTATGAACAACGCAACCATTTAAACAATTTTCATAAGAACTCCTTATTCACCACAACCCCAACACGTCTTTTCTTTTCATTTATAAGAAATCTTTAAATTTACCCATTGTTTTCTTTCAAACTGTATCCATTCTTCAAATTAAATCAATTTAGTTTCAATGAAAACCCAAAATCAACCCAATCATTTCTAAATTTTGCATACTTCACCTAATTAAGTATTAACTCAATTGAATTCATGCACTCCATGGTTCCCTGTGGATCAACCTTGAACTTATGCTATCTTAAAGTTCTAAGAACAGGTAATTAATTTGGGATGCATATAACTTCAATCAACGACAAGCGAGACCATAATTCAAATAAAATCTTTTTCTATTAATCTTTTTACTAAACGACAAAAATAAATGTTTCTTGTTAACGTAAGTGGTGACAATGACCTTTCTGCCGCCGCGAGTATTATTTGATCTTTGGATTCCTTAACAATTCGTAATGTTTTTAAAAGGAAAATAAATACCATATACTCTTTTATGTATTTTGGTATTTAAAATGGTTTTGATAATGAATTTTTTATGTCAATATATTTAAATGATATATTGTGATTGAAATGTGGAAATTTTATCTTTACTTTATGTTTGTTTCATATATTATAAATATGTTATGGTTTTTGGGAATTGTTTACATATAAGGGTGGTTCCATGATAAACCTAGGCCGAGTGCACCCTAGATAGCTCTCCAATGCATTGGGTAACGTGAAGGAGGTAAATGTGAATGTTTCTCCTAATAGAATTAGGGAATATAATGTGATGGTTATTCCATATGTGAATCTCTATGTAGCAATGAAAGCTACAATGTAAGTATGTTATGGATGCCACAAGTTACATTTATGATTTGTGATTACTATGTGTTATCCATAAATCTTATGTTTTCATGAGGTATGTAAAAGAGTTTATGTTTTGTATGTATTGATGGACTAATGATTTATTTCTTTATTTTATAACCCTTACTGAGCTTTTTATGATCATCCCAAGTTTTTAAACGTTTTTCACAGGACTTAATGATGAATAGGGTCAAGGATGTGATCAAGGAAAATTCATGCTATCTAAAACGTGGAAATAGACATGAAACTTTTTTTCAAAGATTTTTTATTTTTGTGAACAAATGGAAATTGAGTAGAAGTGTCAACTATGTATTTTTGAGATGTAATGTAATATTTATGGCCTAATTCTCTAAAACTCTAAACCTAGAAAGATCCTTAATGTGAATTATTAACTTAATTCAAGAATATGCAATGTTTAAGGCCAGGTCTTTATATTTATAGACGGATAGGGAGATAAAATTCATGATTAATAGGATTTTCGTGAAGAGGAGTGGGTGGTTTGTAATGAACTGCACCAAGTCGAATTGATCTATCACCTGATTCAACCCACCACATGGCCCAAAGTGCATTCCTGGTCACCACGGGATGATGAGAAGCATCGGGCATAACCAATTATCCCTTGGGAATGTTTTAACCACTAGTAAACTAGTATGACCCATCCATGAATCAGTATGGACACACCATTATTATCAGTGTCAATATCATAAAATGGAACATTCAGAGTACATAATAAAGACTATGAATATACTATAAACAATAATGTACATCATATAAAAACATTCTATAATAGGACATATACTTGGTATCTCGAGCAAAAATCCCAAAACTCAAAAGAAAGGGAAACAATTCCAAATAATTCCTACACATAAATACCAATGGATATAAAATACCAAAAATAACTCCACATGAGACGATCCCTATGAGACCACATATCCTCCACGAAACACTAGAAAATAGTAATCAAGAAGATCCACCCTGGTACATAGTGCCCTTGACCATACTTGTGTTCTAAAAAACAAAGTCTACGCATGCCCAAAGGCCCATGTAGGGTTTTAGGAAAATAGGCTAATAAAATACCACCATGGATCTATTTATGGATTTAAGTCATACAAACCAATAAACAAGTTTGAAAAAACTTTTCAAAACTAGACCACATTGAAAAAATAATATTTTCAAATAAAACTTTGAAATCCATTTGGTTTCCAATTTTAAATAAAACAAATTTTACCAATCATTTCTCAACTTGGATAAAATAAATAAATAATGCCACAAGGCATAACATGCTCAAAATATCCAACAATTAAGGGAAATAATAACATCATCTTCAAATAACCATATAAATGGAAATAGAAATCATATATTTAGTCACATAAAAATGGAACTAATAAAATTAATAAATTATATAAAACAAATTTGGAATGAGTAATGTACACCAATGTATCTCACCATAAGTCCTATAATGAATGATTCTAACAAGTTTTCTAACTAGATAAGAAAAAAAGAATTCTCTCACAGTCTTCCTTAGGCCCAACTCTAAGAGATCACACGGTCTCTCAATAACCAATCATGGAATATCTTAGGGAATTAATACCTAATATCTCTCACAATACATTGAAAACCAAAATATAAGATCACATGGTCTTCCCTCTGAAAGCTCACACAGTCTATCAAATAATCCTCTCACTCACACCTCGATTAACACATGTGCTACTCCATGCCACACAATCACAAAACATGTTCCACATAAATCAAAGTCACATCATAAAAAAATTTCATAATCAAACATTATCATTTTATCAAAACACCTTCAAAAAGGTAAAACCATTTAAAAAATATATTTAAATCCATAAAAATCCTTCGATTCATTTTATTAAACACTTGGTGTGCATACAAGACACACCCTCTGGAAACCCCACTTTAAACCATGAAATTTCACAAATAAAGACACAAAGAACAAAAAACATGGTATAAACATCAACTATAAATAAAAATATGGTAATTTAAACAAAAAAACAAAAAAAATTATAAATTTAAAGGTAATTCATAGAAAATAAGAATAAATATAGACACCTACCTCAGATTAATCCCAAAGCACGTCACCTCCAATGACAACCACCCTGAAGAGATAGATCAAGTCCTAACACACCTAATACATAATAAAACAAACCAAAACCACCATAACACACCCTATATTCTTCCAATATTACCCCTAGGGTTCCACACTTCCAAAAATGGATGAACACGTGTGAAGAAGGGGGAAGGAAGGAGAAACCCCAAAGGATTTAGAATTACCATAATCCAAATCACGAAGAACTCAAGGGAAAACCACCACCAAAGGATAGGGGAAGATCCATCACCAATGAAAAGGGGATAATAATGACGGGAGGGATAAATGAGGGCCAAACCCCTTAAAAATAGACAAGGAAAAAATGGTAAATCGCCACTTTTAAAGTGACATAGATAAGATGTGTGGTTTAGCCACATGGTTTTTCAAACCATGTGCCAACCGTATAGGGATATTGTCTCCCAAAAAACAAATCCACATGGTTACCCATGGGTGTAATACGGTTTTTAAAACAATTACCATACCATTCAAAACTGCATTATTTCCACCTTCATCCCTCTCGCACGGTTAGTTGAACGGTTATAAAAAATATGTGCTAACCATGGGTCGTGATCTGTCTTCCCAAAAAAATTAATTTCTGACCCCTAGAACCCAGGAACTCCAAGAACTAACCAAAATGTAAACAAAACTCAAAATTAGATGTACTAGTGACCTAGTAGGTGGCACAAACTCCCCACCATT
Organism: Viscum album; assembly: GCA_963277665.1. Taxonomy (NCBI): domain Eukaryota; kingdom Viridiplantae; phylum Streptophyta; class Magnoliopsida; order Santalales; family Viscaceae; genus Viscum; species Viscum album. The sequence continues at coordinate 210,527,684 of OY728153.1, read as the reverse complement.
CCACTTTATACCCACAAAAAGTTCTCAAGAATCCTCATAATAAAACAGGTGTGGCCAATTCTCCCTCACCAAAGGTTTTCATTCCCATGTTTCATGGCTATTGCCACCACGCTGCTAGATCACACAGACCAAAAGGATCGACATACCATAGATCACATTTTTCTGAAAATTCATGATATGAATAGGCTATTCCATAATGGTGGAAGCATGATTAAGCTATAAGTCCACCCACTCTAACACATTATATGGGTCTGGATAGTATCTATTCAACTATAAAACATGAATTAAGTCACCAATTGAGGTTATCCAAAGTAGAAACTCGAACCAATAGGTTAACTTCCTCATATTTTTAACAACATGAAACAAACTAACATAATTTGGCATCTGGTTCCCCTAATTTCCCAAGGGATGATGACCCATTCAACTATTACCTAAAGAAACACCTGATCACCAACCTAAAAATCCAATTGGAAACAATGATAGTTAGAATATTAATTTTTTTGAATTTGAACTATTTATAACCATTTTGTAATAAGTCATACTCTCTTTGTCATCTCCTGGATAAGACTCAGTAAAACTAAAGAACACTCGACCACCTCATCCTAGTACAAGAGGATTGTCATGTCCATCCATAAAATGCCTCAAATGGGGGAATCATAATTTAACTACTATTATAAGAAAAATATTCAAATGGTGGTAGTATTTCCCACGAACCCCTAGGATAAATCACACACACTCACAACATATCCTTGAGGTTTTGGATGGTATTCTTAAAATGAACATTTGTCTATAGGTAATACATGGTGCTCAACTTCATCTTGGTTATCAAATCCTCCTAGAGACCCATATATAATTATGAATTAAAATGATCATCCCAGTCTAAAAATATCATTAAGGGGACTCCATAAATCTAAACTACATCTCAAATATAAATGAATTTGGGGTCCTCTACCTTCCCTAACTCCCTGATGGGTATACAGTGTAACGATTTCATCACAAAATCAACAATAAATCATTTTTGATATTTCCCACTTAGAGTTGGGGTTAGGAAGATCATGAAATAAATAGATATATTGTACCACTTCTGCATAGAAATAGTGAGTTGCTAAAATAACTCAGCGGGTCTCTGATTCTTAGTTTTGATCCCTAATAGGTCAAGAATCTGGAAACAAAGTCTGCCACTACATGTCTTATCCCAGTCCACTAATACAAATCTATAAAGTTTTAAAACATCTTCATTTCCACAGGGTAGATGACCTAACTATAATTATGGGCCTTATGAATTACCTCCTTCCCCAAGCTCAAGGTATCCACCTATAAAAAAGAATATAACCATTAAGAGACCAATACCAATCACCTGAGGTCTCTCCACCATTTAAAGAACTTCTAATATTCTAGAATTGGGGGTTGGATACATACTATCTCCTAACCTAATTGATAAGAGATGGTGTTACCACCACACTAGCCAAGAACACCCAATATCCATCATCCTACACTTCCAAACTCATATTAGTAAACAAACTCAAAAGACCCCACTCATTTACTGACTCTTGAATATCATTCACTGTAAGCTTCCGACTCAATTCGTCGATGACTATCTTTCCCTTCTTGGGTGTATACACAGTCTCAAAATCAAACTTTTAGAGGTAATACACCGATTTTATCTCTCTAATTTTTAGTTACCTCTATGTGAAAACATACTTCTTGATCTTATAATCCAAATATACTATAAAATTATCCCTAATGAGTTAGTTTCCTCACATATTTAAAGTATGAATTATGGCATCCAATGCTAGGTCATAGTTGGGAAAATTCTTCTTTGGTGGGAGTAGATGTCATGATCCATGGGATTCCACATGGTTATCCTATATTATCACACACCCCAAACCCACACAATAAGAATCAAAATATGCTACAAAATCTCTCCTAGCATCAAGAAGAATCAAAACTGTATTGGATGTCAAATAGGCCTACAACTGCTCAAAATCATTGTTGCATTTATCATCCCACTCAAACGTCACCCCATTACTAGTAAAGGTTGTAAAGTGAGAAGCTGTCATGGATAAATCATAAATGAAACATCCATAATAATCGATCAATCCTGGAAAATTATAGATCTAGAACATGTTCTTGGGCTACTCCCAAGACATGACTGCTCAAAATTTATCTAGATCCACTAAAACTGCTTCTTCAGAAATCACATTGATCAAAAACTTTACTTATTGAATCCAAAACTAACACTTGAACAACATGGTATATAGACTATTCTCCCTCAAAACACCTATCATGACCCGTCCTAATGGGTCCCATGCTCTAAGTACCCCAAGACCACCTTCAATAAGCTAGGGGTGGTGACCAATGCTAGGTAGGCATATCACTAACATGGGAAGTCTTACCCTAATATATATGTACAGACGCACACATCTCTGAGCCCATAAAATGATAAAATCTAAAAAAAATCATGCATACACCTATATCCCACTATCATAGTGTGAAAAAAAGTACTAAAAGAAAAAAGTCCCAAATATAATCCCACCATAAAGAATATGAAAACAAGCACAAACTGAAAGTAAATAAGGGGACTACTGTCAAGGAAACCACCAAATTATGCCTCGGTCAGTCCGCTCACTAAGTTCCATAGAGTCCTAGTCCCTATTAGACTCTATCAAAAGGTTTATTATCTTCATAAGACACTGCACCTGTGGGAAAATCCCATATACGGGTGAGTATAACGATACCCAATATGACACCCTAAAATCACTAAGCATATAAAAATAGGAATAACAGTCATCTCAACACATGTATATATCTATCACACATATAACAAGAATATCTAGGTATACTTAGTAGAGACACACCGTCTCAAGGTAAATTCACAACCATAATGCCAGTCTAATCATTATTGAAGGTTCCACCTAGAAATCATCCAATAGTACTCACTCAATGATCCACTTAGCCCTGATGAAATCTATCTTAGGTATCATTATAATTGAATATAATAATAATAAGTAAACACTAGAAGTATAAATATAATTATACACATATGAGGATTACACCCAAGTCCATGGGGTATACCAACAACTCAATATGGAATAACCTTCTAAGTAGAGGATTGATGACCACATAGTGTTGGTCATGAAGATACTAATAACTCCACCTAGAGAATGATGATGATAGAGGATATCACTCTGAGCCTCATGGAAAGATTCCAATAACTCTATCCAAGAAGTCTCACTGAAGTTATCACCATTCTATGTGTAGGACATGATTCCATACTAACCCTCAAGGAATGGATCAAGGGTAGGTTCCCTAACAAAACTTGTCCAATATGAAGAGTACAAGGGCTCGAAGCCTTATTTTAATGATTAAACAGTGTTTATTAGAATTATATGGAATTTCCCATCAACACCAAGTTCTTCCCATGTAAAATAACATGTTTTTGTGTATGTGTTCATGCCTGAGTACACAATGTGTCTGAGCCTATGTACTCTTGGTCGTGTTTGTGTCTGTTCGGATGTGTCTATGTACATCTATAAACATCCATGTATGGTTGGATACATATCCTACATGATACACACTGAGTTTTAAGAGATGGTTCGCATTCCATGTGATAGGTTTCACACACTGTGTGATACTTAACTCCCTACAGAAACCCAAGTGTTGCATTAAGGGTCCTACACGCTGTGTAATACCGTGTCATTTGTTATGATATTTCCCATAAATCCAAATCCAATTCACATATATTCTCCCAATCCTCCAATAATTGATCTGGTAACATACCTCACTATAAAACGTGAATTCGTGGTCGATTGACCCTTTCCATCACTGATCAACGTGTTCCGACCCTCAAATCCATTCGAAAATTGCTTTCATGCATCATCTGTCATTGTGCGTCGAATAATATGAAGATCAGGTATATCGAAATCCTTATAATATTATACTAATTCTATATTCATCTTATTTCCATGTCATACCAAGCCCTAATCTTCAATATCGAATTGTTTCACCAAGAAATGGGTGTGTAGTGGTTGATTTCTTGATATTTTAGTCAAACCATCGTTTAAAACAAATACCAGTGATGAACGCACAAAAGTAGTGGGAGAAATACAATAAAACACATAAGGAGGAATGAAACTTGGCTATGTTCAGTTAGCCTTAATATGTTTCCATTAAAATGATGAACAAATATCCAATAATAAATAAACAATTCCTCTAATAAATCCCCGCAGATAAACCCATCCTAAAATATGACCGATCCGAGAACCAATACATTGTCCAAATGATTCATGTTCATCATAGAAATAAATAATGGGAAAATAATCCTAACAAAACAAAAATACTACCTCAATTTTGATCAATCCCTAACAAATAATGAATTTGTTTCATTTTCATTAGTGAGATCCTTGAATTCAGTTTCACACTAATTGTCGATGTATGGTTCGATTGTCATTCACCAATCAAAGCTACTTTAATAGCTCCTATAGATCTACAAGGTTATGTGGATAATATTTAGATTCCTAATTTCCATATCTTTATTGAAAATAGTTAGATCATTTCATCATTTCAAATTAAATAAACTAATTTTATTAATTTATTTGGTTATCCACGCCCATGATGACTTTTCCAAAAACACTCATCACCAGAAAAGTGTATGTCACACATAGGGTAAATCCCACACTCTAAACTCAACAAATACCTCATATTTCTTATTTGGGCCTCCTTTTATAATTTATTCCATTTTTTTAGAAAAACTATGTCTTTATGAATTTAATATATTTAATATGTTTCAAAAAATAATTTAAGGCACACCAGGCCATGGAATCACAAGTATTCTCAGTGTCTGGTCTTGAAAATATTTCAAGATATACTCCAAAAATTTACATGGTGAAAAAAATATGCTAAATTATCCCCACCTTAGGTATTTACTTCCTAAAAATACAAAACAAAAGGATACACAAATAGATGTGGGTATTGAGCACGCATATGAGTCTCCCGCTCCCAGGTTCTCTCTTGAAGATTCTCGTGCTACCACCAGACATGAACTAGGGGAATAGATCACCCATAAAGGATCCTCTATTATTGATCCTTGGTCTATATTGTGTACATAGAATATTTAGCTCCATCCATGATGTTTAGCTCACCCCAGTTGATAACATTTGATGGATCATGTACGTACCTCCCTAGTCATGACACATAGAAGATTTCATGTACCCGATGTAAATATAGTGGTATATCAAAGATGTATGCCACATTTCCAACTCTATGTAGTATCTAAAAAGTTACAATGAATCTTAGAGATAACATTTCACCTCTTTAAAATATTTACAATCCATGTAGAGGTGAAACCTGTCAGAACACATGGTCTCCCTTCTCAAACTCCAAAAGACTATGTCGTTAGTCTGTATAAGACATTTGACAGCTCTGTGTAGTCATCATCTACTTCTAGATGATCTTCACATTCTCTTTAGTATCTCACATTAACTCTGAACCCATAATTACTGAATCTCCTGGGTCATTCCATCATAGTGGTGACTTGTAGTGTCGTCCATACAAGGCCTCGAATAATATCATACTGATGGTGGAATGGTAGTGGTTGTTGTATGAAAACTCCACCAATGTTAGGTGATCCTTACAAATATATAAAAAGTATAACATGAGATCCTGTAGTGTGTGCTCCAACACCTAAATGGTCTACTCAGTCTAGCCATCATTCTGAGGGTGAAAAGTCCTGCTCAAACACAATTGGGTCCCAATATCCCATGCAATCCCTTCCATAACTAAGATGTGAAGTTAGCATCATGGTTATAAATGATCATTGAGGGAACTACATGGAGTCATACTATCTATTCCACATATATTCTTCTTAATCTCTATAATGAACTCTACTCTTAGATAGCTAGGAAGTGGGCCAACTTGGTGAGTCATTCTATGATCACCCAGATGGTATTGTGTCCCATGGATATATGTGGTAACCTCATCCTGAATTATAGGGAAATAACATCCCAATTACACTTTGTATCTTCAAGGGGTTGATTTAAACTCATTGGAACATGGTTCTCAACCTACAATTGCTGACAAGTAAGGCATCGATAGATAAACTATGCAACTCCCTTCTTCATCTATGGCCACCAAAAATGACGTCATAGGTCCTGGTATATCTTTGAAACATCTAGATATACTATCAAATGAGCTATATGAAACTATTTTATAACATCCTCCATAAATTTCTATGGTACCATCATGCATCATCTAAAAATAATGGAATGATTTCCACCTTCAAAAAATCCATCAAGAGAATGTCCAGGGAATATGTGAGTATGTAGGGTCTCACATTTTGTATCCCCAAGTTGTGCCTCCCTAACTCGATATACAAGTAGGGGGTAACAACCACTAACTAGAAGTAATATTATTCATCCCCATATACAATGGATAACTGCTATGAGGCTAACTACTCATATTTCTCACTCAATAACTGCGAACAATATATCCTACTAAGATAATATTCTACCACGTTCCCCTTCCCATGAGTATAGAAAATCTAAAATTCATAATCCTGGAGGAACTATAGAAATCACATATGTCTCAAGTTAAGGCATTTTTAAGAAAAGATATACTTGAAACTCTTGTAGTCAAAATAGTCGATAAAACACTCACCCATAAGGTAGTTTTTATACATCTTTACTGAAAATATTTCCACTGATAACTCAATATCATGGGTCGCATAGTTATACTCACGTTGTCTCAATTGACATGAATCATATTTAATCACTGCCTGCCTCTAAATTTGAACAAAACCAACCCCAACTTCTAATGCATCACAAAACACTACGTACTCAACACCCACCTCTAGAAATATCAATATGGAAGTGCTCTTCAAACTTTGTCTCAACTTTTGGAAAGCCTTATTTCAACTCTATTTCCACATGAAAGGATTACTATTTTAGTTCAAATCTATCATGGGGGATGATATACTAGATAAATCATGTATAAATCAATGATAATAGCCTTCCAACCCAAGGAATCATTGTAACTCCATCATGCTCTTGGGTGGCTCTAAATATAACACTACCCTCACCTTCTCCAGGTTCACTGCTACACCGTCTACTAAGATGAAATATCCCAGAAAGTGTACCTCCTGAATCCAGAACTAGTACTTTGAGAGATTCCTAGTAATATAGTTCTCTTATAGTATGTCTAGAACCATACTTAAGTTCATTGAATGATCCTCCTCAGATTCCAATTACACTATGATATCGTTGATGAAGACTTCCATGAATTGGTCTAATAAGGGATGAAATATCTAGTTCATGAGTCCCATAAACACATCTGGGGATTTCAGTATGCGAAAGGGAATCACCAAGTACTCATAGTGACTATAATAACATTTGAATGTTGTATTTGGTATATCATCATTTTGTACTCGTAACTGGTGATAGCTTGATCTGAGGTCAATCTTTGAGAACCATTATACCCCTCTCAATTTATCAAATAGGTCATAGATACCCAGCAGTGGATAATTTTTTTTATGGTCACCTAGTTTAGGTGACGGTAGTACTTACATAACCTCAATATTCAATCCTCTTTCTTTGTGAACAATAATGGGGATGCCTAGGGTGGAACACTGGGTCTAACAAATCCCTTCCTTTAAAATTCCTCCAACTACACCATTAGCTCAAAAAGATCTATGGGAGACATATGATATTCTAGAATAGATATCAAGTTCATTCTGGGGTTTAGATTAATTTTGAATTCTATCTCTTAGTGGGGATATTATCCTAGAATGTCCTCAAGAAATACATCCTCGTACTATGAAACCGCTACAGGCAACTGAAAACTCACAGTATCAACCGCACAAAGGGTAATGTTATCCAACTAATGAGTAATCAGCTACACACTCCAATGAATGAGCCCATACCATGCTTCCTCGGTTTCCTTTTCACCCACAAAGGAAAACCTTGTCCCATAACTACAGACACATTGTATCCTCCTCCTAAAATAGTCTATCTGGGCATGAACTGTAGATAACTAGATCATACCTTAGATGGTGAAGTAAGGAATCATAATTGCTATAAATAGATCCCAAATTATACTCTCACCTCCAAGATTCAAGTAGCACCATCAGCATAAGTGTGTGATCGTTGAATCATCTCCAGTTGAAGTATCCAAGTGCAAGGTTCAAGCCAAGGGGTCAACTAGAATCTAAAAGTTTCATATAAAATAAGTAGAAATAAATGAATGAATAAAAACTATGTCTATTAGTACAATATATAAGGTATAAAAGATGTATATCACACCTCATATAATCTCAGGAGAATATGGGTCATACGCCTTAACCACTTGTAGCTTCCCCCACCCATATCCTCCAGCTCCCTGATCCTTGAGTGGACTACCTAGGGGTAGTGGTAAAAAGTAAAAACATCTACCTCCTCTAGTTTCTCTCCCATATCCTCTTCCACATCCACCTCCCTATGGACCTATCATATTTTATCATTTCCTCTTCTTAGGAGATCCATCTAATGTCTCTCTATCAACCATATGGCAGATTGGAAAATATCTTGAAAGATGTCCCCCTCCATCATAAGAGTATCATCATCACTTATTGGGATAACTAGACCCATCATGTGAGCCTAAACCATAGAACTTGTATCCTTGGGTCACCTCCTAAAACTCCTCACATGTCCAAGTCACTGAGACTAATGTTAGCTCCTTAATACCGAAGTCTTTGCTCATGTGTGTCCACTACTGGTAACAACTGTCTATGTCTTCTTAGCCAGAAAACTCTCAACCACAAAGCTCTCTTTAGAACCCCAACATAGGTAGGAATGCACATAGGTATAAAGTTAGCTCAAATTTATCTACGCATTCCTCAGTAGAATTTATGATACTGAAATAACTAATCAAGAACTATATACATTGAGTACCTATAGATGTTGGTGAACCTCCATGAATACTCAGCCACTGTATTACTTCCATGTTGAAGCTGTAGAAGCTCCCAACTGCATAAATCCCTCAATGTTAATGAAGATAACTCCTATATGAAAAGGTGTTCAAACTTTGACCATGATAGTGTCACCTTGTCGTACGACTAGGACACTAAACCCCACCATTGTCCTGTAGAGCCAAGGAGAAGGCTCGCAATCAGGACCACCATCTGATCTGCCAGTGTCCTTAAAAGATGGAAAACTCACACCACCACCTCAAGAAAGTCATCATCCACTTATGAGTTAGGATCACCTCAGAACCTGAGGGTTTGCTATCACTGAAACTCATGAAGCACGCTCATCCTGCAAACCTCATATATCGTTACTATGAGTACCACTTGTTTCATGGTAGGTGGTGGAATAAATGGTGCACTACCTAGAGGTAACACCTCTAGAATATACCTGTTTATTGATGCATATTCACTAAGGAGATCACCCTCATGATCTTGATGATGAATCCTAGCCAAAATATTTCCTGGAGGCATCATAAAATAGGAAATATGTATCATGGTCAATGAGTATATTTGGATATATGACTCAAAAAGGGAATGGAAACCACAAACAAATTATACATGATGCATGTGCCATTGTTTTTTCCTAAAACTAGTGTCCACATATATCATGTTAAAAGGAAGTTTATCTGAGTCCTAGTGTATGGATACATCGGTCGTCACATTAACACTTGAGTCCATATCTTGAAATCCGAACTTGAAACACTTAACATTGTTTCCACAAAGCAATCTCACAGACTCTGGTCCTAAGTTAGAACCAACTTCCTTTGATGAAAATCTTTTACAACCCATCCCTATGGGGCCTATACTGCGACTACCCTAATCCCACCTCCAATAGACCAAGGGATGGATAACAACATCGAGTATGCATATCACTCACATGGGAGGCCTTATCCTAATGTACCTATACACATGCTCACATCATTGATCCCATACAATGTTGAAATGTAAAAAAACTAATAAAAGATGAATTCATATATCTAATTCTCACTATTAGAGTGTGAGAAAAAAGTAATAAAATCAAAAATATTCGAATAAAATCCCACCACAACCACTAATAGAAATTAAGTCTACAACCACAGACCTATATCCGTAGTTTTATAGGTCCATGTCTATCACTTCTTTATTTCCATGGTTTAATTAAATCTCTATGGCTATAACTTCTTCATCTCATGGATGTAATTTTTTTCAATATATATCAGGATCCTACTCCTGCCCTGATCTGCAAGCCAATCACCATGCATCCCTCCTCCCCGACAACCTCTCCTCCTCCCTGATGACCTCTCTCACAGCAACGCCCTCCTCCCTGACGACCTCTTTCACCACAGCACCCTCTTCCCTAATGCTTCCAATCAATGCTACCCTCCTCTATGATGACCTCTCTCACTGTGATGCCCTCATCCCTGAAGAACTCTCTCACCATGTTGCCCTCCTCCCCGATGACCTATGTCACTACGGCGCCCTCCTCCCCAATGCTTCCAACCAACGCCGCCATCCACGGTATTTATGGGTTTATTTATGATTTCAATCGCACTCTTGCTGTCACAATAGATCAATATAGGCTAAATGATCATGATTTAAATCGCACTCTTGTCTTATAACGATCTATTCCACTAAATTTGGCCTTTTCAGACCAAACAATAATGATTTATTCATCCCTGGAAAATAGAACCAATCCACTTTTTTCTCATATTTTGATGCTTTCAATGATTAATGTCCTTAATTTCAATAATCACTTGATCCATGAAATGTCATCTTCCTTGGAAATATTTTCCAAAACAACATTAATAATCAATTTCCCAACCAAAACTACCAATATAAGCCTTTAAAATATAATAAGAATTTCATTCAATTATGAAATTACCAATAGAAACATATTTTTAGTCAACTTGAATAACAGAATAGTAATTTCCAACCCCAAAACATTAAACAAAAGCCTGGGTAAGGTCAAATAAATTAGGAAACTAACCTAGTGGATATTTTTCAAATGTTCAAAATCAAGATAATAAAAAACATAAAAATAAGTAAACAAATGATTCACATCATGTAGATATGATTAAGAATAAACACAAAAATTCTCCACAAAAACAAGTACCATTATAGAATATGGTTACAAAGATGGGTCAAATGGTAATAGTGATTAGTGGATGAAAATATCAAATAGATGGTATCCTATCATCACAATATTAAGTGAGCCTAAGAGGAATAGAGAATATAAATTCCATAATTATGAGATGTGGAACTAAAATTAGAAACCCACAAGCAATACTTAATGAATAAAAACATGAAAATGACTATTCCACCTTTAAAAAATGGAAAACCCTAGATGAACCTATTTTGAAACCTTCTGAATATGTTATTAAACTTATTTTCCACAAGCCTATAGAATGAGAGAGAAAATAGAAAGGAATAAATTTAAATTTAAATAAATTATATGGAATTTATAAATTTAATGGGAACTTATAATGGGAAGAAAAAAGTTGAATTTGACCTAAACATTTGTAGAGAAACACTTCCTTTCTCTATGGGAAGTCCTCATGATAGGAATAATGTTAAAACTAAAATGTAAAAATATTTTCTTGAAACTTTTATTAAGTTCTAGTTTGAAATCCCTTTTTTAGATTCTATGATACAGATCCCTATATATGTTAAATTTCTTAAGGTAATTTACACTCACAAAAGAAATTTTAAGGGAGGTGAGAAATTCAATTTGGGATGGAATGTTTCTTCTATGTTCAGAAATTCTATTCTTGTTAAATGAAAGTATCCATGTATATTTTCTATACCTTGTTTTATTGGAAACCATCAATTAAATAATGAATTTTTGGATTTAAGAGACTCTATATATCTTATTCATTATTCTATATTTTATTCTATATAGGATAGAGATATCAAGAAGTCTATAATAGTAGTCCAATTGGCCAATAGAAGTTTAGTTAACCCATTTGGTGTCATTGAGGATATTTTGGTAAGGGTTAAAGATCTTGTTTTCCATATTGTTTTTTATTTTTTAGAAATGTGGGATGTAAGCTTTAGCACACATACATCGTTGATATCATGTATTTTTTAAAATATGATAAATATATAAAAATGTGCATAAAGAAATTTTTCATTAGAGTTTGGGAGTAATATGGTTAATTTCAATATTTTTGAATCAATAAAACATCCTATAAAAGACCATTATACACAATAAATTATCATGATCATTTGGTTTTATAGATTTTTTTCCTTGTTTTATTTAAAATAATCAACCACTGAATTATTTTGAAAATAATACTTTTTATACTAAAGTTTTTTTGTCACTAAATTTTTTAAACAAGTTATGATAAATATGAAATTGAATATATTTTTTGGAAATATTCATGTTGTTTTAACATTTATAAATATGATAAGAATACTTTTTTTTCTAAAAATTATTTTGGATGAAAGTGTAATTTTCAGATATTCTTGGAACATGTAATGATAATGAAAATTCTGAGTTACTATGTGAAATTGATCCTAGAATTATTGTAACTGAATTAAAATCTTCTAGACATGAGAATTTTTTGGATAGTATTTATTTATCTAAAAAATATTCATGTAATTCCACTGTGTTGAACTTAAATTTTTTTTCTAAATTTATTTAATTGCCACCTCTTGTTTTGAACTTGAATCTGAAATTTCTTTTGATGATGAAACATATTATCTACTGGAGAACAATTTCACTACTAGTTTAGAATATTGTAATCCTTATATGATGTTTATTGATGTAGAGGACTAAATAAAAGTAAATGAATTCATAAAACTTATTTTTTCTATTTAGGACAACCCACCGATAGTTTAACTTAAGGCTTTACTTGAAAATTTAAAGTATGAAATCTTGGGATAAGAACAAAAATTTCCTATCATAGTTTCTAGTGAGCTCTCTAGAGAATAATCGAACTAAATTTTAGAAGTCTATATGAATAATAATATGGTCATATCCTATTATTTAAATGATTTACCTAGAATTATCCCATTAGTGTGTAAGAACAAGATCCTTCTATAAGATAATTCAAATATCATTAGACAATTCTTAAGAAGATTTAATTTTACCCTTCTTCAATTTGTTAAAAAATGTGACTACCTTATTGGATATGTGTTTAATTTACCACATTTATAATAGTAAATGTGTAAGTCTAGTTCAAATTATTCAGAAAAATGGAGGATTAATAGTTTTCAGGAATTAATTTGGAGAATTATAGAGTTCTAGGCTTCCCAATAAGTGGAGGGTATGCATTTATTATAAGTGTATGAACCTAGTGATAGGGAAAGACCATTTCATTTTTAGTTTTCTTGATAAAATACTAAATAGGTTAGTTGGTCAGTCTCATTATTACTTCTTTGATGTATTTTTAGGACACTTTCAAATCCACATAATACTAGATTATGAGGATAAAACTACTTTTACATGTACTTTTGGTACTGTTACTTATAGGAGAGTTCCCTTTGGACTATGGAATTCCCCTACCACCTTAAAAGATAAAATTTTAGCATTTTTTGTGTTTTTTAAAGAATTTATAGAGGTGTTTATGGATGGTTTTATAATTTATGGTATATATTTTAAATGTTTTCTAAAATGTTTAGGCGTTATACTTTGAGTGTGAATTGAGAAGAACCTTGTTTTGAACTATGAAAAATTCCATTATATGGTTGAAACTAGAAGTTTTCTTGGACATAAAGTTTCATGGAATGAAATTAAGTTGGATAATTCCAAGGTTTTCATTATCTCTTCACTATATTTTACTATGTCTATGAAAGATATTTGGTATTTTTAGGGCCATGTATAATTACATAAGATTTTTATATAAGTATTTTAGTTGAATTGATTTTCATTTGAGAAATATTTTATAGAAATATTCCCATTTTTTCTTTTATGGGAATTGTGAGGAAGACTATAATGAACTTAAATAGAATTTATTGTCCCAACCAATAGCTCAACCACCAAATGTGGACTTTACTTTTATGTTGATTGTTTATGATTTGAAATTTTATTTAGGGGATACTCATTGGTAGAGAATAAGAATAAAATCACATGTCATTAATTTTTCTTTTAGGACTCTTGATTTTTCTCAATCAAATTACATAACAATAGAGATGTAACTATTAACCATTTTGTTTTCCATTGATAATTTTATGTGTTATCTCTTGGTATCCAATGTTTTGGTTTTCCCTAACCGTTCAAATATTAGATATCTCATGAATAAACAATCAACTAGAATCTTGCCTTTGAATTTTCATCTTTCCCTCTTTGGGTTTTTGAAAAAAATTATATCACATCTTTTACCTCATATTCTTCTAGAACAACTTTAATAAATAATATATCTATTTACTTTAATAAAACTTACTATTATTTTTTCTTTACTCTGGTATCATTATCATCATTTCTAATTTTATATGTGACATGTGTTCTTTGAAGTATATAAATAAATACGTCCTTTGGATCCTTGTCTTCAATTATAGACACTTTGGGATTAAACCATTATTGAAGTCTCATCTTGATTCATTTCAACATCTTGGTGTCAAAAATATATTCCCCAAGAACTTTCATCTCTTCATAAAAATCATTAAGATGATTGAATAATGCATTAAAGTTTTGTTCAAACTCACCTTTATATTTTCATATTTATTCAATGTTATATGCATCATTATATAAACCAGAAAAAAAAACACTTCTTTAGTAGAATAATCATATATGAATATACAATCCTACATATAGACTCAATATGATGATCTTATTCCTCTTCCTATCATATAAATCTCACATGGTTGTTAATATTAATTCTTCATTGATACTGTAATTTATTAGTTCTACTTCTCAAAATTCTCCCCTCAAGAATTTTTAGAACATTATCTTTCATTTTTTATATTTTATCTTCTCTAAATCCCACATGAATATCATTTCCATAAATTTTATTGAAACCTCCATGGTTCGAGATGTCACATATGTTATCATAAAAACTAAGAATTGATAACTCAGATTCAAAAGTTGGATTTTACATTGCGATCTGAAGAAAATCATCATGGTTGGTTAAATAGAAATTAAAAAGGTATTGAATGAGTTTTTAAAAGAGGAAAATGTCTCAGATAACCATAATTATTAGATCATAATCCTCCCATTAAACCTTATAATCCATGAATTCTTGTTCCAATTTAACCTTTGGTAATCTACCACTTCACCAAACTTCTAAAATTTCTTATAAAATGGTAAGATCACAGTATTCTCTCATGCTCATTGGATATGGTTTATTCTGAGGGGAGGGGTTTATAATTAATTTATTCATTTATATTACCATACTATTCTCTAATGCCTAATATTTTTGTTTTGGTATAGAGGATAGGATTATTTTTATGATTTTTTATATTCCATGTATAACTCCCTTATTTTGGGTTTGGTGTTCTGATTTTGGTTTGAGGGTAGTGGATGTTTTATGTTTATGATTCTTTTTAATTCCTCATTGTTAGTTTTATCATGACTTTATTCTTATAATGTTTTCTTACTTTAAATTTTTCTTTAATATCATGATATCCTTATACCAATATATTATAATGAAATGATGAATATATATACTACTAATACTATGTTTTAGCCTATGGGAAATGGGAGTATTTTTGAAAAATAATTGAAGAAATAAAATACATAATGATGATGAAGTGTATGGAAAGATGACATTTTAACTGGATTCTTCATTATACTATCTTCATTTATTATTTATTGAATATATGATGCAATATTGCATTGATGATATTATGTTGAATCATATGTATAACAGGAATTGATTTAATAATGGTAATATAATGTAAATTAAAATAAATATAGGAACTATAGATTCAATAACATGGAAATGTTTTTCTAAGGCTCATTCTCTTGAGATGAATTTGAGGGATGGTTCATACTTAGAATGACATTTTCTTCATTTGATTTTAAAAAGGTTAGTTTAGATGAGGTATAATTGTAATATTTATGTGATATTAGGAGGTTTTATTAGTCACATGAGAGTATTCGTTACTTTTCAATCCTTTTTACTCCCCTAGGATGATGCCCATCGGTTTTGGGTTGGGTAGAGAGAAGTTTGAGGGAATAAGAGAGGGAAAAATGTTTCTTTTTAGGGTAATTCCATTAGATGTGTCTTAAGATGAGGTGTGTAAGACATTAATAGATATTTGGGATAGTTTATGAGAGGTTTGGGTAAGTCTTAGTGATGGGATTCATGATATATTATGGTTATGATTTAGGAATTGGATTTAATGTGTTGGATAGCTGTTGGAATTAGGTTTCATTACCATATTACCTTATGGGTTGATCCAACCATTTTATTTTGTTGCTTCCCTCTTCATTATTTCTATTTTATATGGGGTATGTATATACGCATACCTACATGGTATTTTCCTATACATTTCATGTCTTTTACAGATGTTAGAAAGATTGGATTTAAATTTAGTGGACCTAGTATTAGGGGAGATTAGCAGTTCATGGTAGTGTTGAACATGTTTGGTGGTCAGATCCAGGAAACCTGAGCCAATATCTACTCTTCTGTTTACTTTATAGTTGTTCTTAGGTTCAGGCCTCTGTTTCCTTTATGTTAAGGAAATTATTTTTCCCCTTATACTTTTGTATTACCTTTATATTCATTAATGTAATTTCTATAGGATTTTCTGTATAATGATTACTATATAGAGGGGGTGCTAGTGGGGGTATGGGTACAGGTGGGGGGTAGTTGGGGGTGATGGTTGGGGGGAAGGGGTAGTGGGGGGGTAGGGGCAGGGGTGGCAGTGTGCAGGGGGTAGGGAGGGGGTTGGGGGTGTAGGCGTGTGGGGTGTAGGGGGAGGGGCAGTTGGTGTTAAGGGGGCTGGGGCAGTGTGGAGGGGGCAGGGGGTGAAGGTGGGGGTGAAGGTTGGGGCAGGTGCAGTGTTCAAGGGGGGTAGGGGCGGGGAAGAGGGTAGTGTGCAGGGGGTGGGAGGTGGGCTAGGGTGTAGGGGAGGGGCAGTTGGGGTTAAGGGGGCTAGGGGGAGGGGCAGGGGGTGCAGGGGGAGGGGGTTGTCTAGGAGGGAGTGAAGGGGGCTAGAGGGGCTGGGGACAGGGAGGGGGCAGGGGCAGGGATGGGGGCATAGGGAGGGGATTGTCCAAGAGATGGTGTCTAGGGGGGTTTCCGGGGGTGAAGGGTCTGGGGGAAGTGTGCAGGGTGCAGGGAGGGGGATAGGGGGTGTGGGGTGCAGGGGGCTGGGGTAGGAAGGGGGAAGGGGTGTGGGGGTGTAGGGGGAGGGGTGAAGGGGGCTGGGGGAAATGTGTAGGTGGTGTGGTGGTATAGGGGGGCAGGGGTGAGGGGGTGTAGGGGAGGGGGTTGTCCATGAGGGGGTGTTCGGGGGGTGAAGGGGGATGGGGGAAGTTTACAGTGGCAAGGAGGGGGTAGGGGTAAAGGGGGAGGGGGTATGCTCGGGTATTCACTTTTGAATCCTGTACCTTTTTATTTTTTTAGAAAAAATATTTTATACATTCTCTCAGTTTACAATTTTCATTTTTTCTTTTTCTTCTTCCCTTTTCTTAATATGCATGTTTACACATATATGCATGCATGGGGGTGTCCAGGGGGTTTTCAATGGGTGTCCAGGGGATGGGGCTGTCCAGGGGGTGTGTCTAAGGGGGAGGGGGTGTATAGGGGGTGTCCAAGGGGGTGTCTAAGGAGGGAGGGTGTGTCCAGGGGCTATCTAGGGGGGTGTCTAGGGGGTGTCTCCTCACCATCTTTAAACCCCTTCTCTCTCAATTTATCCATTTTTAGTGATCTTGATTTTTCTTCTAATTTTTAATATCTTCTTAATTTTGTCATTACTTTATTTTTGACATTATATGGATTTCCTCCCCTCAGATATGGTTGTTTTCCACCTGATTAACCATGATTTTATTATTTAATTGGCCTCTGATCAAACATATTATATTAATCCCGAATAATATGAAAATGAATATAGTGTTATTGAGTTGTCCTGGTGTTGTGTATGGTGAAAATGTTAATGTTTCTGCATTTTAATTACTTTCTTAGGATTTGTGATAGGCAATGTTCTACTACTGAGAAAAAACTTGAATTCAAAATCCGACATGGTGGAGGTGTCATCGGAAAAATTTATCTCCCCGGTTACAGAACACTTAATCGATTCAAATAGTAATGTCAAAGTAATTTTCTCTGTTTTTGGATTCCTGATGGTTTTTACTTTTTGATCATTTGTTGTTTTTGATGACTTGTATTGGTATGAAGGATAGGGATGCATGTTATACAGAGAACTAGAAACACAACATAGTCGATGCAATTGATTTGCTTCCACGACTTGCAACTGGGATTGACGTGAATATAAAATTCAGGACGTAATGGTTATTTTATCCTATTTTTTTCAAGACATTAGTAACCATTTGTTGTGTTTTTAATCAAATTGACTTGGCATACACCATGCTTGAAGAATTGATGATTTCGAGTTTACTTCTGAGTGTGAAATATTTTATCTTCTGGACATTTCTTTATATCATGGTTGGATAGTTGATCCCTAGGTATGAACTTTTGAATCCTAGACCTTTATATTTTTTTAGAAAAAATATTTTATACATTCTCTCAGTTTACAGTTTTTCTTTTTCCTTTTTCTTCTTTTCCTTTTATTAATATGAATGTTTTCACGTATATGCATGCATGGGGGTGTTAGGGGGGGTATCCAGGGGGGTTTAAAAGGGGTGTCCAGGGGGTGTTCAGGGGGGGTCTAGTGGGGGTGTCTAGGGGGTGTCCAAGGGGCGGTGTCTAAGGGGTGTCCAGGGGGTGTCCAGGTGGTGTCCAAGGGGGGTGTCTAGGGGGTGTCCAGGGGGTGTACAGGCGAGTGTCCAAGGGGGGTCCAGGGGGGGTGTCCAGGGGGGTCCAAGGGGGTGTCTAGGGGGGAGGGGTGTCCAGGGGGTGTCCAAGGGGGGTGTCCAAGGGGGGGGTCCATGGGTATGTCCAGGGGGTGTCTAGGGGGGTGTCCATGGGGGTGTCCAGGGGGGTGTTCAGGGGGTGTCGAGGGGGTGTCCAAGGGGGTGTCAAGGGGGTGTCCAAGAGGGTGTCCATGGGGTGTCTAGGGGGTGTTTATGGGGAAGGGGTGTACAGGAGGTGCAAGGGGGTCTATCCAGGGGAAGATTGGGGGTGTACAAGGGGGGAGGGGTGTGTTGGGGGGTCTATCTAGGGGGAAGGGAGGGGCTACAGGGGGAGTGTAGGGTTGTGGGGGTGTTTTTTTATGAAATTGGAAGGCCTATATCCATGGTTTTAAATCATGGCTATAGGCCCTGTATGGCTTAAGGTTCTTCCACGGTTTCAAACTGAATCTATAGGTCTTTCCCTACAGCCACGCCAATACTAGCCACAGTCCATAGAACCGTGGTTATAACTTATATCCATGGTTTTTGGGCTTATATACACAGTTTCAAACCTTGGCTATAGCCTTAATTTGTAATAGTGAACGAATCTAAAAACAATCCCAAACTGAAAGTATAAAATGGGACTATTGTCAAGGTAACCACAAGAATACACCTCAATCAGTATGCATCACTAATCTATTCCTAGTCCTGGTCCCTCTTGGACTCTTTCAAAAGGATGATCGTCTAGATAAGACATGACACCTTTAAGAAAATCCCATGTAGAGGTGAGTATAATAATACCCAATAGGACACCCCAAAATCACTAAGCATATAATAGCAGGAATAACAGTCATATCAACATAATTATATGTCTACAACACATATAACAAGAATATCTAGATATACTCAACAAAATCACACAGTCTCAAGGTAAAGTCACAATCGTAATGCTAGTCTAGGAATCATGTTTGAAGGTTTCACATAGCACTCATCTAGTATAACACACTTTGTGAGCCACATAGAACTAACAGAGTCTATATGAGGTATCATGATCATCATATATCATCATAATAAGTATAAATTGGAAGTCTGAAGAGAATTATGAACAGATGAGGATCACACCCAAGGCCATGGGGTATACCAACAACTCAATCTGGAATAACACACTAAGTAGAGGATTGGTGCCCAGTAGTGTTGGTCACATTGATACCAATAACTATACCTCGGGAAATATGATGATAGATTATCTCACTCTGATCCTCATAAAAGGATTCCAACAACTCTATCCAAGAAGTCCCACTAAATGGATCATCATCCTATGTGTAGGATGTGATTCCATACTAACCCTCAGGGAATGGATCAAGGGTAGGCACCCAAATGAGACTTTTCCAATATGAAGAGAATAATGTCTCCAAACCTTATTTGAAGGATTACACTGTGTATACTGGTAGTACACAGCATGTCCAATCAATATTGTGTTATTCCTATGTAAAATTCACTATGTCTGTGTCTGTGTTTATTCTTAAGTACATGACATGCCTAAGCCCATGTACTCTTAGACCTATACATGATCAAATGGTTGTGTTCTTGTATGGATAGTCATGTCCATGTATGTTTGGTCATGTATCCTCTATGATACACATCAAGTTCTCGGAGAGGGGTCGCACGTCGTATGATAGGTGTCACACACTGTGTGATACTTAAATCCACACTGAAACCCTAGTGTTACACCATGGGTCCCACATACCATGTAATAAAAA
Source organism: Viscum album (assembly GCA_963277665.1). NCBI lineage: Eukaryota > Viridiplantae > Streptophyta > Magnoliopsida > Santalales > Viscaceae > Viscum > Viscum album. The sequence goes on along the minus strand of OY728153.1, from coordinate 210,507,052 downwards.
ATTACATGCCTTGTGTTATGGGATTTTCCAAAAAGAGATATTTGGTTCATTTGCCTTCTCCTACTCCTTTTTCTGTCAATCTGGGCACAAACCTCACTAGAAAACATGAATCTATAGTCCTTCGACCCTTATCGTCACTGATCACTGATTTTAGACCCTCAAATCTAATAGGAATTCACCCTTGTGTGTCATCCAGCATCACACGCTGAAGAACATTAAGATTTGGTATCTATAAATCCATTTTAAATGCTACCAATTCTTTCATCATACTATCCCTATTTCATATTAAGCTCGGATCTAAAATATCGAACCATTGCACTAACAAATAGGTGTGCAATAGTTGATTTCTCAGTATTTTAGTTGAACCAAAGATCAAAATGAATACCGGTGATGAACAATAAAGAACAGTGGGAGAAATCCAAGAAAACACATAAAGAGGAATGAACCTTGTTCATGTTTGGTTGTCCTTGATTTGTTTCCATTATAACAAATAATAAAGATCGAAGAATAAATAAATAATTCTCCCAATAAATCCATATAGATAAACCCATTCCACAATAAAATATATCCATGAATCAATTGGTTGGTTGATTGATTAAAATTCATAAAATAAATAACTAATGGGGAAACAATCCAAACAAAAAAAATACCCTACCTTGATTTGGATCCATCTTAGATAAATAAAGAATCTTCATCATTATCATTGGTGTGATCCTTGAATTCCACTACACACTGGTTTTTTATCTTTGATCTAATTATAATTCACCAATGGAATAACCTCTAGATCTCTAGGGTTATTCATCTAACCTTGAGGTTCCTCATATCCATATATTTGTAGAAAATAATTATTTCAATACATCATTTAAAATTAAACAAATTAATTTTATTAATTTATTTGGTTGTTCACACCCATGAATACTTTTCCACAAACACCCTGCATTGAAAAAGGTTATGACATGCCTCAGGTAAAACTAATGATCTTAACTTAATAGTGGCCTTATATTTATGATCCAATCCTCTGTTTAGAATTTATTCAACTTTTTGAAGAAAATGTGTAAGTGTGCATTTAATATATTTAATATATTTCAAAACTTAATTTTGGTCACATTGGGCCTTAGAATAATACTCCATATTAGATCTTGGTATCTAAAATATTTATAGATATATTCCAAGACTTTACATGGATAAAAATGATGTTACAATATCCAACACAACCTATGGATGGTCAGCATGATCCTCCTTCATATTGGAATACACCAATAATTCATCCACAAACATGGCCACGAAGGAGTCAAAAATGTAGTGGATGATCCAGTTCATCAATACCATAAATACCAATTGAGCATTGGTAAGATTGAATGCCATAAAAAATACTCAAAATTTCAATACCGTCTTAAAAAGGTATAATTTAGAATATTCTCTTCCTAGACCCTCAACTGGTGGTACCTAGATCTCAGGTCAGTCTTTGAAAACCAATGGGATCCCTTAAGATGATCAAAGAGATCATAGATTCTAGAAAATGGGTATTTATTCTTCATGTACACCTAGTTAATCTTATGTTATTCTATTCATAGTAAAATACTTCTATATTCCTTCTTTAAAATAGTACTTCTAAATCCCATGGTGACATGATGGGATAGATAAATCCCTTACCCTCAAGATCCTCTAATTGAACCTTTAACTCTTTCTACTCATTCAGATCCATATGATAATATGTTAAGGAGATAGGAATCATACAGAGGAGAAGATTGATAGTGAACTCGACCTCTTGATGGGGATGAAAACCTAAAAAAAGCTTTGGAAAACATTTGGGTACCTTTCCATGACCACTGGAATCTCACCCTTAGAACTCTACTTAGCAAAATCAAGAAATAACTTGTACAATTGGCATGATATCAAACCTAACTCTGAAGTAATTGGTTCTTCCCTTCCTTATCATGGATCTCACTCACCCTTAAATAAATGATTTCAACTATCAGGAGTAAGAAACTAGACCCTATATTGATAATAGTCGAATAGTTCCTTGAAGCTAATCAACTAGTCCATTTGATGATAAGGTCAGAAATGTCTAGGTCCATAACAGGGAAGTCCCTAGTAAATTCCATGCTATCTACAAAAACACGACACTCAGGGCACTTGAAACTGTGATCCTTATTTCTAACCAATGGGGTTGGAAAATCCAAAACAAATGGTATCAACTCAGCCTACATACCCAAAGCCTAAATCGGTTTAAGTGAAATAAAGGAATGGTATGCACCAATGTAAAATAAAATTGATGCCATGGAATATGAAATAAACACTATACATCAAAAGGTGGTCATCCTAGAATCTGAGTCCTCTAGAAAAACCTCTGCAACATGGAGACACCTTGGATCAGACCCACCCTCTATCCACTTACCCTGATGAGAATCCCCCTTAACATGAGGATGAGATCCCCCACCCTTAGAAACCTATAATTACACCTAAGAGCCTTTTGAAACATTTTATCCCACACCAATTCCTCGTAAAGCTGACTTAAAGAAGTGATGAAGATGACGTATACATCCACACAGGTGGAACACACTCGTATTCTTTTGCAAATTAGGCATTTTTTGTCTATTCTTCCCACATTGATAACAAACAATGATCTTATACCATGAAGAATCTATGGTAACTAAACCTGATGACTATTGAACACTCTTTACAATTCCCTATTAAGACTCATCTCTCTTTTACTTCTTCCCTGATGAAGAACTCTGGCTTCCACCAACTAGAAGAGAACTACTGAGAATAGTATTACTATTAAAATCAACCTTATCCATAGATTCCTTATCAACAACCTCTATATAGGTCAGTATATAGAGAATAATGAGCATATATCTGATCTCTGGCCTCAAGACCATCTTGAAATGCCCATCCTTGAGGTAATAATTTGTGAGGAGATCTATAGATATATGCACCAATTTGGTAAAATGAGTGGAATTCTCCATTATTGAATGATTCCCTTGATCCAACTTCAAGAACTCATGGGCCTTCTACACCCTCAAGGTCTCTAGGTAGAACTACCAATTAAAAGCCACCTATAAAGTGGTCCATATGAGATCCACATACCTCCTTGAGATAACCATTTACTCCCACTAATTCCTACCCATTTCTTCTAACACATACGTTTTTAATCTCACTTTATAGATCTTAGGGGTCTTTAAGAACACAAAAATACACTTGATATGATCTAACCACTCCTCGGGGTCATTAGGTCCCTTATCACCACAAAACACTGATTTTGTCTCATAAAATCCTAATTATGGTTCATTATACATGTTTTTCCCAAACCACTCATTTGAACTAAGTTTTGGATCATATGAATTATCAAATCCACCAATGTTGGATCAATAGGAGGGCTCACCTATAGGGTGATCTCTATATCATCCTTTTTACACCTAAATGATGTTCTTCTAGGAGATATCGTCTACAAGACACTAGAATACAAGCTTCATCAAGAACAATTCAACCACAAACCATATAAAAATAACCAAAATAAACCCCCATAATGGGCATCTATAAAAAATATTATCATCACAAGAAACTCCAAATGAAAAATTAGCAAAAAAATTAAAAAAACTCAAGCATTTACCACTATGAATGGTTTGGACACATGGTTTTGAAAATTGTGTGTCAACCGTTTGGGTGTCATTAGAGTTTGGTATAAAAGGAATCATAGGCTTCATATTATTACTACTAATTGTGCTCACTAACTATGAGCCTCCTACAGACCTCTCTATTTTACCCCTAAGACTCAAAATGACCCCCGGGATCTCCCTAGGTCTCAACACTGACCAGAAAATACTTCAAAATCTTATTAAAACAACCCACAATCAAGCTCAAAAAATAACCACAATTCCATAACACCCATGGAAACTCATAGTTCAACATGAAGAAGATATTGTCATGCACCCCCCCCCCCATTCCTACTGAGTCTCAATGGTCCTAACACTAGTCTAGCATTGAGTCCTAAATAACAACCTCCAATAGTACCATTTTGTAAAGAATCAAACCAAGTCAGTCTGACCCATCATCCAATATGTAACGCCCCGACCCTAGTAACCCAGAGTCGGTGCATTATTTTAATACATTGGCATGATTACAAGGAATTAAGTCTCGAAAGACCGATTAGTTTAGCAGTCTTGGAAAATATATTACATACATGAATGTTACATTACAATTCATAACATACAAAACAACATAAATAATCCTTTATGAATTCCATTATTCCCTTGTCTTCACCCTTCTTATCAATCACAATATACTTCTTGGAATCCTGGGAAAAATAAAACATTGAAAGGGGTGAGCTCAAACGCTCCGTAAGGGTAATAAATACAGCGGAAACTTTCAAAAATAAGCATAAACATTTAAGGCAATGTATAACTAAAACAAAATCCTTTTAAACTTGAACTTCAACATAGTATGGAAAAAGTAAAATGAAATAATTCCATTTACTTATTTATATGGATATTCTACTAATCGAATAATCACATGCAATATCAATAACCACTTTCATAATGATGGAATGAATAATGCCAGACTATCATAACCACATAGCCAAGGCCTCGTGCCAAGACTACAAATAAGATTTTGCCAAGGCCTTGTGCCAAGACACTAGTTTGTCTCATGAGACCTACCGATGCATCGAGGAGCTATAGCGGGCTCCACCCGTCACATATTAAGTCCAATTCATTCCAATATGAAAAGGTTTAAACATAACATAAACATTCGTATTAAAACTAGCATATGAAATGTCAATACTTTCACCATAAACCATGAGTGGTATAAAAATAACACATCCACAGTCAATCATATCACAAAACCTTCAATACAATATGGAAGTTTTGTATCATAATAAATCAACTTCATATAATCATAAAATCCATCAAAGGATTTTGACATAGATGAAATCAAAACTATTTGAGAGAAATATCTCTTTTTTTTAAATCATTTAAAAGTCACACATTTATAAAGGAAGTAATTAAAAAGAGATTTTTGAATCAAAGTGTCCCATACCACTTTGAAACTTTTGAAAGGAATTAAAAATTTTAAAAACATTCATGTCCATATAAATAAATCCTTAAAAACCATTTTGAAGACATGGACATTAATTAAAAAGATTTAAAATATAAATCATTAAAACATTTAAAATTATGATTTTGATAAAGAGTACCTTTCCAAAATTCTTAAAATATTCATTTGAAATCATTTAAAAGTCACATAATTATAAAATAAAACATTTACTTTGAAAATATCCTTGTAAGCTTGCAAGGGAAGCTTTGACAATTTTATAACGGCGGTAAATAGCCGCACCCGCCGTATAAGTTAAAAAAACATTCTTACCTTAATTTTGTCGAAAAGGTTAAAAAGCACCTTGTTTGGAAAATGATGGAAAGATTCCTTTATAAACACATATGGGTATAAATTAATTTAACCCATATTCTTTGTAAATAGTAAAAATGTTTCTAAATACATTTCTAAGAAACATGGATGTGGATGATAAAGAAATCCCAGTAGATTATTACGTATAAACAACCTCGGATAATGAAGAGATTGCGAAATAAACCCTTACCTTGTACTTTTCCTTGGTTGGGGTAGGTTAACCTCCTGTATAATGGTGAAATAATTGTTATTAAGTTATACAAGAATCATATACATTAATATGATATCATATATGATCTTTTAACAATGATTTGTTAATAATATCTTAGTATTATCGTTGTTTCGGGTGTTAACTTACTCGTTTTATTTTATATGTTTTGTTATGTAAGCCATGTTTGTAATGGATAGGTTGGATATTATTCATATCCAGAATGATATCAAGTCCTTAGATACTATTATTAATCATAAAATGAGAATTATACTTGAATGGATACGATGGAGAATGAATCTCATCGCGTTCGTGGAGACGGTAGTCCGTACGTACGCACGAGCGACAATATCATTCTTTTGATATTAAAATAATATATAAATGAAAGTTAAATCATATATACAGAATCATTAACATGTTATATTTATTATTTACATGTATTAAACATCATTATTATACCCATCCAAATATTAATTTATTGAATAACAATTACACCACGACGTGGAGACGGTAAGCCGTACGTACGCACGTATGGTGACATGTTATTCAAAGGATGGATAGAATACTGAATATGGTTGTACCATATTTTTAATAACATCATAGTATATATATGATACTGGAGTTATTATTTTATAATGGTAACAACAAAGTAAGAAGAAGTGGAAGAAGAAATGAACTTGGAAAAGGGTGGTGAAATCATTACCTCTTCTTCGGTTTCTTCCTATTGATTTGATCAAAAGGGCTCCTTAGGTTGCCTTTCTGATCAAACTAAGGCCTATATGTTGTATTGAGGGAAGTTGGGAGAGTATTTGGGCAGATTTTTGCCGAACAAAAAGGCTTTGAAGGTGTGAAGAAATAAGAAGGAGGAGTGCCCTTTTATAAGAGGGGTGAGGGGTACCTTTGGAAAATCTAGAAATATTAATTTATAATAAATTCATATTCGGTTTCTAATGGCTCCAAAGTTGATTATTCAAAATTAAAGGTGGGAATAGGTCGAAAACCATTCAAAAAATATAATTTATACAGGTTTGGGTTACTATATTAACCTTATCTTTTAGTTTTAACTCTTAGTTAATTAGTTTGACATTTACCATGTCACTTTGTATTTTTATATTATATAGTTAATAAACTTACTATATACATCCAAGAGACCCCCAAGTGGTCAATTAAGGATACACCTATCATGATATAAGTCTATTGGCCGAACCTTAGATTTTTATGAATTTAATATAAATTAATAATATAATATTTGTTTTAAAAACTCTTTTATGTCAATTTTGACACTATTCAATAGTTGATTTTTTTGAAACTCATAACAGAACGATTACTTCTAAAAAAGTCAATTAACTCCATAATAATATTCCATACTATCCTAGAAAATTATTTTAATTCATTAAAAGTCTCAAATTATATTTATTTGGGTATTTAAAATATCAATTATTTTAAATTTTCACTATTATGGTAATTACTACATCATCATTGTGTCATAAATAAATTAAATTATTTAATGTCTAAAAATTATAAATAAAATTTCATTATGTAGTAAATCTTATTATCTTTCTAATTAATATTTACAATTGAATTTATCTTTTGTATAACCCTATATTAAAAATGTTTTAGTAAATAAACTTTGATTTTAACTTTTTTAACTCTTCTTTGAATTAAATAATAATAAATGTACTAATCTAATCCAAGTGGACCTAAATGATAATATTTTATTCCTAAGGTTGTTTTTGGTCGAGATACACTTGTCCAATAGAATTAGGACATGTGTTATGATAATATTAATATAATATTTACCCTTAATTACCCTATTTACTTTTAACCGTGGTAAATAAAAGTAAAAAGTTACTATTCACTAAAAATTATTTTCATCTCATTGAACCACATTTTACTTCTTGATATTACCCATGTCTCTCGGATTTTCGAAATTCCAATCACAGAAGCGGTAAAATTAAGTTTTATGAAAAATTCAGTTTTTTAACTACTACTTAGTAGTTTCACTATTCATCAAAAATTGAAGTTTTTCAGAACAATGCCAAAATTTTACCCTAAGCTATAATTGATATTCCGAATTCAAAAATGATGTCTATTTTACAAAATTCCAAACATATAAGTTGCATTAATTAATTTTATAATTAATTCCCGTTGTCACAACAAATAGCGTGTTTTTAAGAAACAATATATATCAAAAGATTGACAATCGTTTAGGTCCAATTTCAAAGTGAAATTAATTCTAATGAACACCATTGGATAAAATGGTAAAAATATATTCTAATTATACTTTAAAACCACTCTAATTCATAATTTATCACCATTAATTATTTTGATTAAAAAGTTGTTTTTAATTAAAACTTATTAATTTCCACTATTCATCAAAATATGAAAGTTATCCAAAAAGTACCAAAATTTCACCTTAGGATAAATTCGATACTCCGAATCCAAAAATGAAGTCCATTTTGAAATATAAAATATATATAATTTCAAAAGGTAGGTATTACTATTCATAACGGCTAGTTTGATCGGTTGTGGTGTGTGTTAAAACTCAAAGTTGCGTACAACACACGCTACTGTATTATTCAAAGGAAAGCGTACCGTGGAAGCTTGGGATGTTTTATTTTAAATTTTTTATGTCCCCATTTAGTCAAAAAGTTTAAAATATTTTATTTAAAAAGGGTTCACTATTAAATGTTGATAAAAGTGCAATACTGAAAATGAATTTGTTCTCATAATATGGATTCTAAAATTATAAGGATTATATAAAGTTTAAAATTTAGTTAATACTATTCATAACCTCTTTTAAACGGCTTGTTTGGTAAGTCATGGTGCGCTTGAACTCGGTGTTGCGTGTAGTGAAAGTTATTGAATTATTTTGAAGAAATAACACGCTATGAAATCTTGGGGTGTTACATTCTCCCCTCCTTCAATAAATTGCATCCTCGCAATTTGAAATTGTTCTTCAAAAATAAAAGGTTGAAAATAAAAAATATCTTTGTGGGAAAACCCACATCGGAAATTGGGTTACTAAAATTTAGCCTTAAAATGAGGAAAAGAGAAATGAAAGGGTCACCACCAAATTATGATCTCGATTAGGAGAACATTGGTGGAAATTAGAGACATATAATTGGAGGAAAAATGTAAATATTTATAGGTAGTGATTGAGGTCATAAATCACAAACAAGTTTAAAATTGAGGTCCTTAAATTCATCAATCTATGATGATTTAAAATACCATCGATTCAACAAAACATAAGGTATTAGGATAACACTTTTTTGACGTTTCAAAATATCTTAGTTGAAATCCCACATCGAAAAATGAATTAATGAGGCCTCTATTTAAAATAAAGAGTGGAAAGTATGAAGATTACCGAAAATAACACATACTAGAGTTCCATGTAGGAAAATATGGATATGGAAGAGAAATCTAACCATCAATTATCTGATGGACAGTGGTAGAGAACATGGCTATGAAAAGGCCAACAATCCCAAAGCCATAAATTAGTGATGATTTAAGGTACCATCTAGGACAACATTTTTGTTCTAAGTTCCTTTTATTAATGTTGAGGAATTTATTTATGATATTGGCTGAGATCATAAGGAGATATACTTACTTTATAATTAGAGTTTTATCCATTAATAAATTTTTACCACAAACTCATCTTTCACTCTAAAAGATAATAGAACGTAAAAAAAATTCTATTTATACTATTCATACAGGGTTCCAAAATAAACGAATTTATAATTCATATACCAGATCTTTTAAAAAAACTACATTATTTAATCCAGGACAGCTCGTGGGCCAGTGGTAGGTGATACACCCTTGTCGCCCTTCGGTTGCGGGTTCAAGTCTCGCGGCCTTGCCGGACGTGACGGGTTGCCGCCCGACCTTCGGGTTGTCCTTTTATGGAAATCCAAAATAATCCAAACTAGAACTATCCAAAATACATCTGTCCAAACTCACAGTCCAAAATTTATAAGGAAGGTAAACATAATGTAGATCCTTTTTACCCCGTAATAGCATATGAATACCTTCATCATGTATTCTTTTAATACATTGAAACATCCTGAATTACCATATTCCTTATTGATTACATTCATGCTCCCTTATTCCATATAGAATGCTGGATATACTTCATCAATCCAAAAATGTTTTAAACCCCAAAAATGATGGAATATACAAATCATTAATCAATTTCAAGGTAGTCAAGAATATCCAATATAATTTATCCAAATAAATCATGTATTATTCCAAAATCACTACCTCAGTATCAGAACTATATTATGGTTTATCATTCTCTCAACCATATATTTTCCAAAAATTTATCCTGCTATTGAGTCACTTTTCTTTGTTCCACACAATCTCAAGTCCTTAATGAAATAGTACTGCAGTACAATCCTTATATACTCCATAATTATTATAACAAGTACATTGTTGATACAACACTCAATTGAAATAATCAACATAATAACTCTAATCATTCCTCTTCATCTGTGGTAGTATCATAACTTGATTATTATCCAATAGCATCATTTGTGGCATGGTTTGATGACTGGGACATAGGTTCGCGTAGTGTCCAAACTCCTTAAAAATGAAGCATTGTACATTTGAAACCATTTTCTTACCCTTGCAGTCACGTACTTTGTGCCATTTTCCTCCACACTTATAACAAACTCCCATTTCTTTCAGACAAGTTCCAGGGTGTTTCTTCCCACAGTTATCACATATGGGAAAATTCTTCTTTTCCCTCTTCCCTTTATCCATTTTTTTCTCTTCCATCCTTTTCTTCTCTTGCTTCCCTTCAAAGCAGTAGGACTCAGTAAAATCATTACTTATCTTATCAACACATGATATTATTTCTTCATATGATGATAATACATGGGAGACTATTTATCTTATAAATTATGGCTTAAGACCATGAAAGATATGATCCTTCTTTCTCTTTGGATTATGTGCATTGTTGGAGTTATCATTCCTTCTACTGGGCTCCATTTCTAAACAATGGAATACACTAGATTAGTTTATGAATAACAATACCTAATCCCAAACTTGTAAAACACATAACATAAATTAAATAGTTTATGGATATAATCCATAATCATAAAATGTCTCCTTTGAGGAAGTATATACTCATAAACCCTTAATAATGGTTTGTAAAGAAAATGATAATTATCCTAAGCATATCCCCCGGGAGTGTCGTAACCAAGAGTGCAGCAAGGCCCGTTGTCGTGCACCAGTTCCCGTTTGAGTCTAGCTCAAAGAGGTGTTTTCGGGTTTTACCCCTAGGTACATTTGTGACAGAGCCGCCTCTACCTGCTCGTATCTAGACAGGGATGTATTGCTTAGAAAACTCAAAAAATCTCTATAATAAAAAAATTCTAAGAAGTTCTTCTATACTAATCCTCAAGGTCTATCTTAGGTCTATGTGCTCTAATCAGAGTTTACCTAAATCTAGTTTCCAAGGTTTGTACTAAACTTCTTCTGATACCAACTGTAACGCCCCGACCCTAGTAACCCAGAGTCGGTGCATTATTTTAATACATTGGCATGATTACAAGGAATCAAGTCTCAAAAGACCGATTAGTTTAGCAGTCTTGGAAAATAGATTACATACATGAATGTTACATTACACTTCATAACATACAAAACAACATAAATAATCCTTTATGAATGCCATTATTCTCTTGTCTTAACCCTTCTTATCAATCACAATATACTTCTTGGAATCCTGGGAAAAATAAAACATTGAAAGGGGTGATCTCAAACGCTCCGTAAGGGTAATCAGTACAGCGGAAACTTTCAAAAATAATTATAAACATTTAAGGTAATGTATAACTAAAACAAAATCCTTTTAAACTTGAACTTCAACATAGTATGGAAAAAGTAAAATGAAATAATGTCATTTAATTATTCACATGGATATTCTAATAATTGAATAATCACATGCAATATCAATAACCACTTTCATAATGATGTAATTCATAATGCCAGACTATCATAACCACATAGCCAAGGCCTCGTGCCAAGACTATAAATAATATTTTTCCAAGGCCTTGTGCCAAGACACTAGTTTGTCTCATTAGACCTACCGATGCATCGAGGAGCTATAGCGGGCTCCACCCGTCACATATTAAGTCCAATGCATTCCCATATGAAAAGGTTTAAACATAACATAAACATTCGTATTAAAACTAGCATATGAAATGTCAATACTTTCACCATAAACCATGAATGGTATAAAAATAACACATCCACAGTCAATCATATCACAAAACCTTCAATACAATATGGAAGTTTTGTATCATAATAAATCAACTTAATATAATCATAAAATCCATCAAAGGATGTTGACATAGATGAAATCAAAACTATTTCAGAGAAATATCTCTTTTTTTAAATCATTTAAAAGTCACACACTTATAAAGGAAGTAATTAAAAAGAGATTTTTGAATCAAAGTGTCCCATACCACTTTGAAACTTTTGAAAGGAATTATAATTTTTAAAAACAATCATGTCCATATAAATAAATCCTTAAAAACCATTTTGAAGACATGGACATTAATTAAAAAGATTTAGAAATATAAATCTTTAAAACATTTAAAATTCTGATTTTGATAAAGAGTACCTTTCCGAAATTCTTAAAATATTCATTTGAAATCATTTAAAAGTCACATAATTATAAAATAAAACATTTAATTTGAAAATATCCTTGTAAGCTTGTAAGGGAAGTTTTGACAATTTTATAACGGTGGTAAATAGCCGCACCCGCCGTATAAGTTAAAAAAAACATTCTTACCTTAATTTTGTCGAAAAGGTTAAAAAGCACCTTGTTTGGAAAACGACGGAAAGATTATTTTATAAACACATATGGGTATAAATGACTTTAACCCATATTATTTGTAAATATTAAAAATGTTACGAAATACATTTCTAAGAAACATGGATGTGGATGATAAAGAAATCCCAGTAGATTATTACGTATAAACAACCTCGGATAATGAAGAGATTGCGAAATAAACCCTTACCTTGTACTTTTCCTTGGTTGGGGTAGGTTAACCTCCTGTATAATGGTGAAATAATTGTTATTAAATTATACAAGAATCATATACATTAATATGATATCATATATGATCTTTTAACATTGATTTTTTAATAATATCTTAGTATTATCGTTGTTTCGGGTGTTAACTTACTCGTTTTATTTTATAAGTTTTGTTATGTAAGCCATGTTTGTAATGGATAGGTTGTATATTATTCATATCCAGAATGATATCAAGTCCTTATATACTATTATTAATAATAAAATGAGAATTATACTTGAATGGATACGATGGAGAATAAATCTCATCGCGTTCGTGGAGACGGTAGTCCGTACGTACGCACGAGCGACAATATCATTCTTTTGATATTAAAATAATATATAAATGGATGGTATATCATATATAAAGAATAATTAACATGTTATATTTATTATTTACATGTGTTACACATCATTATTATACCCATCCAAATATTAATCTATTGAATAACAATTACACCACGACGTGGAGACGGTAAGTCGTACGTACGCACGTATGGTGACATGTTATTCAAAGGATGGATAGAATACTGAATATGGTTGTACCATATTTATAATAAAATTACAGTATATATATGATACTGGAGTTATTATTTTAGAATGGTAACAACAAAGGAAGAAGAAGTGGAAGAAGAAATGAACTTGGAAAAGGGTGGTGAAATCATTACCTCTTCTTCGGTTTCTTCCTTTTGATTTGATCAAAAGGGCTCCTTAGGTTGCCTTTCTGATCAAACTAAGGCCTCTAGGTTGTAGTTAGGGAAGTTCGGAGAGTATTTGGGCAGATTTTGGCTGAACTAAAAGGCTTTGAAGGTGTGAATAAATGATAAGGAGGAGTTACCTTTTATAAGAGGGGTGAGGGGTACCTTTGGAAAAGCTAGAAATATTAATTTATAATAAATTCATATTCGGTTTCTAATGGCTTCAAAGTTTATTATTCAAAGGTAAAGGTGGGAATATGTCTAAAACCATTCAACCAATAGAATTTATATAGGTTTGGGTTACTATATTAACCTTATCTTTTAGTTTTAACTCTTAGTTAATTAGTTTGACATTTACCATGTCACTTTGTATTTTTATATTATATAGTTAATAAACATACTATATACATCCAAGAGACCCCCAAGTGGTCCATTAATGATACACCTATCATGATATAAGTCTCTTGGCCGAACGTTAGATTTTTAGGAATTTAATATCAATTAATAATATAATATTTGTTTTAAAAACTCTTTTATGTCAATTTTGACACTATTCAATAGTTGATTTTTGTGAAACTCATAATAGAATGATTACTTAGAAAAAAGTCAATTAACTCCATCCTAATATTCCATAGTATCCTAGAAAATTATTTTAATTCATTAAAAGTCTCAAATTATATTTATTTGGTTATTTAAAATATCAATTATTTTAAATTTTCACTATTATGGTAATTACTGCATCATCATTGTGTCATAAATAAATTAAATTATTTAATGTCTAAAAATTTCAAATAAAATTTCATTATGTATGAAATCTTATTATATTTCTAATGAATATTTACAATCGAATTTATCTTATGTATAACCCTATATTAAAAATGTTTTATTAAATAAACTTTGATTTTAACTTTTTTAACTCTTCTTTGAATTAAATAATAATAAATGTCCTAATCTAATCCAAGTGGACCTAAATGATAATATTTTATTCATAAGGTTGTTTTTGGTCGAGATACACTTGTCCAGTATAATTAGGACATGTGTTAGGGTAATATTAATATAATATTTACCCTTAATTACCCTATTTACTTTTAACCGTGGTAAATAAAAGTAAAAAGTTACTATTCACCAAAAATTATTTTCATCTCATTGAACCAAATTTTACTTCTTGATATTAACCGTGTCTCTCTTATTTTTGAAATTCCAATCACAGAAGCGGTAAAATTAAGTTTTATGAAAAATTCAGTTTTTTAACTACTACTTAGTAGTTTCACTATTCATCAAAAAATGAAGTTTTTCAGAACAATGCCAAAATTTCACCCTAATCTATAATTGATATTCCGAATTCAAAAATGATGTCTATTTTACAAAATTTCAAACATATAAGTTTCATTAATTAATTTTATAATTAATTCCCGTTGTCACAACAAATAGCGTGTTTTTAAGAAACAATATATATCAAAACATTGACAATTGTTTAGGTCCAATTTCAAAGTAAAATTAATTCTAATGAACACCATTGGATAAAATGGTAAAAATATATTCTAATTATACTTTAAAACCACTCAAATTCATTATTTATCACCATTAATTATTTTGATTAAAAAGTTGTTTTTAATTAAAATTTAGTAATTTTCACTATTCATCAAAATATGAAAGTTATTCGAAAAGTACCAAAATTTCACCTTAGGATAAATTCGATACTCCGAATCCAAAAATGAAGTCCATTTTGAAATATAAAATATATATAATTTCAAAACGTAGGTATTACTATTCATAACGGCTAGTTTGATCGGTTGTGGTGTGTGTTAAAACTCGAAGTTGCGTACAACACACGCTACTGTATTATTCAAAGGAAAGCGTATCGTGGAAGCTTGGGATGTTTTATTTTAAATTTTTGATATCTCCATTTAGTCAAAAAGTTTAAAATATTGTATTTAAAAATGGTTCACTATTAAAAGTTGATAAAAGTGCAATACTGAAAATGAATTTGTTCTCATAATATGGATTCTAAAATTATAAGGATTATATAAAGTTTAAAATTTAGTTAATACTATTCATAACCTATTTTGAACGGCTTGTTTGGTAAGTCATGGTGCGCTTGAACTCGGTGTTGCATGTAGTGCAAGTTATTGAATTATTTTGAAGAAATAACACACTATGAAATCATGGGGTGTTACACAATACAACACACCACATGGCTCGAAGTGCATTCTCAATCACCATGGTTTGTAGAAAAGAACTGGGAATAACTAACTATCTCTTGGTAATGGTTTACCACTTGTAAACTGGCATGACCCATCCATGAATGGAGACAGCCACACCAATATCATCAAGGCTAATAGAAAAAATTTAATATCCAAAGTACACAATAAATACTAAGAATATTGCATAAACAACAATGTATATCATATAAAAAAAACATACCATAATGGTACATATTCATGATATATCGAATCAAAAGCCCAAAACTAAAAATAACGTGGAACAATACCAAACAAGTCATACACATACATCCCAATGGATAAAAATACTAAAAATAACTCCACATGATCCAATCCCTACAAGACCACATCTCCTCCATGAAACATTGTAAAGTTGTAATCAATAAGAGACACCCTCATACATGGTGCCCTTTCCCTTACCTATTACCTGAAAAACAAAATTCACACATGCCCTGAAGCCCGTGTAGGGTGTGAGGAACATATCCTAGTAGGATACCACCATGAATATTTTTAAGGATTTTACTCATTAAAACCAATAAACTAGTTTAAAAAAACTTTTCAAATCTAAACCATGTTGAAAAAAACACTTTTCAAATAAACCTTTGAAATACCTTTGTTTTCCCATTTCAAATAAAACATGTTTTCCAAATCATTTTGCAACATGGCTCAAATAAAAAAAACAAGACAACAAGGAACAACATGCTCAAAATACCCAAAAAGTAATGTAAAGAAACAAATAATCATAAAATAAACATATAAATGGAAATGGGAATAATAAATTTCATCACATCAAAATAACACTAATCAAATGCATAAATCATATAAACCAAATCTGGAATGACTAATATGCACCTAGGGCTCTAACCATCAAGACTATTGTGAGTGAGTCTAACAATTTTTATTTTCTGCTAAGAAATAAAGGAATATATTGTGGTCTTCCCTAGAACCAACTATAACACCCAGATATTTTTTATTTTTTTTAATTAATTTAACCTTTACGATATTTTTCATTTCACGTAACACTGAAAATAGTTTATTTTATATTAAATCACTATGTTTGGCTTGCGTTATTGCAACAACAAGTTAATCATTCACTAAAAACAATATAAATTTTATATTGACTACATGGAACACCTAGTTTATCTTTCAATTTGGAATATATTACATTCAACACTGACTTGGCATATGCAACACGCAACACTGACTTGGCGTACGTTAAACGCAACACTAAGTTTCTACGAAACGTATTCTTATTATTATAATTATTTAAATAATTTAATTATAATATAGGAATTAAAAATTGTAATATTAATAGTGATTACTACTTTTAAAATATTTTTATAATGGTATTTAGGATGAAAGATATAATTTTTTGTAAAGTCCTTATTTGTTTAAAAATGTTATTTTCTCAAATAAACTTCTTTTAGTTTCCTTCTATGGAAGATAATAAAATTAATTTTATCCAAACTTATAAATTTAATTTTATAAAATAAACATAATTTTTGAATTTAGAATTTTGAAATTATCTTAGGGTGAAATTTTAGAATTTTTATGAGAAACTTCATTTTTGGATGAATAGTGAAAAATACAGGATTTTAATTCAAAACTACTTTTTGATATAATTTATTTATAAGGTTAAATTATATTTTAAATTGTTTTAAAAATTTAATTAGATAATATTTTTATAAATTAATTCAATTTAGGTCATTGAGATCAATTTCACATTGAAATTGGATATAAAAACTTATCAAACTTTTGAATGTTTTTACTTTAAAAACTGCATTGTCGACTCGATTGCAGGATTAATTTTAAATTAATTTCTACCACTTATGTGATTATAATTTGTAAAAATGGATTCAATATTTGGAATAATAATAATTTATAATTTATAATAAGGTCAAATTATTTTTTTACCAAAATGATTAGTGAAAGTAATTAAAATTAATTGTATTGATTAAGGTAAAATTAAGCTTAAATAAGGACTAAACCATATATTTAAGCCAAAAAGGACTTAGAAACTTTTCCAGAACCCGTTTTATGTAAATTTTTCTGCCATTAACCATAAATTATTTATTTTGGTTTGTTTATTATTACTTTTTTAGGTAAATATGTGGGTACACCTAACTCGTTTTCAAAAATACCAAGTGAGTCATTTCCCTTCCCTATAAAAGGACACCACCTCTCTCTCTTATTAAAACCTCTAAAACCACTTAGGTTCGGCCAATATATTCCCAATAAACTTCTAAAAATACATCCCTTCCTCCTTGAATCCTACATTTTGTCCGAAAGTAACCCATGGAATCCTTTTGGCACAAACCAAAAGGAGTTACCCGATTAAGAGGTAATGTCTTCTCTCAAGCTCATTTCTTTTATTTTCTTTCTCCACCCCCTCAACTCTATTTTTTACACTATTTTGTAAAAAACCAAATATTAAATATAATATAATTTTTTTATTCTAAGGTCTAAACCTACACTTACACTCACCTCCATCTAAATGGGTAACAAACATATTGTTTACTTGTATGGTGAACTACCGCCTCACTAAACAATAATTGTTTGTTTTTTCTTTACCGCCTCTCATGGTGGAAATTTTGATGGAAAATATATTTATATATTTTATATATTATATTTATTATGTATTTAATCTTATTTAATCCTTTTAAAACTCATATATTTTTACTTTTCTTTTTTTTGTGAATATGAAAATTTCGTTTGAGGAAGTGTAGACTACCGCCCCCTCAAAGCGATGTGATTCTTTCACACACTAAGTGGAATTTATTAAGGATGGGTTTAATTAAATTATATGATATATATATATATAACATTATATTGATACTTTAATGATATTATATACATATATACATGTATTCCATTTTCTTTCTTTCTTTCAATATGACAATAAAACGTAAACAACGTTCATGCGTACATACCACTTACCATCTCCATGAATGGTGTATTCCATTTCATAATTATATATTATATAGATTAATATAATACACATATACTGAATATATATTATATTTATATCATGATTTACATTCTGTAATCATGGCATAATTATAAGGACCTAACATATAACAAATTAAGTCACATACGATGAATAAAGCGAATCTTGCTCGAAGTGAAAACTTAACATAATATTGTTAACAAGAGGGTAATGTAAGTTCATAATTAAACTATATGTGGTATTATATATAATAATTTTTTTCTTAAAAATATGTATAATAAATTTATATTTATTATATAGGTGGTTTGTACATGTACAAATAGAGTCAACACATAAGGTATGGGGATTTTATCTCACTTTTTATTTTTGTGAGATACATGCTTTATTCACCACCCATTCATTTTGTTTAGTGTGTATACTTACCATGTATGTATTAAATGATTATTATACTTAAATTTATGGGTATTTAAATTTCCATTTTATGATCTTTATTCCATAGGTTTTAAGTTTCAAAAGTTACCAAATTGGAAAAATAGTTTTGCCTCAATTTTCCTTCTTTGAGACTCATGTTTTGGTATGATCCTAAATTATTTTTTAAGGTGTATATACTTAAATTTTACATGTTATATCATGAATATAATTTTTAATGATATTTTATGCTTCATTTAACTTCCTTTTATTACATGTAGAGTATTATCTCAAGTTTCCAAGTGATGATATTTTATTGAAACAAACTCATCATTTTTTGAGATTGTAAATGTTTATAATTATTTGATGAAATATTATGATCCATATCTCAATAAAACTCATGAATTTTCTTATCCTATGGTTACTCAAGATATAATCATGTATTATTACCATATTTATACTATAATGACCCTCACTTTTCTTAAATTAACATTACATAACTTTTTTGGAATACTTAAAACATTATACAAACAGACACCCAAAGACCATATTAGTCTAGTGACTTTGGAAACATGAAAATATAAACACTGGTACATAAATGAGATATATCATATTTCTCTAGGTTCTCATTTACTATAAATCTTCTTATACACATCATACATAATATATATCTTTATAACCTGGGGGGGAAAGGAAATATAAAAAAGGGGTGAGTGATCGCACTGCAATTCACTATTTCATTTTCACCCTTACACCACTATGTTAAACTAGTTTTTTATTGAAAATTATAAAAATAATAACAAATTGAACTTTCTATTTGATTAAATTATTTTGTTTTTTTTTTAATTTTAAAAAAGGTAAATTTTACTTGTTTTGATAATTTCATTGAAGGTGGAGGAGATTTGGAGGGTCATTGATGAAGTTCAAGAAAAATGGGCCAAAATGCACAGGATCCAAGCATACCAGTGGACTCAACCGTAAACTTGTACTAAACCATGCCTACAAATTGACTGATATTTTGTGTTATGGTTTTAAATTCAATGGGATGCATTTCATATTAAGAAACCCAAGCCTAATTTGGCCATCTGGTGGCCCATCCATACTGATCTATCTAAGATACCAAATCTGCACGAAGTCAAAATTGGTGTGTTGTGTTCTGTCAATATCATAAGATTTAGGTTTAAAAATTAATAAAAAATTTCTATGGATATATTAAAGAGGTTTGGAAACAACTTTATAGTTTTTAAAAAACAAAGATAAGTTTTTCTACATACCTAAAATAATGTTCCAAGTGGTTTTACAAAATTTGTGTGCCCACAAAATGCAACGATACTAGAACATTCTCGATTTTTCACACCATAGGGAAGTATTCCTTTTCCAATGCTATTCTTGATTTGGGTTTATCTATAAATGTGATTCCTCACAAAATTTACTCAACATTGCAGTTCGTAGAACTAAAGCCAATAGGAATTATTGTTCAACTCGCAAATCGAAGTACAACACACCACAATGGTGTGTTAAAGGATGTTCTTGTGAGGGTGAAAATTTTAATTTTTCCACCAGATTTTTATGTTCTTAAAATGGAATATGGTAGGATGAATGGACCTGACCTGATTTTATTGGGGATAACTTTATTGAAAACTTTAAAAACCATAATTAATGTCTGTAATGGCACATTATCTATGGAGTTTGGTGGTGACATTATCCACTTCAACTTCCTTGATGCCATGAAGCACCCCTTAGAAGAACATTCCTCTCTCTCTGTTAATTCAATTGATGTACTCCATTCCCCTTAAAAAATATATTTTCTTTCCCCTGATCCCCTTCTGAGTTTTCATCATTGATTGAAATGCTTGGAAATGAATCATGCATAGAATGTTATAGTGGTCTAGAAAAATTTCATGCATGTTTATTAATTGATGATTTCTTGAACACTAAGGATCACATGACCATCAATGATACTACTAAGCTTGTAAAAGATCATTAATCATTTGATAATGATACCATTGAGTAGTTAGATGCGATTAGTGACCTCACACTTTCACACACACTCCCATCAATCCAAAATCCACCTGAATTGGAACTAGAACAACTGCCTCAAGATTTAAAATATTCCTATCTTGAGAATAGAAACTAGTTGCCTATCATCATTGCTAGTTCACTCCCTCCTAGTCATTAATTGAGACTACTTGAAATTTTGAGTGAGTATAAACAAGATTTGGGATGGACACTTACAGATATTCCTTGTATTATCCCATTAATTTTCACACATCATATATTGTTAAATGTGGGATAAACCAGTGAGGCAGTCACAATGTCGATTGAACCCAAAACTCTTAGATGTTGTTAAAAATGATGTAAAAAATTATTGGCTACTGGAATCATTTACCCCATCTCTAATACTCAATGGGTCAATCCAGTACAAGTGGTTCCTAAATAAACTGGTCTTAGAGTAATAAAAAATGAAAACAATGAATTGGTTCCAACTCATATGCAAAATAGTTGGCATGTCTCTATAGACTATCACCAATTAAACCAACACACTAGGAATAACCATTTCACATTTCCATTCATTTACCAAATTCTGTATAGACTAATAGAGAAGTCTCATTACTATTTCCTTGATGGGTATTCTTGATAATTTTAGATCCATATTTCCCCCTGAGGATCATGAAAAGACAAAATTTACCCCTTTGGCACATTTTCATATATAATGATTCCATTTGGTCTGTGCAATGCTTCGGGTAATTTCTAGAGATGCATGGTTATCATTTTTCTGGATTACCATGATAATTGCATGGAAGTATTCATGGATGATTTCACTATTTATGGATCCTTTTTTATGAATGTTTGAGTAGTATTGGTTCAGTCCTACATCGCTACATTGAAAATAATCTCATATTAAATTATGATAAATTACATTTCATGGTAAAACAAGGTATAGTTTTGGGAAATGTCATTTATGGGGATGGTATCCAAGTAGATAAATCAAAAGTGGACGTCATTTCTTCCCTACCATTCCACAAAAATGTATGTGATGTGTGGAATTTCATAGGTCATGCTGGATTTTACCATTTTTTCATTCATGAATTTAGTAAAATTGAACTCCCCCTCTCCTGATTTATCCAAAAACAAAATGATTTTTTTTATAAAGATTGAGGAATATTTTAATATGTTAAAATGGAGTCTCACATCACCCATGGTAATCAAACCACCTCAGTGGGATTTACCATTTGATCTCATGTGTGATGACTCTAACTATGTAGTTGGGGCAGTCATATCACAAAGGGTCGATTGAGCTCCACATGTCATTTCATATGCCTCACATACACTAGACCCTACCAAATAAAACTACACCACAATAGAAAAATAATTTCTTTCCATTTTTTTTTCTTGGATAAATTTAGGTTGTATCTTTTAAGTTCCAAAGTCATTGTTTTCTCAGAACATGTATCCCTCTGGTATCTCCTTAAGAAACCAAAATAAAAACCACGTCTCATTCACTAGATTCTCCTACTTTAGGAATTCAATTTAGAAATTATAGATAAAAAAAAGATAAGAGAATGTGGTGTTTGGCCATATCAGTAGGATCCACCCATCCTCAAACATTGATTCATCCCCCTATATTCCCATAAATGACATATTTTCATATGATCAATTGTACCGAGTGCAAGATGTTATTCCTTGGTATGGAAAAATTGTAAATTATTTGGTAGAATATTGAATTTCTACTGATTTCAATAAAAACTAGGCTAACCATCTAAAACATGAGTCCCTTTGGTGCATTTGGGATGACTTCTACCTTTGGCACACATGTAGTGATCAATTTCTAAAGTGTTGTATTCCAGATAGTGAGTTCCAGTCTTTACATAGGTTCTATCACACTCTTTATTTTGGGGGCCACTTTGGTCCCTAACATACTGCTTGTAAGGTCCTTTATTCTAGTCTCTTTTGGGAAACACTTTTTAGGGAATCCCATGATTTCTATAAATATTGTCCTCACTATCAAAGAAATGGGAATGTATCTAAAAGAAATTAAATTCCACAAAAACCCTTTCTCTTTCATGGATTTTTTGATGTTTAGTGCATTGACTTTATGAGACCATTACCAAATTGATTTGGTAACATTTACATTCTTCTGGTAGTGTACTGTGTTTTAAAATGGGTAGAGGCACGATCCATAAGGACTGATGATTCTAAGTCTGTTGTGGAATTTTATAGAACACAAATTTTTTGTAGTTTTGGATTGCTTATGTTCGTCATCAGTGAACAGGGTTCTCATTTCTTTAACTGAACAATGAAATCACTTTGGCGTTAGTATGAGATCGGTAATCGAGTGTCTACTGCTTATCACCCACAAACCAATGGTCCAGCTAACATGTATAATAGATAGGTTAAATGAATCCTTGAAAAATGGTTCGACCCAATAGAAAATATTAAAGTCTTAGACTCGATGATTCATTATGGTCCTACCATACTACTTTCAAAACTATCATTGGATTGTCACCCAATCTACTTGTGTTTGGAAAGAGTTTTCACCTCCCTATTGAGATTGAGCACTGGGCCTACTAGGCCATAAAACAATTCAATTATAATATTTCTAGTGAAGGTGCTAAAACAAAGTTACATATTCAAGAGTTGGAGGAAATGATAAGAGATTCATATGAGAACTCCTGAATTTATAAGGAGTGAACCAAGTCTTCCCATGATCGTATCATCATTCATTATCAATTCTACATTGGGTAGAAGGTCCTCTGTTACAATAAAAGGCTGAAGTTGTATCCAAGTAAGCTTAGTTCCCATTGGTTTGGACTATAAATTTTTAATAATGTTTATCCATTTGCTGTTTTTCATGTTCAAAATGAAGAAACTAAACAAACCTTTACTGTCAAAGGGCAGTGGCATAAGCACTTTCATGAAGCCCTTCCAGAGTCCTTGATGGAGGAACTCCAAGTTCAAGAATCATCCTATCAGTGACACCCACCAAGTTTTATCCTTATTTCCCAAATTTATTTTATTATGGTGAGGATACTGCACACTTTATGTGTGGGGGTGGGTATATTCTTGGGTTAGTTAGGAATTTTCATCATCTTTCTTTTTTTCTCTTTTTCACTTATTGTATAGAATTGTCACTCCCCCCTCACTTTAGTTATGAAATGTTAATTTTTTATTCCCACTTTATCATGGAAAATGATGCATGCTTAATCATGGAAGTTATTGAATATGAATGAAGAATTTATGTATTTCATATTATTTTAATATTCAAAAAATTTGATGAAATGTGAATTTTATCAAGAATTCAATAATGTGGTGTGACTTCCATTTGAAATTTGGTTCGTTATCGATGATATAAATGGTTGTATCATTTTGAATCCTTGGTACCCTTTGTGTGAGTTGTTTAAGGGTAAATTTTGTCACTTAATTTCTCTACACACCATTTCACCCAACCATGAAGTGTAAAAATATCATAATTAATATAAGGTAAATATAAGTTAGGTTAATTTTTATCTACTTTCCAAAATGATTTTTCCATAATTTCATTCCTTATCTGATCTATTTCATTATTGTACCAGATTGACCTATGTGTGTGTACCAATTATCCACCTGTTGTATGCCCTTAAAAAAATGGGTTGTGTCATGGCCAGGTCAAAAACAACCATTTCTTGACTTTTGATCTTATTATAACTATTGCAATAAGTGTTGTGAGGAGATCAAACATGGGTTGAGATAAGAGTGTGAGATTTGTTCCAAGTGAAACTTTTGAAAAAAATAATAAATGAGGGGAGTTATGAAATGTATAACATATGGGGATATCTATGTTGGGAGCTTATAGTTTTACTTCTAGGAATTCTCAAATGAGTGGGTCTTGAAATTTGATTGCAAAGGATGTAGGGAAATTTCGGTGGAAAGCATAATCTAAGTAGATAATTTTTAAAATAAATTATATTTACTTGATATAAAGTCGAAAGAATAAAATGAAATGGTTGTTACACAAACACATGTATAATTAATGACATGAATAAATTTTGAATTATTTTAATCTATTGGTATCATGCATCTCTTTTAATTTCATTCTAATATAATTTTTGAGACGTCTTTTTTCATGATCACTGATAATAACTTCTTGTTGTGATTTTTTATTTGATCAAATTTCTATTAGGAATTAAATTTTCATTTAATATTAAATCTTTATAAAGTTTTAAATATATACATGTAGAATTTTTGAAAATATGAATTTTCCCGGGAGTGAAAATGTTTAGGTGTGGGGGTGTGATCACACCGTGATTCACTATTTCGTTTTCACCCTTACACCATTGTGCTAAACTAGTTTTGTATTGAAAATTATAAAAATAATAAAAAATTTCAGTTCATACTTGATTAAATTATTTTGTTTTTATCACTTTTAAAAATATAAATGTTACTTTTTTTGATAATTTCATTGAAGGTGGAGGAGATTTGGAGGGCCCGTGATGAAGTTCAAGAAAAATGGGCCAAACAAAAAAGGATCCAAGCATACCAATGAACTCAACTGCATACTTATACTAAAATTTTAATCCAAATGGTATTATATTTTGTGGGATGGTCCTAAATTAAATGGGATACATTTCATATAAAGAAACCCAAGCCTCATTCGGCCATCTGGTGGCCCATCAGGAATGATCTATCCAAGCCACCAAATCTGAATGAAGTCAAAAGTGGTGTGTTGTGTTCTATCAATATATCAAGATTTAGGATTCCAAATTAATCCAAATTTTCAGTAGAGATATTAAATAGGTGGTGAAATAAATTTTTAGTTTTTCCAGAATCAATATAAGGTTGTCTACCCACTGAAAATAAAGGTCCAAGTGGTTTTACACAATCTGTGTGCCAAAAACCACCTTCCATTTTTCCAATAAAATGATACCTTTGACACTTCATTTGGGAGTTAGACCAAGGAGTGAAGTGCTACCAGTTTGGAGTTCTAGAGGATTCCACTATTTACCCTAGAAGTCGTGGATTCCCCTATCCTCATAGGGGGATCAAGGGTAAAGGAGTTCCACCCAACTTTCCTCCTCCTCTCGATGTCGGGATAACGGTGGGTGTTCATTGTGAGGAAGCTACACACATGCCAAAGGAGTTCTAGCCCATCTATTAGATTCAGGTTTGGAGTAATTTGGGTCTTAGAACATTTAATTCCATGTATCTTACATGATATCATTTTTAATTCTTGTTTTTATTCATGTGAATGTTATGCTCTTAATTTCTAACTGATCGGTGTGAGGTTTTGAGTGTGTGACTTGTGTTGTTCCGATTAGAAAACACAAGAATAATTTTCTTACCCACTTTCCTGAGATTTCAATCTAATTTTTAATCTCTTATTCCATGCATAAGTTATGGACCTTGGTAATATGATTGTTATATCAAGGTTTGGTTTGTCAATCAATGAAATAAAGGCTTAGGAATTAATTAGGGTTCTAATTAATTTCAACCAAATTATTACTCCAAAACTAAATGAATATATAAGAAAAATAAACTTTAAATGTGTGTAGTGAAATCACAATGACCCCTTCATCTCATATTTTTCAAAATCTACTTGGTTTTTTAACTATTAAACTCTTTAAGTTATGTTATTTTCTTAAAAATATTTTCAAAATCACCCCCCTTTTATTACTTTTTATTAAAAATGCATACTCTAAACCTATCAACACTCCTTTAGAGATGACATAGGGTCTTCCCTATACTATAAATCAACCTTAAAATCATAATCAATTTGACATATCATGACAATGCATTTAGTGAGCTCAAATTCTTAGTAAGGTTAAACAAGCGAGATATGTAAGAATAATCATGAGCATAAGGGTATGATAACATGATCATGAAAATAGAAGATCATACCCTTCATATGAAATATTATATACATTAAACATGGAATAAATCTTGGAAGTTCATAAGAAATTAATCATAAGGAAATAAATAACATAATCCATGAAATCATAACATTGGAATAAAACATGTAATTAAGGCATACACATAAGCATATATAATGATTTTCATAGTAGTCAAGGCAATGTTGTCGAGACCATATTAGTGGAAAAAGTACTTTACTAAAACAAGTTCACACATTGTTCCAACCTTGTATTACTAAACCGGTTCCACTCCCTCTTCTAGCTCTATAATACTGAACTGAGTTCATTTCCCATTCCATTCCTATAATACTAAACCGAGTTCATTTAATGTTCCATCCATTTATATCTTATGAGATATAAATAATTATCCAATGTATTGGAGAGATATATAGGTCCCAACCATCTCATAATGAAATTTTAAATACATGTTTCATAAGATCATAAACAATAATATCATAATTGATGAAGTTAAATGGGTATCATAAACATATAATCATATCATAACCTATGGAAAAAGATAATGGTTTCATAATAATTTCATCATAATCATAACCCATGAAAATAAGTCAGTTCCAAAAGTATATAACACATGAAAGATAAATGGTTGTCATAAGCATCATTCCATCAAAACATAAACCATTTAAGAAAGAATGTGAATGGAACCTTTGGATTATTTCCTAGAACGGCATGAGTAACATCAAAAGATGTCATATTATATGGAAAATAACTTGGAAGGATATTTTGAAAACATTTGTTGAGGAAAATATTCTTTCTTATTTGAAAAAATATCTTTAAAACATAAAACCTTTTGAAAACCATTTCCTTTGGAAATACTTTGAAAACTTAGAAAGAAGGATTGAAATCCTTTTGAAAACCTTTTCTTCCTTGAAAACTTATAAAATAATATTGAAAACGTTTTAAAACCCATTTTCTTTTAAAACTTATAAAATAAACTTGAAAAAATTTTGAAAACATTTTCCTTAAAAACTTATAAAAGAAGATTCAAAATATTTTAAAAAACTTTTTCTTTGAAAATAGATTTTAAAATTTATAAAGTAATCTCCAAAAACAATAAAACATTTTTCAAATCCTTTTTCCTTGAAAATGATCTTCAATTATAATTTGAAAAATAATTTGTAAAATTCTTTGAAAACATTGTTTTTCTAATAAAATAGATTTCTGACCAAAGAGAGAAATATAGTCATATTTTCATAAAAAAAATTAAATATAGTAAGTACTAAAGAGTGGGAAAAGGTACTAAAACATAAAGATATCATGAATAAACAGAGGAGAAGGAAACTCATGTGTGGTACTGATTCATTAAAGGAATTTATCCACTAGGATGGTATTGATAGTAATACCTTGACTACTATGGAAATAATTATATATGCTTATGTGTATGCCATAGTTACATGTTTTATTCCTATGTTATGATTTCATGGATTATGTTCTTTATTTCATTATGATTCATTTCTTATGAACCTCCAATATTTATTCCATGATTCATGTATATGATCTTTGATGTGCAGGGTATGGTCTTCTATTTTCATGATCATGTTCTCATATCCTTATGCTCATGATTATTCTTACATATCTCCCTTGTTTACCCTTACTGAGCATTTCCTCTCAACCCTTTTTTTATGTTTCCTTTCCCCCCATGTTATGAAGAAATTTATTATGTATGATGTGTCTAAAAAGTTTTATAGTCAAGAAGAACCTAGTGGGAGATGATATGGCTCATTTATTTACCAGTGTTTATGTTTCCATGTTTCCAAAGGCACTAGACTAATACGGTGTTTGGGTGCCTGTTTTTATAATGTTTTAAATATTCTGCAAAAGTTTTGTAATATTAATATATGAAAAGAGAGGGTTTTTATAGTTGGTATCATAGAAAAGGTTTAGTTAACCTTTTGAAGCTAGGATGAGAAAACCTTAGTGAGAACCCTAAGGACATGTCTAGGGATAAGTCTAAGGATAAGGAAAATCATAGGAAAATATCATGGAATTTTGGTAAAGAATAGAATTATTAGTTTCTTATAAATATATAATTTTATGGATACTACAAGTGGATGTGGATTTGGAATAGATTTAATTAGTGGTAACAACTCAGAAAATATATTCTGATCCTGACTCGGGGTAATCTGGTACATGAAAATGGGATTTGCTGCACACCTAGTTTAACACTCCCGAAGGATATGATTTGGAAATTTAAAAACTCTTCATGATCCATCATGAATGATTTAAATAGAGTTTGTCTATGAATAACCTATTATAAATCTAAGGTGTCATAGAGTAAGTAAGGTGTCATAATTTAGACATCCTATAAGTGAATTTTCATGATTATGTGGTTCCTGGATATAATAACTATTTCTTACACTATGATTATGATTTTAGTTAATGGAGGGAACCAAAAGGAACTATATTAACATTAAATGTGATGGAAAATTTTCTGATGAGAAGTAAGTGGTAGGATCACTGTATTGAAAGATATTGTGATCATGCCTAATCAGTTTTCATGGAATATGATTAACAACGTATACCTTAACCAACTCTTAGACTCACCAAGGAAGATAAATAAGGAGTTCCCTGAGAGTTTGTGTAATGGAGACCATGGAAGATATAACATTCGGTTTCCTTTGTGTCAATAATGTGGAAATAATCACCTAATTGAACATCTTAGAGGAACAAGAATATGTTTTTATTGTGGAAAATAAGGACACCAATTAAGTTACTACAAGGGGAAAATGAAGATTTCAGTTAATGAAATGGATGATAATATTGGCATCCCTATGTCATCATTGAAGGATAGGTGTTTTTAAGTGTGGAATAAATGGTCATTATACAACTCAATGTCCCAAGAAGAAATATCTTAAAGAGAATCAGCAAGGTGGTGTGATTAATGGTTACATTGTGGATGATGACAAGACTATAAAGGAAATGTGAAAGAAAATAGGTATTATGTAATAGGATGAGATATCCTTGTTAATGGAATA
Source organism: Viscum album (assembly GCA_963277665.1). NCBI lineage: Eukaryota > Viridiplantae > Streptophyta > Magnoliopsida > Santalales > Viscaceae > Viscum > Viscum album. The sequence continues at coordinate 210,477,212 of OY728153.1, read as the reverse complement.
AGGATGAAGTGTAATGATAAATTTTTTTATGTATTTAGATTCAAGAATTATGTTATATGAATGGTGAAATATATAAGTATTGTTCAATGTATGTTTTTCGCTATGGATTTACAATAATAAGTTGAATGGTTCTAATGGAATAGAAAAGCGATATAATGGTAAGGTGATGTCCATGGAAAACACATGATTAAGGTAAAGATAACCCATAATATATTCCTTATTTTATGATAATTTTTTTTGGATAAAGATATATGGGATATGAATAAGTAAATTGGGTGGTACTGATTACCTTGGAACTAATTAAGGACTTGTTTACAAGTAGTTTATTTTATCATGGATGAAGTTTACAACTTCTTAGATTTATATAATATATCTAGTAATATATGTAATAAGTAATCATGAATGTTTTCCAAAAATATTTATGGTGATTCGGGTTATTACCATGTTTCAAGAGAATATATGATGAGGGTATTCACATGTTTTGAATATGAAAACCAAGAGATACTTTGTGATATATAGGGGATCAATGTTAAGCTAATTTTGTGAATTTATTTCTAAAGTTTTTTATTTTTATCTTTCTTAAGGGTTATAAGGTTAACCAATCATGAAAATTTTAAGTTAAACATCATAGGAATTATTTATGCACTGAGTTTGTATACCTTAGTTAAAAGTCTATTTAGTGATTAACCTTATTTCAAGGATGTCCATATTATTTATTTTAAAAATTATATTATCAGTGTTTTAGAAAATAAAATCAAGTATGTCGGGTGACAACCAATCATGTTCAATAAGTCCATGAGTCTTGAACTTATGACTGAATGACAATAAGGGTTTCATGCTTACCATTCTACTACATGATTTCCAGGTTAAAAAGTAATTATTTTTATTGAACAATTATTAATGATGAACTAGTATAGTTACTTTTTATGTTTATAGATTAATGTATTAACCCTATTGATTTTATAGAATAGTTAGACACAAATAGTTATAATTTTCATTCTTTTACAGTCCTTAAGATCTGATGCAAGTGTATTTTAGCACTTCAGGCATCAAAGTTAATTTCTGGACATCCATTTCTTGAAGTATTGGATAAATTATAAATGGATAAAAGGATAACTAAATAATGAAGTTTTATTTATATAAATATAACAAGTATGTATATTTCTTGATATTTTTGGTCAATAAAGGAATTACTCAAAGATAGGATAATGATAAAAAAAATCTTGTACCTTGCTTTTTGTTGAACCGATGGCCTTATAAATCATCACAGATTTATGACATTGAGACCCATAACTTTTCTTTGATAATTCACTTGTTTTTGATTGATGAACTCAATCACTCCCTATAAATATTTATGTTTTTCCTCCATGTCCAATATTTACTCCCATCCTATGATATCCTATGTGGAAACCTATTTATTTGATACTTTGGGTAACCGTTATGGTTTCAACTTTCCCTTTTTAATGGAAATTTTAGTATCCATTTTTATGATGTGGGTTTCTATGAATGAAACTTTCAAGTAATAAACCTTTGATAACCTAGAAAAATTTTGAGGGTGAAATTAATTTTAAGGGGGTAAAATGTAACACCTAGAGATTTGGTGATTTTTTTCAAATTAATTTCCCTTTATGATATTTTTTATTTCACGTAACATTGAAAATAGTTTATTTTATATTAAAGTACTATATTTGGATTGTGTTATATGCAACACCATGTTTATCGTGCACTACACACAACATAAATTTTAGATTTAATACATGGAACACTGAGGTTATATTGTGACTTGGCATATGTTAAACAAAACACTGACTTGGCATATGCAACACACAACACCTACTTGGCATACGTTACATGCAACACTGAGTTTCTACGAAACATATTTTTATTGTTATAATTATTTAAATGATATAATTATAATATATCCATTAAAATTAGTAATATTAATAGTGATAACTAATTTTCAAAAAAAATATATAATGTTATTTATGATGAAAGATATAATTTTCAGTAAAGTTCTTATTTGTTTAAAAATACTATTTTCTCAAATAAACTGCTTTTAATGTCCTTCTATAAGAAATAATAAAATTAATTTTAGAAACATTTAGAAATTTAATTTTATAAAATAAAATTAATTTTTAAATTTAGAATTTAAAAATTGGATTAGGGTGAAATTTTGGTATTTTTCTGAGAAACTTCATTTTTGGATGAATCGTGAAAAATACCGGATTTTAATTCAAAACTGCTTTTTAATCTAATTTATTTATAAGGTTAAATTATATTTTAAATTGTATTAAAATTTTAATTAGATAAAAAATTTATCAATTAATACAATTTAGGTAATTTATATTTATTTCACATTGAAATTGGATATAAAAAATTAGTAATCTTTTGAATGTTTTTACTTTAAAAACCACATTTTTAACCAGACTACGAGATTAATTTTAAATTAATTTCTATCGCTTATGTGATTAGAATTTAGAAAATTTCATTACATATTTATAATAATCATAATTTATAATTTATAATTTATAATAAGAGAAATTTATTTTTTACCAAAAATATTTGTGAAATTAATTAAAATTAATTACATCGATTAATGTAAAATTAAGATTAACTAAGGACTAAACCTTAAATTTAAGCCCCAAAACGAATTAAAAACTTGTCCAAAACCCATTTTATTTCCAATATTAATCCATTTAACTTTTATTATTTATTTTTTTATTCTTTATGACTTTTTTTAGGTAAAAATGTGGGTACACCTAACTTATTTTCAAAAATGCCAAGTGAGTCCTTTCCCTTCCCTATAAAAGGCCACCACCTCTCCCTCTTCTTCACACATCTCAAAACACTTATGTTCAGAAAATATCTGACCAATATACTTACAAAAATACATAAATTAATCATTTAATCCTCCCTTTTCACATAAATAAACCCAAGGAAGCCTTTTGATACAAACCAAAAAGAGTTACACGATTAAGAGGTAACGTCTTCTCTCAAGATCCTTTCTTTTATTTTCTTTATCCACCCCCTCCACTCTTTTTATTACATGATTGTATAAAAAAATATCTTAAATATACTAGTGTGTTTTTACTTTTACAACACATATCTTTTTACTTTCCATTTGTTGTAAATACGATAATTTCGTTTGTGGAAGTGTGGACTATCGCCCCCTCAAAGTGATGTGATTCGTTCACACACTACATGGAATGTATTAAGGAAGGGTTTAATGAATTTATATGATATATATAACATTATAATGATACTTTAATGATATTATATACTTATATACAAATTATTATTTTTATTTCTTTCTTTCAATTTGATAATAAAAACGGAAACAACATTCATGTGTATGTACGGTTTACCGTCTCCATGAACAGTGTATTCCATTTCGTACTTATATATTCTATATATTATTATGATAAAAATATACTGAATATAAATTATATTTATATAATGGTTTAAATTATATAATCATTATATTATTATAAGTACCAAATATATAAAAAATTACGACACATATGAAGAATAAAGAGAATATTACCTGCAGTGAAACCTTAACATAGGATTGTTAACAAGAAGGTAATGTAAGGTCATAATAAAACCATATGTGGTATTATATATAATAATATGGTTATATAAAAGAATTATAATAAATTTATATTTATTATAAAGGTGTTTTTTACAAGTATGAAGAGATTCAATACACAAGGTAAGGGGATTTCATCTCACCTTTTATTTTTATGAGATACATGATTTATTCACCACCCATTCCTTTTGTTTTGTGTGTATACTACCCATGGATGTATTTAATTATTATTATAATTAAATGTATGTGTAATTACACATCCATTTCATGATATTTAATTTATGGGGTTTAAGTTTCAAAAGTTACCAAATTGGTAAAATAGTCTTGTATCAATTTTCCTTCTTTGAGACTCATGTTTATTATGTAACTAAATTCCTTTTAGAGGTGTATATACTACTATTTTACAGGTTATATCATGAATATACTTTTTTCATGATATTTTATGATTTATTTTATTTTATTTTCTTACATGGAGAGTATTATCCCATGTTACCAAGTGATAATAGTTTATTGAAACAATCTCATCGCTTTTCAATATTGTTAATGATTATAATTCTTTGATGAAATATTACGATCCATATCTTAAGAACACTCATGAGTTTCCTTATAATCTATTTATTCATGATATATTCATGTTTTAGTACCATTTTTCCACTATTTGGTACTTAATATATTTATTAAATTCTTTTATCAAAATCTGGTTGTATTTCTCTCTTCGGTTGGAAATCTATTTTATTACAAAAACGATGTTTTAAAAAAATAAAAAATGTTTTCAAATAATACTTGGAGATAATTTTCATGGAAAAAAGATTTTAAAAATGTGGTATTGTTTTAGAATCTTCCTTTATAAATTTTAAAAATTATTTTCAACGAAAAATATTTTTAAAATGTTTTAAAGCTTCTTTTATAAGTTTTCTAGGAAAATGGTTTTCAAAATGTTTTCAAGTTTTCAAGGAAAATTATTTTCAAAATATTTTCAATCTTATTTTATATGTTTTCAAGGGGAAAATGTTTTCAAAATGTTTAAAATCCTTATTTATAAATCTTCAAAGTATTTCTAAAGGAAATGGTTTTCAAAAGGTTTTTGTTTTAAAGATAATTTTTTAAAGAAGAAAGGATATTTTCCTCTAGAAATGTTTTCAAAATATCCTTAAAAGTTATTTTCTATCTAAGATGAAATCCATTGATGTTAGTTATTCCCTTATAGGAAATAATCCAAAGGTTACATTCATATTCTTTCTTGAATGGTTTATGTTTTATGGAATGATACTTATGATACTCGTTTCTCTTTCACGGGTTATATTCTTTTGAAACTGGATTATTTTAACAAGTTATGCTTCTGATGAAATGATTATGAAACATGTATATTTTCCATATGTTTGTGATACCCATTTCATTTCATGGGTTATGATATGATTGATTCTGATCTTGTGGAACATGTATTTATGATTTAATTATGAGATGGGTGGGACCTATATCTCCCTCCAATACATTGGTTAAAGATTTATATCTCATGATATAGACATGGATGGAATGAGAAATGAAATCATTTCAGTATTACAGGGTTGTAATGGGAAATGAACTCAGTTCAGTATTAGAGGGCTGGAATGGGAAGTGAACTCAATTCAGTAATACAGGTGTGGAATGGGGTGTGAACCTGGTTCAGTAAAGGAATTTTTCTACTAAGATGGTCTTGGAAGAAATACCTTTACTAATATAAAAATCATTATATATGCTTATGTGTATGCCACAATTCCATGTTTCATTCCAATGTTATGATTTCATGGATTATGTTCTTTATTTCCTTGTGATTCATATCTTATGAACATCTAAGATTTATTCCATGATTCATTTATATTATCTTTGATATGTATGGTATGATCTTATATTTTCATGATTATGTTCTTATACCCTTATGATCATTATTATGCTTATATATCTCCCTTGTTTACACTTACTGATCAATTGATTTCACCCCTTTTTTATGATTCATTTTCAACTAGGTTATAAAGATATGTATTATATATTATGTGTCTAAGAAGCGTTCTAGTCAAGAAAAACCTAGTGGGAGATGATATAGATCATTTATGTACCGGTGTTTATGTTTCCATGTTTCCAAAGGCACTAGAATAATACAATATTTAGGAGTTTTTTTGTATAATGTTTTAAGTATTCTGAAAAGGTTATGTAATGTTAATGTATAAAACTCAAGGGTCCCTATACCAACTCCAAGAGATCACACGATCTCTCAAACACCAATCATGAAATCTCTCACATCCTTCATACCTAAAGTCTATCAAGATCCATTAGAAACCAAAATGGAATCTCACATAGTATTCCCCCAGAAGGATCACATGATCCCTAGAAAAATCCCCTCTCTCACATCCTAGTTAACCCATGTTCTACTCCATGCCACAAAATCACAAAACATGTGCAACATAAATCAAATCCACATCACAAGAAACTTTCACACTCAAGCATCACCATTTTATCAAAACACCATTAACAAGGTAAAACCATTTCTAAAACCATTTTTGAAATCTATTTAAAACCATAAAATCCATTTGAACCATTTTATCAAACAATTGAGGTGTATTCAAGCCACACCCTTTGGAAAACACACTTTAAACCACTAAATTTACAAAATCAATCCACAAGGCACAACAAACATGGGATATACATCAAGCATAAATCAAAAAATTGAAATTTAAATAACAAAAACGAAATGAAATTATAAATTTAAATATAATTCATGGAAAAATAGCTTAAATAGAGACACATACCTTGGATTTGGTCTAAATATCATCACCGCTGATGAAAACCATATAGAAGAGGTATATCAAGGCCTCACACACCTAATACATAATAAAAAAACAAAAAACCCCCATAACACTTCCTATATTTTTCCAAAATCACAAATAGGGTTCCACAGATCTCTGAAAATGGAAGAACAGTCATGAAGAAGGGGTAAGGAAAGAAAAACCCAAAGAATTTTCAGTTACCTCAAGCCAAATCACCAAGAACTAAAGGTAAAATCACCGCCAAAGGAGATAGGAAGCTTCACTATGAAGGATAAGGGGATTTCAATAATGGTAGGGATAAATGAGGTGAAATTTTCTTAAAATGTGTGGGGGTAAATTTGTAAAACACTACTTTTTATTTTACTTGGACAGGCCGTATGGTTTGGCCGCACAGTTTTTCAAACCATGCACCAACCATGCAGGGCTAATGTCTCCTAAAAAATAAAATCACATGGTTACCCCTAGATGTTCAAAGTTTTGGAAAACCATTCCTAAACTATGAAAAACCATATTGTCAACACTTTCATCCCTCTCACACGGTTAGAGGAAACGTGCACTAACCATGTGCCTTGGTATGTCTTCCTAAATATTCCTATTTTTAACCCCTAAAACCCATGAACTCTAAGAATGAACTAGATGGTAAATAAAACTAAATAGTATATGTACTGGTGACTCGGATGGTGTCACATGGTTTGGTGGGTATTTAAATAAAAGGAGAGTGGAATTATTTATTAATTTTTAAACATAGGTTTTGGACTCTATATAATAAAATAATCAAAACCAAAAACCTTCCCATGATTTTTTTCCACAGTTTCTACCAAATAGGAGTTGTTTTAAATATTTTATAAGGCCAAGAACCTAAAATATTAATATAAAATCATTAGTGATGTGGATGTGATTTGTGTTTATAAAGAATTTATTTTAAATTCATAAAATATAATATAGGTTTTCAAGGACTCATTAAAGGTTTATAAAATTAATAAAATAACTTCAAAAACACATTATTTTTAAGGGGAAATATATTTTTGGTGATATATTACCTTTATAGTACTTATTAAATCAGATTTGGTCTATTATGATTTCATAATATATACTGTATATTTTTACCAAATTTAATATTAACCCAAAAATTTGACTGTAATGGAAAATTATGAAAAATTCACAATTGGATAATTTTGATATGGTGATTTCATAAATAATATTTATTTTATAAAAATAATTCTCTAAATATGAGAATTTACACTTTTAAATAAAAATCCTTATTTTTTGGAAAATACTTATTTTTACGATACTAATATCTCTCTAAACTTTATAAAAAATACATTAGACTTCATTAAATTATATTATCATATATTATTATTTAATAATAATATTTTATTAAAATAATATTTATTTTAAAAAATATGAAATTTATCAAAAGGACTACTTTTATTGAAACTATATATTTTCCAAAATACAATTTTTAATTCTTCCTATCAAAATATAATTTTTATCAAACTCATTATATAATCAGTTACAAAGTAATAATAAAAAATTATAAATATAATCATTGTTTAATTAAAAATAAAATATTTAAATTCATATTATTAAGGTCTAGATACATAAACCCTTATTACACCAACATACGCCCTAAGGGTAAGGTGTATGATGGTGGTTCTTTTTTGGGATGTTTTGATGAAAAATGTTTGGGATGTGATCGTGATAAGCTTAAACTTCTTCTATAAATGATTTCACTCAAGCTTCATTTATTGAATCTCATCTTAGGCTTGGTCAAGGGAAAATATTAGTGATTTCATCTCCCTCGGAAGCTCTAATAAATGGGATTAATAGGCTATGATCCTACCAATCGAGGCCATAGATTCTTCCATTTGTTTCAATTAGACTTTATCATAACCCTTAATATATAATAATCAAAATAGTCATTATAAAATGAATATATTATCAATGATTATGATGATTAACGGTCTTTTAAATCTGATAGGATATATTTTATAATGGTCTAAAATAACCAAATTAGTGCTTGTTTTTTCAATAATTTCATTACTTAATAAAGAATTTATTCCTTAAAAAGGGAATTTCATTTATAAAATTTTGGGTTGATACATAGGGATTTGGAAGAGGAAGAGGTTTTTTCAGAAATTTTCAAAAACTAACCATATCATGAAAGTGATTTACTTATATAAGTATTGAGAACACTTCTCAATCACCGTGCATTTATTCATGCATTATAATGAATGAATAAATTAATTCAACTATTTATATATTCATCACATGAATGCATATTATGTACCCCATGAGTTTCAATTTATAAAACACTTATAATAATGATAAATTAGCATAGAATTTTCCTAAATGATAAAAATTATTGTAAGAACCTAGTTCTTCCTTTGAGGTGTGGATCTTTCCTCTTCATTTTTTACTTAAGAAAATGGAGGAAAAAGAGATCAAAGTCTGAATGTAGGCCTGTTACACGATGTGACTGGGAGTTACATGCTATGTATTTCTAGGGACACGCCATGTAATGAGGGTTTCACATCATATAATCCTAGTATACAACCATGTAATTAACTGTCTAGGATTTTTATATACGCTGCGTGTAGTTTATAGCACACATTGTGTAATTTTTTTATTAAATCAGGTAGTAAAATTGTTTTTTTCAAACGGATAGAAATGAGCCCTCCTTCGACAAGTAGTGCGCCCAGGAAATCTAATCAGGAATTAGCCTCCTATTTCATCATCTGATGCCTAATTCAAACACCATCAAATCCATTGAAATCCCCTCAATGAGTGATAGATTCCTCTTTATCCTTTCTTCCTAATTTTTTATCCAAACATAGTTATTGAAGGTTTTTCTTTTATTCTCGTTTTTTATATCTATTCTGTTCTAGGTCGAATTAAAGCCTGGTGCTGGACGAGGAGAGTCGTATGATTACGAGGTAGGTGGTCTTGTGCCATTTTCTAGTTGTCAAGTTGAATATATATATGTCAGAGTGTCACACACCCACTTTTAGGGTGTATCTTGATTGATATTTTTCTATTATTATTTCCTATTGTTGATTAGGTAATTGTTTAGATGTTTGAAACCATGTTTAGGTTTGATTACCTTGATTAAGGTCCACCATGTGGGTGTGTTTCCCTTAGATGGCCAATGTTAGTTGGTTGGCCTAAGATGCCTATGGGAATTACTTTTATTTCATGTTATGGGTTGTTTAAAATGTAAATTGTTTAATTTAAGGTCTTGCTCCATGAGTTATCATTATGGAATTCATGCAATAGTTTAATGTACATGTTTCTTGTTATAAATCCATCCCATGTGAGTATTATAAAGGCTAAGCCTTAAGAGGTTGGTCCTTGATTTTTTATATTGGATGCCTTTGGTTTGGGTTTTCTATTCCTGGGAGAGAGGTTTTTCTATGCCTGAGGGTGAGGTTTTTCTATGCTTGAGGGTGTGGTTTTTCTATTCCTGAGGGTGGGGTTTTTCTATGCCTGAGGTTGAGGGTTCACTTACTGTTATTATGTCGTGAACGATCCATGATGTAATGGATGAGATCAGTCTCACTTTGAACTGAATAATGAAATAGAATGATATATGATGCATCTACAAATCCAAATCACAAGCTAGGATTCAGTATTTACTTATACTTGGTTAGATGGTCTCCTGAGACATCTGTTGTGCTTACTTGTAGAACTGTTTACTTTAGAATATCTTCTAGTTACTGCTTTCACTAATGTACCCAGCCTACTATATATATATTCAATGATTGATCATCACATATTTTGGATAGTTTTCTACTGGGATTTAGTATCACGCCCTATTTGGTTCATGATTTTGGGCACAAATATATTGTGGACTTCTAAAATGTAATTTTTAGCTATTTTCTTAGAACATAACATACCGCATCATCTTTTGTATGGAATGATGCTTGGTTATTTTTCTTATCAGTCTTCCACTCTTTATTTCAGTTGTATGTTGTTTATTGTTTCTTCTATTATATTATTATTTATTCCACTATGTTACACTCTACTAATGAGGGCATAGTTTCCCCACTATCACACCTAGGCCCTCGCTGCTAGTCAGTAGCCTCTAGCATTTGGGGAAATGCGCTTGAGATCATGTGGCCAACCGGGTACGGGGCACCTTTGAGTGGAATCCGGATTCAGAATGTTACAAAGTGGTATGAGATGAGTTATTTTTTATTTTTCCTTACTTTTTAGTGACATTATACAGGGATAGGAAGGAAATGGATTTTAGTGATTAATTATGCCTGGGAGTAGCTACCCCGTGTATAGGGAAAATCCAAATTTCCTCAAATTGAATTGTGATTCTTGGATTTTGAGCTATTACAGTTGATTTGATTTCACTTTTGGGTGATGCACTTGTATTATGTTGTTTTTATTGATATGATTATGGTTATATTTTATGGAAACCCGATTATATGAGGGTATTCCATCTCATGCATCATATAGGCACTTGTTATAAATCACATGCCATGTATTCTTGTCATGCCATTTAGAGAGCATTACTAATTTCATGCTGTTGTGATAGGTATCATTATAGATATGATTGTTGTTGTGATGGTTTTATTGGTACATGTTATGGTTCAAATTTTTTGGACACCAAACATTGGTCCCTGATGTGTATGGGCCCTCATGGATCTGAAATTTAGTTGATAAAGTTTTTGTCTTAAATTGAATTGTTCTACTATATTCTATAATAGGATTCCAAACATTGATTCGCAGGGAGTATGGGCCCCCAAGGATTGGAATTTGGTGTATCGTTAGTTTAATTTTCAAAAAAATAGGTTTCGGGGAAGTTCTAGGTAGTTATTGGACTTTCTGTTCGGAAACCCAGACAACACAACATGTGGTGTTATGAACACATTCCAAGTGTTCTTCTATTCCGGAGGAAAATTTTTTTAGTATATTCCATGTACTATGTGTATACACTATGTGGTAAGTGGCCATGTTTTAGGTCATGTAAGAAGGAAACATGGAATAATGGTCTTGGAAAAGTACATGATCATGTACTGTTGATACACACCATGTAGTTTTACACAGGCAAACCCCGTGTGAATCTGGTCATGCAGAAGTACATGGCTAGGAGGGGCGTCTTGTGTACACACCATGTATGATTCCTAAACACCATGTACCTGGGGTGTTTACACACCCATCATAGTGGGAATGCATTACCATGTGAAATCTTAAGGTTACATTCCATGTATGGTGTCTACACACCGTGTACTCATCTTTTTTAACCTTTGAGGGTCTTTTCCTATTTTGTTCCCCTTTTTCAGTTTTGGACCCACGAGTAGTCCTTTATGAGTAGTTTTCCACATATATCACAATGGTGAAAACTGTGGAGTGTTCTAATAACTCCCAATGGGTTTTTTAGAGATTTTATCTAAATAGAGAGGTTCTTACTCTAGTTATCGTTTTCAGTTGTCTCCTGAGAGTGAGATCAGAAGGTGTTTGATCGGTTGGGCGTTCGTACTGACCCAGTTGGAACATATGATCTAAGATGAGCTATGAGCTATATTTCATGACTTATTCTTTAGAGGATGTTCCCCTTATGAGATGTTCCCTACTAGCCTATGAGTCCATGAGACTAGTTCTTATCAAGGATCCCTGGTAGGATTCCTTTGCTTATATTTCGACCTAGATGATCCTGAGTAGGATGACTCTACCTTTTATCTAGCTACCAAGGATCCGTTGAGGGATTTCATTTTTTATATGTGATATAGAGAGTCCCTTTTAGTATTCCTATGTTGTTTATCGTTCAAGGATCCCATATAGGAATCCTTCATTTCCTTTCAGCTAAGGATTCTGAGTAGGATGCCTTCACTCGTGTTTACCTATAGGATCCTAAGTAGGATTCATATCAGTGTTTGAGTTGATGAGACCCAAACTTAGTAGTGAGGTTTTGGTAGTATATCTTTTTTTTTACACCTATACCTAACCCATGGGGCAGGAAGAGGGGTGAGTGCTTAGAGGAAGGTGTTGACCTATCCTTTTTTATATCTGTGATTTTGATCTGTGAAATTTCTGATGTTGGTGCTACTTAGGTATCGTTGTCCTTGGTAGGAAATTTGGTTTTAAAGAGTACACTCTTGTTCGGATGGGTGATCGTTGTATCTTAACCCTTAATGTGGGAATGAGCATTGAGGAATGCTCGGTTCAATGGGTTAGACATTCCTCAGGCATGGTCAGCTTCTTAGTAGGTCATGTGAACCTCTCTTTCTTTAAGTGATGGTGACCTAGTACATCGTCATCCATGTAAATGGTTGCGTAGATGATGTTCTTTTGAGCTAGTTACTGTGTGATCAATTTGGTACTAGGACGCATTGGGTGGAAAACCTATAAATAATACCTATAATGTGATGTTTTTTATTATAAACTCAGGGTAGTATATGTTGACTTACATGGTACCTGTTGAGTGTTAAATGATAAAATTAACTACTGAGTTCGGTTTACGTCATTGAGATTTGGGTTGTTGTATATGCTCTCAGGATATCTCCAGAGTAGAGTGACCTGAGATTTGTGGAACCAAGTTTTTCCCACTACTCATGAGGACTTTTTGGGACTTGGGTGTTTTGACATGTTGGTCGGCTTAATTTAGGCTTTCATGCCAAGTGATATGATGAAGTGATCATGGTTCGTGGAATGAAACTCTTTCATTTAAGTTGGTTCTGAACCTGAAAATTTGAGAGTGACTATGTCTTCTTCTTGATGTATAGAACTCCTAGTTAGGGATTTTCACATCAGTTCTATTTAAATATGACATTTTAGGTAGAAGAATCACAATCAGGGACCACTCAAAAATGGTCAATTATACTTGAATTCCTTTGAAACTTGCAAGTCTTGTTTCATGTTGATGCTTTCTTAGAAGCATGACATAGTTGCAGTTGGTTGTGATTGTAGCCCTTGTGAGGAATCGATGATCATAGATGGACCTCAGTGGTTAAGCATGAGCTATCATAGAAATTCCTTGGGATAAAGGCATTGTGGTCAGTTAAATGATGGTGCATCGAACCGTGTGGCTGAGTTTCTTTCAGTAGGTCAGACAGTTGTGGTTTGGATATCCTTTTTTGGAAATCCTTGGATTTATCTTAGTGTGCTCTTTGTATTTATAGACAAGCATGTCCCCTATCTTGATGTCTTCCAGGATTCACTAAGAGAGCATTGATTATACTCTTCTCTACAGTTGAAAGTAGTTGGACTAGTTCATGATATTTCTTGTGTTATGTACCAAACGTGTGGTTTCAGTTGAGGCTTGGTTAATCTTGGGTGATACATGGGTTCTCGTCTAGGAACACCTTGGACGGACTCTGGATACCTATCATTTTTCTTGACGTGACTGCCAATCGGATGCCTCTTTGGGTTCAGTCAGTGTTCTTATGTGGAATTTGGATTGTGTACCAATGTTTCACTTGTAACGAGGAGTATGGACCACCTTAGTGAGTTCCTTGGACTCCGATTTTATGAATTTGAGGTTATCTCAAACTTATAGTCAAGCTCTGATGTGATGCATTAAAAGGAATTAATGATTCTGGTGGTATGGGTCTAAAATTATAATTTTGATCATTGTGGATGTGTGGTGCCTTGGGAGAAGGTGGTTTGTTCTATTAAAATACATCGACCTTCTAAGGCAGGCATTTTTGAGATAGGTCATCCAGTGATGGTTTGACTTTTTATCATTCTTGTTCCTCATGTATGGTTTGAGGGAACTAGTTTGAACACTCTTCTAGTTTAAAGTGGGTGTGGTGTGAGAGTCTACAATATATTCCAAGGGAAGATTGTGTGACCGGTTTTAATGAGGTTGATCAGGGATCAACTATTATTTTCTATGAGGTCGTTGTTATAACCTTAGTTGTGTTCAAGTTGTCCCAATTAAAGGGAAATCACACTAATAGCATCACTAGAATGCTCTGGGTTTTTATTTTTGGGGTTTTCCGATAGAGGAGGTGTCATCATAATGATGTCGTCTGAGTTTTTCTTGATAAGCTTACAAAGGTTTCACTTTTCCTATTGATCAAGGAAACCTTCAGTATTGATGAGCTTGGGAATCTATACATCTGTGAGATCGTGCGATTTCTTAAGGTCCTGCATTCTATCATTTCAGATAGGGATTCCCGATTTACTTCTTATTTCTATCAAGGTTTACAGAGGGAACTGGGTACACAGGTGATTCTAATCATAGTTTACCACCCTTAGATAGATGTCCAATCAGAGCGCATGATTTAGGTGCTAGAGGACATTCTATAGGCATCCATCCTAGATTTCAGGGGTTCTTGGAAAAGACACATACCCCTATTTTAATTCACCTATAACAATATCATTCATGCTACTTTTAATACGGATCAATATGATTCTTTGTACAGTAGACCACGCCAATCACCCCTGTGTTGCCTGGAGGTAAGAGAGGCAGCTATTTTGGGACCTCGTCTTGTCCATGAGACCACTGATCAGGTTCAGTTGATTCAGAAGCAAGTGAATACTATGCAGTCTCATCAGAAATCATACATCAATCTTTGTAGACGACCTTTGGAGTTTGAGGTCAGGGATTAAGTTTTCCTACATGTTGCACCAATTTTGGTACACAAGATTATCAAGAGATAGGGTATTCTTTCACCAAGATACATCAGTCCATTCAAGATTCTGGAGAGAGTCGGGCATGTTGCCCATCAGTTGTAGTTACCTCTGAGGTACAGGGCTATGCACAACATCTTCCACATCTCTCAGTTGCGATGTTACTTTTCAGACTCATCTCACGCTTTTCATCCCGAGGAAGTGGAGCTGTAGGAAGACGCATCCTTTGAGAAGCATCATATTCATATTGTGGATCGTAGCATGAAGGTTCTCTATGGAAAATAAGTTCTTTTAGTATGGGTGATATGGAAGTATGGCTGAGTGTAGTATGATACCTAAGAGAGGTAAGCAGATGTACGATCACAATGGCTAGAGTTATTCTCAGATGTTCCTTTTCCACCCTTATAAGGTAAATTTAGGAATGAATTTATTTAAGGGGGTAATTTGTAAGAACTGGTTCTTCCTTTGAGGTATAGATCTTTCCTCTTTAGTTTTTACTTATGAAAATAGAGGAAAAAATAGATCAAAGGCTGGATATATTCCTATTACACGATGTGACTGGGAGTTACACATCGTGTATTTCTAAAGACACATCGTGTAATGAGGGTTGCACGCCATATTATCCCAATACACGAACATGTAATGACCTGTCTAGGATTTGTACGGACATGGTGTATAGTTTCTAGTACAGGTCGTGTACTTTTATTTTCTTTTTGGATTAAATCGGGTGGTAGCATCATTTTTTTAGATGGATAGAAATGATCCCTACTTCAATTAGCACCACGCCCAGGAAATTTGATCGGGAATTTGCCTTCTGTTTCATCATCTAATTCCCGATTCAAACATCATCAGATCCATTGAAATACCATCGGTGAGTGCTCGATTCCTATTGAGCCTTTCTTCCTGATTTCTTCTCTAAACCTAGTTATCTAAGGTTTTTATTTTAATCTAATTTTTTAGATCTACTCCATTCTAGGTCGAATTGAAACCCAGTGCTGGATGAGGAGAGTCGTATGAGTACGAAATATGTGTTCTTGTGCCTTTCACTAGTTGTCGAGTTGAATATATATGTCATAGTTCCACATGCCAACTTTTAGGGTGTTCCTTGATTGATATTTTTCAATTATTATTTCCTATTATTGTTTGGGTAATTGGTTAGATGTTTGAAACAATGTTTAGGTTTGATCACCTCGATTATGGGCTACTCCGTGGATGCATTTCCCTTGGATGACCAATGTTAGTTGTTTGTCCTAGGATGCCTATATACATTCCTTTGATTACCTATTATGGGGTTTTTTAAATGGAATTTGGTTGATTGAAGGTTTTTTCACGTGAGTTATCATTATGAAATCCATGTAATAGTTTAATTTACATGTTGTTTGTTATAAATTCATCCTTTGTGAGTATTTTAAAGGACAATCCATATGAGTTTGGTCATTGATTTTTTATATTGGATGCCTTTGGTTTGGTTTTTCTATGCCTACAAGAGAGGTTTTCTATACCTGAGGGTGAGGTTTTTTTATGCATGAGGTCGAGGTTTTCCTATACCTGAGAGTGGCGTTTATGATGCCTGAGGGTGAGGGTTCACTTACTGTTACTATATTGTGAGCAATCCCTGATGTAATGGATGGGATTAGTCTCTATTTAAACTAAATAATAGAATATAATGATATATGGAACATATTCCAAGACAAAGAACAATCTTGTATTCGGTGTTTACTTATACTTTCTTAGATGGTCTCCTGATACATTTTTTGTGCGTACTTGTAGAACTGTTTACTTTTGAGTATCTTCTAGTTATTGCTTTCACTATTGTACCCTTCCTGTTATATATATATTCAATTATTGATCAGCACAGATATTGGGTGGTTTCCTACTGGAATTTATTCTCATACCCTATTTGGGTCATGCTTTTGGGCCCCAACAGATTATATGATTGTAGTTATTGATCAGGGAAAGCACCCTTTTACTGGTTCTTGATATGCTATTTAGGAGCAGAAGAGCATGGGACTAAACCGAGGCTTTCAATGCTTCTTAGATTCCTTTTTTTCTTTTGTTATTTTGGAACATATATTATTGATTTCTATAGTGTATCTGTTTTGGCTGTCTTCTTAGAACATAACATGTTGTATCATCTTTTGTATGGAATGATGCTTGGTTATTTATCTTATCAATATTCCACTATTTATTTTAGTTGTATATTGTTAACTATTTCTTCTATTGTATTATTATTGATTCCACTGTGTTACACTATACAAATGAAGGCATAGTTTCCTCACTATCACACCAAGGCCCTCATTTCTAGTCGTTAGCCTTTGGCATTTAGGAAAATGTGCTTAAGGTCATGTGGTCAACCAGATACAGGGAACCTTTGAGTGGAATCCAGATTCGGGATGTTACAATTATCATTCATCTTCCAAGTATATATTGTACCATATAATATTGCCTAGTCATATAATATGATTGGATGAAGGAATTGATTCAAAATACTATCTTTTTATCCTTTTTTTAAATAAAAACACACTTCATATTGATTTGAGTTAACTTAGAGTTAGTTATTTTAGTTTTATGTGTGTAGAATAATTATAAATATTCTAGAATATATTTTTCTCTTTTTGAAAATCATAAAGGGTGAGAAATTAAAGAAAAGGAATGTTTTACTTTAATTTATTAAGGGTGAGAGACATTGAAAAAAAGAAATTAACTTAGATATGGCTTAATATGATGTGTTTTTATTCATTTAAATAGGGGGTTTTTTCTGATTTGTTTTTAAGTTATGTTTAAAAATGAAGATAATTGTGAATTCCTCATATGACTATACTCAAGTTAATTTTCATCAAATATTAAAAAAAAATCATTTTTATCTTTATTGTGTGTATAATGATTTTCAAAAAGGAGGAGATCATTGAGTCAATTGACTACATCAGAATCTTTTATTTTTAAAATAAAAATACACTTTATATTGAGTTGAGTTAACTTAAATTTGGTTGTTTTAGTTTTTTGTGTACAGACCATAACTTCTGATTCTCCATGTTTTTGTGAACTAAAGTGATTCATCTAACTATAAAAACTTTGTAAAGTCACACTAAACTTTGAGAAGGCATGTTGAATTATATTCATAGGAAGTTAAATCTACTTTTAATGTTATTATAACTGAACCCAAATACTAAATTCATTCAATCAAGAAGTTGTGCATTATCCCACTGCCATGAGTTCTTACAATTTTAGTGTTTTTCATTATTTTTACTAAGATATTTAGTTTCATTAACCAAAATAGATAACCCACTAAACCAATGCCATAATCAATCCTAAAAAGGACCAAAAGGCATTATATATCCCCATGGGATGGATAATAGCACCTAGGAATCAAAAAAAATAAAGTGCGAATGATTTTCCCACATGAAAAGTTCAACAAGACAAAATAAATAGAAAGAAACCACAAATAGTCGGTATACCAAAACACTCATCAAGACAGAAAAGTACCGAAAGTGGACAATTATAAATCCCAAGTGGTATTTGTAACATCCCGTATCCGGGTACCTCCTAAAGGTTCCCCAAACCCAATTGGACACATAACCTCATGCACATTTCCCCAAACTCTAGAGGCTTATGACTAGTAGCAAGGGCCAATGTGTGATAATAGGGAAACTATTCCCTCATTGGCATAGTATACACAGCAAAAAACAAATATAAAACAAAAGAGAAAGCAGTAATACCACATGGTAAATAGTGAAATACTAAAAGTAAATCCAATATAAGCCACAATATATATATATATATGATGCATGGAATATATATCTATGAAAATATCCAAACAAGTCACAATGCTAGAAATCAATACAAAAACCAAAGTACAAAGAACAAGTAAACTCCAGTAGCATCGCAAGCCTCAGCTTGGTCTCATTTTCTCCCACTCCAACAACAATGAAGTACCTAATGAAGAAGGTAATTTACCCTTGTTTATACCTATAATCATATAATATGTTTGGGTCTAAAAGCATGACCCAAATAGGGTGTGAGACGAATCCCAATGGGAAACCACCAAAAGATTTGTTCCTAACTTTCAATGAATATATATATATATATAGTAGGTAATATGAAAGAATGAAGCAATAAACTAGGAAGTACTCAATGGTAAATAATCCTACAATTTTCAATTACATTCATTTATATTTATCAATTATCCAATTTGTTGAATCATGTAACCTTGGGATCAAGCCTAAGCTCTATATCCCTCGTGTAAAGTAACCAAAATAGACATCTCATAAGACCATATAAAAAATCAAGTAAAACCAAGTCCAAGCTTGTGTTTTGGCATGGTAGACTCATCAAAATCATTCAATTATTCAATAACAACCCTTTGGGAAAGTTCTCATAGTCTAATCCCCATGTTCTAACATAACAACAATTCATTTAATAAAAAATCTCTAGGAAATATCTCATATTCTAACCCCTTTAGTCTATTATGCTATCAAATAATTATAAACAACCACCTAGGAAATCTCTCACAGTCTAAACCCCCAGGTCAACGATTCATTTAATAAAATATAAATGACTACATGGGAAGTTCTCACAGTCTAACCCCTTTGGCCTAACATAATAACAATTCATTTATTAACGACCACATGGGAATTCTCTCACAGTCTAAACCCTTGGGTCAACATTCTCTTAATTAATTATAGATGACCACCTGGGTAGCTCTCACAGTCTAACCCCTTTGGGAAGCTCTCATAGTTCAATCCCCTTGGTTAACATTCACAATTCATATCACAGGAATTTCATATAATCAGTAACTCCATCCTAAAAAAACAAGGAATGGAAAAAAAAGGAAAGTCTAACAGGCATTCTAGACTAAACGGTCATAAAAAATCAATCAAGGGAAACTCACCCATGGGGTGTCCCATAAACAATGTATCTAACCTTACGCAGAAGCAAAAACCCTTTATCAATCAATAAAACCATAGCTAGTATTAAACAAGGTTAAATTCCAAATCAATAAATACCCTAAATGTAGGTATGCATCACTTTTATTATATATGATCCAAGACAAACAACGAAAGGCACAAACCACCTACCTCGATGTCGTATGATTGATATACTTGAACGCTAGCCCTTGAATCAGCCTAAGTCGGCGTAGATCTGTAAAAGGGTGAAAAACACCCAACCTTGAATAACTCAATCAAGAGAATAAATAAATAATAAAGGCTTTAGGTGTTTCGAGAACTCACCGGTGGGATTTCAATGCACCTAACGGTGTCTCAATCGGAGCTCGGACGGAGAATTAAGAGGGGTTCAGAGTTTTTCAATCATTCCATCATGCTCTTATACAAACCACGACCAGAAGAAGATGTTTCCAAAAAAGAGACATGACATCTCTACGATATATCAAATAAAAAGAAAAGTACATAGAATTTTTTTTAAAACTACATGTCATGTATTAACCTCAACCAGACTCCAAATTAAGCGGTCTTCTATCTCACCACATGAGCATGTACTCAGCCGTTACATGTTCAGTACGTGGTTGTACATGGAAAGCTAGGTACACGGTGTGTACTCAGAAGTACATGGAGTGTACTTAGAAAACCACCATTTCTTCCTTTTTCCTCAAAAACAACCCGAAACCAAGATCCATACCTAAAATGAAGATCTAGGTTCTTAAAAACTTCCCCCCTTAAAGCAATTCATCCCTGAATTTTTCTTCCAAGGGTGGTGAAGAAGAATTTGTGAACAACTCCTTCCACTGCGATTGCACATCGGTCTCTCTATCCCAAGTCTCATCCTACACTCGCCTGTGTTGCCATAAAACCCATACCATAGGAATAGACCATCCATAGAGAACCTTCTTGCTACAATCCACAATCTGAATAGGGTTCTCCTCAAAAGATGAATCCACCTCCAACTCATCCTACTTGGGTTGAAAAAAATGATACGAGTATGAAAAGTAACATTGTAGTTGAGAAACATGAAAGACATTGTACATATCTCGGTACCTCTAAGGTAACTTCAATCGATAGGTAACCAGCCTGACTCTATCTAAAACCTCAAATGGTCTGACATATCTCAGTGAAAGCTTACCCTGTCTCATAATACTTCTATGTCCCAACCTCGGTGTGACATGCAAGAAAACCTGATCCTTGGCCTCAAACTCCATAGGTCATCTCCATCAATCATTATAAGATTTATGGTTATATTGTGTAGTATTCATCCTCTTATGAATCAACTCCACCTACTCAGTGGTCTCTTGGACAAGATGAGGTCCCAGCATAGCTGCCTCTCCTGCCTCTAGCCAACATAGGGGTGATCGGTATGGCCTACCATAAAAAGCCTCATAAGGTTTCATCTGAATTGTTTACTGAAAATTTTTATTATAGGAAAACTCCACTAGGGGTTTGTGCCTCTCCCAAGATCCCTCGAAATCTAGGATGCATGCTCGAAGCATGTCCTCCAAAACCTGAATCATGCGCTCAAACTAACCATCTTTCTAGCGATGGTAAGCTGTACTCAGAAGTACATGTACACCCAAAGCCCTCTGTAGTCCCTACCAGTCATGAAAAGTAAACAGGGTGTCCCTATTTGAAATGATAGTGTGTAACCCCATGCAAACGTACTATCTCTTGGATATAAAACCTTTCAAGCTCATCAACACTGAATTTTTCCTTAATCGGTAGGAAATGTGAAGCCTTCATGAGCCTGTCGATAACAACACAAATCGCATCATTACCTCATTTAAATCTTGGTAAACTCATCACAAAATCCATCGCAACATCATTCCACTTTTACTCAATAATGGGTAACTACTATAATAGCCCTACTAGTTTCTGATGCTTCACCTTCACCTACTAACAGGTGAAACATCTCATAACAAAACCATCTGCATCCCTCTTCATACCTAGCCACCAATACTAAATATGTATATCACAATACATCTTGGTGACACCAGGATGAACTGGCCATACTGAGGAATAAAAATTGCACAACAACTCCTCACGTACGTATGCTGATACCCATATGTATAAGGACCCGACCTTAAACATAACACAATCTTGAATTAAATGAATAATTCACATTGAGGATCTTTTTAGGTTTAGAGTTTTAGATAATTAGGCCATAACTATTACATTACATCTCAAAAATTAAAATGTAGACACTTCTACTTAGTTTCCATTTTTTTCATAAAATAAAAACTCTTGAAAAAAAGATTCATGTCTAGTCCCATGTTTTAGACAGCATGACTTTTATTTGATCCCATCCTTGACCCTATTCATATTTAGGTCTTGTGGAAACCATTTCAAAACTTGGTATGAGCTTAAAAATCTCAGTAAGGGTTATAAAAAAATAAAGAAAACATTAGTTCATCATTGCATACAGAACATAAGATCTTTAACATACCTCATGAAATCATAAGATTTATGAATAACACATAGAGAACATAAATCATAAAGGTAACTTGTGGAATTCATATCATACTTACATTATAGCTATCATATCTACGTAGGGAGTTACATTTGGAATACCCATCACACTATATTCCCTAAATATCTTAGTAGAAACATTCACGTTTACCTCTATCATGTTACCCAATGCATTGTAGATCTATCTCAGGCTCACCCTCCCTAAGTTTATCACAGAACCACCCGTATACGTAAACAATTCCCAAGAACCATAACATATTCATAACACATAAAACAAACATAAAAGAAAGATAAAATTTCCATATTTCAATCACAATATATAATTTAAATATATTGACATAAAAAATCCATTATAAAAACCATTTTCAATACCAAAATATGTAAAAATAGTATATGGTATTTATTTTCCTTTTAAAAAAGTAATACGTCTTGTTAAAGAAGCCAAAGATCAAATAATACTTGCGGCGGCGGAAAGTTCGGTGTCACCGCGTATGCTAAAAGAAACATTATTTGTTGTATTTTAGTAAAATTATTCATAGAGAAAATATTCCTTTTGAATAAAAGTCAAAGTAAAATGTTGTTATATAGAGTATAAAATAAAATCGTGTATTAAAACAAAATATGCCTCAATGAAAGAAGATTGAGACGAAGTCCCTTACCTCGTGTCCGATTTGACCTGTCCGTTCTTTAATCTCCAGAATAATAAACTAAAGTTAATTTCTACTTGCTTAAGAACATTTTTAAATTTTATTATTCCTTTTATATCACTTATTACCATGTTATAAACATTATGTAATCATTTAAGTTAGTAACATTTTTTTTTGTCGATATTTGGTACTTGAGTCAAAAATGGACTTCTTATAATTACAAGTTGTTCACATGGTCAAAATTTCATTATATAAAAAATGTTATTCATGATTTAGATATCGAATATATCATATATATCCAGTATATACATGTATTTATAATAGTACATAATATTTTAAGGTAAGAAATGAAATGCACCATTCATGGAGACGGTAAGTCGTACGTACGCATCAACGCTACTTTCATTTATATTTCTTATTTTAATGGAATTAAAACATAATTATACATAGGTATATTATAATTACAGTATAATATCATATATAATATCATTAATTCCATCCTTTAAATGTCCCACATAAGGCATTAACGAGTCATATCACTTTGAGGGGGCGGTAGTCCGCACTTCCTCAAATGAAATTATCACGTTTACCCATAATGGAAACCATAAAGGTATGATATAAAAGAAAAATACAGAAGCATAAATAAAAAATAAAAAATAATATATATCATATATAAATATAGTGTCATCTTAATGGCCACCATGATAGGTGGTAGGAGATAATCGAACAATCATTGTTTTGTGAGGCGTTAGTTTGTCATCCACATAAACAGTATCTTCTTCACCCATTAGATGGAGGTGTGTGTAAGTGTAGTTCGAATCCTTCTCATAAAAACATCATAGTATATTAAGGATACTGTTTTTGTTATAAAATAAAGTAATAAAAATATTTTAGGGGTTGTAGAAGTAAAATAAAAGAAAATAAGTTAAGGGAAACTGTTACCTTTAATTTGGGTAACTCCCTTTGGTTTGAACCAAAAGGACTTCTTGAAGTGCCTTCTGTCTAAGTTAGGGATTCTAGGAGGAGGATAGGGATATTAAGAGCTTATTTGGGAAGGGTTTGGACGATCCAAGGGGCTTGAGAGGTGTGAGTAATGAGTTATAAGTGAGGTCTTTTTATAAGGGGGAGGAGGGGCTATTTAGGAAAGTGTGAAAATATTATTTTATTATATAATGATATTCAGTTTATAAAGGTCAAAAACTAATTAAAGTTGAAGATAAGATGACTCGTGGTCTAAATAAATTCATCCAATAAGAATTGGATAGTTTTTGGATATTATTTTAATATTTATAATCTTATTTATCTAAATCATTTATTAATGAGGTAAATACTGCATCATTATTGTGTCATAAATATTTTAATTTATTTGATGTCTAAAAATTATAAAAAAAATACCATGTTGTAGGAAATATTTTTAGATTTATAATTCATATTTATAGTTGAAAAGATAACTTATATAACCCCTTGTAAAAATTAATTTACTAGAAGATATTTGTTTATGTCATTTTTGTCCTTACTTTAAGTTAATTAAAATAAAGTGTCATTATCACTCCCAAGTGGCTCCATGGGGTCCCAAAATCAACCCAAAGATGACCATGGTCGAAAATGACTCAAAAAATAAGGTTATTACAAGTGTTAAGGTATTTTTTTATTATTATAATATTCTTTTTACCTTGAATTACCCTATTTACCTTTAACCGCGGTAAATAAAAGTCAAAAGTTACTATTCACCAAAAAATTATTTTCATCTTATTGAACCATATTTTACTTACTAATAACAACCATGTATGTCAGATTTTCGAAATTCAATTCACAGAAGT
Organism: Viscum album; assembly: GCA_963277665.1. Taxonomy (NCBI): domain Eukaryota; kingdom Viridiplantae; phylum Streptophyta; class Magnoliopsida; order Santalales; family Viscaceae; genus Viscum; species Viscum album. The sequence continues at coordinate 210,452,357 of OY728153.1, read as the reverse complement.
GGTAAATTTTCATTTAAATGAAAATGTCATTTTTTAACTACTACTTAGTGGTTTCATTACTCATCAAAAATTGATGTTTTTCAGAAAACTACCAAAAATTAAACCTAATATATATTTAATATTCTGAATTAAAAATTTATATATATTTTAACAAATTCAAAAAATAGAAGTTTCATTAATTAATTTAAAATTAATTCTCGTTATCAAAACAAATAGCATGTTTTTAAGAAACAATAACTATCAAAAGATTGATATTTGTTTATGTCCAATTTCAAAGTGAAATTAATTAAAATGACCAACATTAGATTAAATGGTAAAAACATAATATAATTACACTTTAAAACAAATTAAAAAGATAATCTAACCATATAAATAAATTATATTAAAAGGTATTTTTGAATTAAAATACAGTATTTTTCACTATTCATAAAAAATGAATTTTATCAGAAAAATACCAAAAATTTACCCAAAGTAAATTTTGATGTCCCTATTCTAAAGAAGAATTTTATTTGGTCAAATAGAACATATAAAAGTGACTATAACTAGATTTAAAGAGGTTTTTCCATCAAAAGGTGGTAAATCAACCTTTTAAGGTAAATTATGCTTAAAATTAGATTCATTCACATTTTAATCCTCTAACAAAC